>CM022703.1:32400356-33000356 GCA_012295165.1 Asparagus setaceus | reverse complement strand
GTTCCGCCCAGTGTATTCGACAACTCAATAGTTAAGTTGCATGATTATGCAGTTTTTGTTCTAATGATTCTCTGACATAAATAAAGCTGATATGTTGAGGAGTTGAGTCTAAACCAGAATCAATATTAGTTATCACCTGAACTGCTTTAAAACTGCAGTTTTCGTTACCCTAAATTTGCAGTAAAACAAGGATTCAGCAGCTTCGGCACTCTTCAAGCTGAAGAATGAGAATACATTTGATATTTAGCGTGCCTTGACTCTGGAAAATCTAATGATTTGATATTTACTTTCAAATATAATCAACTTACATACATTTTAACCTATGTCAGCTGATTTGCATATTCAACTTGGAGCTATTGCAAAAGGACAATAATCTACCTTTAAAAAAATTTGTAAAGAAAAAAGAAAGAATCATGATTATCTATGAACTATATGGATCAATGTCAATGAATTCTAGATGTGGAAAGCCTAATGAGAGTCGGTATCAATAGTTGGTAGATTTCCATGTGGAGGTTGTTGGGTTCAAATCCTGTGAGGTGCTAATTGGGGTAGATTCGCTTTGCATGCGCATTGCAACGATGGGGGTTAAGAATCCGTATGAATTTTTTCAGCGTCATAAAATTCACAATATAGATCAAGACAAAGGGTCTGAATTGTTAATATAGATGGTCGAACATATATTTTCGTAGATAGATCATAGATGAAACTTTCTTTAGTTGCATCTCCTGTTTATCATTATCCAACTACCTAGGAAAGCAATTTCTTAGCCATCAAACATGTCTATTTTCGATTGTCAATATCGCTCTTGCTTCTATGTTTCATACTTGAAGTTCAACAGATATATGCATGCCAGGGCGGATCTGTTAACTGTCTAGGGGTGCGATTGAACCCCTAAACATTTACAAATTTGCATGCAAAGACATGTAAAGTTTTACACACACGCACACCCCACAAATAAATTTTAACAATTGTACACAAAAGCCCAAGTTTTCTAAGAATACTGTTGGAAAGTGAAAGTTCATTTAAATTCCCAACAACAAAATATATTGAGTGCATTCTATTTATATACTATAATTTTATAATATTATATTTTTATTTCTAGATAAATAAATATTTATTATCTGCTCCGAGGGAAAATTTTCTGGATCAGTCATTGTATGCATGTAGGAGTCATCTAATTAATGGTCACTAATAATAGACTACCTAGTTTAGATGAAAATTTGAAACAATTTGTCTCAGGCCCAGTATCTTGTGCAAGTGTTTAAGTCTTAATCAGTATTTTGCCTGTCCTTATCAAATCAGTGCACAAAGTGCTTCTCAACAGGCTTTGAAAAGATTTGATTCCCAACGTTCCCCAAATAGGCCAAAGCACATGAGACAGCTGCTAATAACCGTTTGATGATGACTCGACGGTTGTGATTGTGATACCATGCCTCACTAAAACTAACTAAACTCTCTTTATTGATTGATGCAGTAGGACTTACAAGTGAACCCTTCAAATTTTGGCTCAAGGTTCTTAATTTGATCATAAGCTTATGACTATTAAGTCTAGGAGGTAGGTTTTCCTACCATTTTAACCATTTAAGATCATGGCATAAGGTTGGCAAATTAGTGGAGTCTTCTCTTATCAATAATTTCTTCTATTAGGAGTTTAAGCGCTAATTGAAGAGATTTTGACATACATTGAAATATATCCATCTAGCCAAATTAGTGATAACTACATGGTTAGTTAGGTGATATTCTCTCTAAAATATACTTGGAGAAAGCTTATTGTTCTTATACAAGCTGACATGATTGATATATATGCTCCAGTTCGAAAATGAATATTAGAGTATTTAGTATATTGGAGAAGTTAAAGTAGCTTCTTTTAGTCCCATATTGAAAAATTATGTAAATTTTGATTATTTCTCTTTTGGTTAATATCATTTCCCAACAAAAGCATAACAGGTTCATTTGGGGGAGGGAGATGAGAAGAAAATCACTTAAATCTCCACTCAACTACTATTGTTTATTCTTGCAACGTTGCAATAATGATACAAGAACGAGAATAGTAAACTTATCCTCTCACCAAGCAAATACTTCTATTCTTCTCCACTTGTTGTCCCCACACCAAACTAAACTTGAATTGGTCCACCTAAAAAGTAGAAAGTCCAACATCACCAAACACATGGTTTCATCACTTCCCATGTGCTTCTCATACCTAAAAGCCATAGTATTTAGAGCACACACAAAGATAGAGGCTTTAAAGCTAATGATTTCTCATGAACTCAGCATTAGTCATGTCATTGTGCAATGTATGACACTCTCTTGGCTCAATCTAATGCTAAGAACCTCAGACTATGACTTAAGAATAACGGTTCCGGAACTATATTTTTGTTTTGGACAAATTTTCAAAAGAGCCCCTTTTGGAATTTTAATTGAAAAACTCTTTTGACTTATTTGATTCTAAGTTTAAGCTAAACTAGGTAATCGATAAGCCAACTTGAAATCATTTCGTGAAGTTTTGATGAAACTTCACGGAAATGATTTAGGATATCACGATACCTACGTAAACTGTCAAATCAGAATAAGTTCTGTAATGGGTCGTTTTTGAATTAAAGTTCAAAAGGGTCTTTCGAAAATTTGTCCTTTTGTTTTGGTTCTACTAAGTAAAAACAAATTTATGCAAGATTTCTGTCTATTGATTGCCAAAGTGTCATGTTGCTGTATCAAAACTCCAAAGTTTGTTGAGGGTTATAATGTTATATCTAGACACATCTCATAAGTTGAGCTCCCTTTTATGGGACAAACTTGGACTAAATTAGCATTACAATTTTTTTTAATCCTCTTTTAAATTCGTGATCGGCAGGCTTTGATCCTAGGATGTTAAAGAATCCTTTTATTATATCAAAATTCTGAAGTTATGATGAGACCTCAAGGATTATAATTTTATATTCTAACCTCCTTCAAATCAATGATGAAATGATATGGTTCATCTTTCCGTTTGGCTAAGTGTGAAAATAGTATCATTAATAGATAATACCGTTAGCAGTACTTAACCAAGAAGAAAGACAAACCTTTGCATATGACATTCTCCAATTCGGTGAATACTTATTTATTGAATCTTCCGTGAAACTAAACATTCTCATAGGTCATTCCATTAAAAAATTTTATATTCTATTCAAAATCAAAGATTAGTCGAAGAGACATTTTATTCCTCACATATTTAATTAATTCAGTGATTTTGAATATTAAAAAAAAATATTTTTTTCTTTGGATCGCAATTGCAATGTATGACATTCTCTATTCAATGCAATACATTGAAAATTTGGAAATGTGGGGACAAGAGAGCTAGAACTTTTTGCATGACATTCTCCAATTTGGTGAATACTTGTCACTCGGGCCCCCTACTTTTTGAGAAAGTATTAGTAGGCGTCCTATAGGGACGGCATATGTCATCAGATTGGATCCTCTTGTGATCCTGGAATTTCCGGATCCCAAGAAGATCCAACGAATCATGAGGAGGGTCAATCTGGCGTCACGTGATACTTTTCCCTACTTTTTTGAACTTTTAGCGCAAAGGAAGGCATCGTTTTTTTGTAAAAGGTAGTTTCCAAGGCATTTCCCAAAAAATGTCATAAACTAATCTTTTAATATTTCTATTAATTAGCACATAATAACGGTTTTAAACTAATCTTTTAATATTTCTATTTATTAGCACATAATAACGGTTTTATATTGATTGATTTACCAGATAAGATATTCATTCATTATGTAATCTTTAACTATAGAAAATGTACCAACAGCTAATTCATAATGTACTAATTTTTTTGAGAAAATATATATTAATCGAGAAAATGGGAAAGGAAAAGTAGAAAAAGCACCTAACTTTCCACTCCATCCTCCACTTCAACATCCACCATAATTCTATCATCATTACCCCTAAAACAATACCATAAAGATAGAAGAAGAACAAGAACCTCCCTACACTTTCCCACAAAAATTAAAACTAAAAAAAGAAAAATAAATAAGAAAAAGACAGCATTGCCCCTCTAAACCAATAACAATACCAACACCGCCACCGCCGCCACCTCGACCACCGGAACCCCTCCCCGGACCGCCACGGACGCCCCCGGCGGGGGCTTATAGTACCAAGGAAACCAGGGAGTATCGGGTTCGGCGGTGGCGGGGCAGGGAATCCGTAGTTCGGCGGAGGGTAATACGGGAAATACCCTGGTGGCGGCGGGGAGTAGTAGTAGCCGGAGCCGCCTTCCGGCGGGGGCGGCGGGTAGTTGTAGCTCGGTTCAGAGGGTGAAGGTGGTGGCTGGGATGGCGGCGACGGCGGCGGAGGGCAGTTGACGGTGGAGGTGGGAGGGGGGAGGCAAGGGTAGGGGCACTCCGGGGGAGAGTTGTCCCATGCAAAGGTGGAATTGAGGAGGAGAGTGAATGTGAGGAGAATGAGGGGTGAAATTGTCATTGTTAATTAATTGTTTGTGGAAATGAGAGATGGAGAGCAAATGTATGTGTGTGAATGTGGGATATTAAGAGAGGGGGTGTTTGGAGGAGGGCTTTTTGGGGTTTATAAATGGTAGGAGGGAGTAGAAAAGTGTGGGAGAGAGGTCTTTTTTGTATTTTTGTTGTGAGAGGGGAGGGGCAATTGGCAATGGGGACTAGAGAAGAGGAATTGGGTTTAGAGACATTGGGTTAGAGCTAGCTTTGGATTTGGTGGATGGTCCTATAAGTTTTTTTCATTGTTCTAATTTTTTTTTAAATCTTTTAAAGTTTAGGCTGAGTGAGAAGGATAATTGAATACTTCAAAGTTTTGGAAAAGAAACTATCAAAGATCTAAATTTAATTTGAATCCTAGATAGAGTAAACGTGGTTGATGTGACGTTGAAGAGGTGTACATCCAAGCCATTAATTATGATCTGATAATTATTGATGGTCTCGCATATAGCGGTAATGGACACTTTGGCAGACATACAAAGTGCATGAAGAGACACACCTAATATCAGCTCTTGTTTTCTCTATGTATACATAAATATGATTAATTGGAGATTGACTACTATGATTGCATTTATACTAATACCATTGTTTTTAATTTGTTTTCTATTTTTAATTGAGAATTTCTATAGATAGCCTTATAATATCAATAAAAGTAATATATTATCCTATTTAATCATCTCCTTTAATGTTAGGTTCTTATTACCGGGTTCAATATTTTTGTGAGTGTAAATAAAACCTTGTAATATTATTGTAATTATTGATTGATGAAGAGTAACGTATAAGTGGGATAAGTGGAAGCGGTGGATCGTCAAAATAATTACGAGCTTTTTCGAACAATGGGAGACAGCTCAAGGTTATGAACAACAACGGTGAGTGTATGATAACTTTCACCGCATTTTGGACTGGGCTTCTATTGGACTAGGCCACCCCACTCCATGGGAGTTGGCTTTCCAGTATTGGTCCTTTTTATAGAGAAAGATGTTAGTACAATTAGTTAAAGGAGTACAATTTAAATTAACAAAGTAGATGTTGTATAATGTTATTAAAAAAAAGTAGATGTTGTATGAAAATAAATAACTGTTGTTGTATGAAGGACTTGCTGCTTAATCTTTATTTACAGGGGAGATTGACAAAAAATACAGAAGAAAACTGAGAAGGGCGGAAAAACTCAAAGGTGACCCCAAAAAAAAAAAAAAAATGCAAAACTGCAGTTGCAAAAGATCTTTAGTTATGACCTATTTTACACAGACATAGACATAATTAATCAATTACAATCCCAACAAAAATGAATTGCAAAAAGGATATCAATTACAAGTATGGTTGCAACCTATACCCAAGATGGTCTAACTGATAAGCTGCTGATGAGTAGTACTCTAATGTCTCTGGTTTGACTCTTCTAGGGAGCACTCACAAGAATATAATTTCCTATAATACCCGAAGCCGTGCCATGGAATGAGTGCCCATTAGCTATGCCCAGGGGTTTAATAACCATAATCCGAAAGATTATAGAAAATAAAAAAAAGACAAAGTTGCAACCTCTCTGTCTCCCATGTCAATCTTCTAATTTTCACAATTTTAAAACAGAATCAAATGACTACAACTATCTGCAACAGTAAAATGTAGCGAGCATAATGTTATATATGGCAATTACAGTTGCGTACTGCATACATGATATATATAGGCGTCCTATACATAATTAGGCTGTGTGATGTGATGCCAACCAGCTGATCTCCCCCACCCTCTCACATGCGGACGGACGTGTGACGTGGCAATAGAGCGTCGTCCTTCACCGTCGGCGATGTTTGGTGGGGCCCGGTTAGTTGAAGCTGACATTCTCAAAAAGATAAGAAATAAGGAAAGGACAGGGGAATAGAAGATTCTTCACGCAAGTTGAGGAAGCAGAGGAAACAAAAAGTTCAAAGGATTGATGGTCCTAACTCCACTTCCATAATCTACCTTGGGAAACCCACTTCTAAATTTCCAAATATTTATTTAATCATTTATTTATTTGAGATAAAAATGAGTAACTAAATTTATTGGTCGTCTTCTATGTGCACCCTAACCGAACATAAGGGAGTGTTATAGTCGAATTGTCAAGAAAACGTAACAGAGCGTTCTGGTCGAATTGTTAAGCGAATGGTCTATTAAGTTTTTTTGAAATTATTCTAAGTGTGATCGTATTTTTTCACAGGTTTTTCTTAAGGTAGAAATGGATTTTACTTTTTTTTTCTTTTCAAGTGTGATGGCTTTTCCATAGTATTTTTATTTTTGGTGTTCTGAAAATGTGACTTACCAATCATGGTGGAGCTTCTCTTACATAGTATGGATAAATAAAAAAGTAAACAAAGAATGTAAGTATTGTTTCATATGTCCTACTGTCTACCGACAAAGAAAATTATAGTTGAAATGAGTTAATATTTGCTTGTAATGAACGGAAAGTAAAATCTCAAAGCACGTATGGGTGCTTCACGAAGACAAAATGCTTTTGGTTTCTGCCGAACTCTTTTTTCATAATAACCTTTTAAAATCAGAATTTCATTAAACAGTTAAAAGTACATTTTAATTTGTTTTCATTTACAAGTACATTTGCATCTGTCCAAACTTTTTCTATGGCGCTCACTATATAGTTGCAACTCCAATATTTCTCCTGATGTTAATCTACACATACATCAAGTTCAGTTTTCACCTAAACTTTTTCGATGGCTCTCACACAATTCTCATCAATTTCCATCTTGGGTTATTATTATTATTATAAAAAATTAGTATCGTTACATACCTCAGATTAGACATGGAAATTTTGTGCCATGAGAAAATGGTGTTGAGGCAATTGCACATGGAGTGAGTGAGTGCTTTTCCAAATATGGTGATATTCAAAGAAAAGTATTAATAAAGCAAAGTCCAAATTTGATCCTCTAGTCAACCTCCAACACTCTATTTTCCTAACCTCATTATTTCCTAAATGCCTCCAAAGCCATAGGCTAGTTGTTAGTACCTCTTTTTTATGATCAAAGGTTTCTAAGCTAAAACCTCAAATGACATGAATTCATTTTCCAAATAAAAAAAAAAAAATAAATATTTGGGAGGCAATAATTGTTGCCATAATTTGGATTATTTGGCATAAGGAACATGGATTATTTGGCATAATTAAGGAACATCCTTATCTTTTGTTAAAGACAAAATTATAATTTTCAATTCTCATCACAATTTTGAACTTTGATTTTATCAAAGTAACATCAAGGTGATTAAGAACCCAATCTCGTTGGACACACATTTAAGCAAAATTTAAAAATATATCAATATCATCTAAAATAGTCCAGTTTTTGTCCATAAAAAGAAGTTCAGCCTGCGGATCATATTATATAAAATCTTATTACTCAATTCTTTACCTAAGTTCTAGTCCAATGGAGGAGACTTTTAAGTCTTGAAAGATGTCTTACAATAGTAAAGTAGGTTGGAAAAAATAATTAAGTCATGAGTTTGGTTAAAGGATTTCAATATGTCATCTTCTCAATGGTTATCTCATGACAAGGTCAGAAAGATAGGCTCTATTTAGTGTAGGAGCCAACTTTTATTATAAAAATAAATAAAGTTCAACATTTTAATTAGTAAGGGCAAAAATGCCCTAAAAAGGTTTTGGAAATCTTTGCTTTATTCTCCACAGCTCGTCAGGTGTATACAGTACTACCTATAGATCAACCTTTTCATTCTCTTCTCTATGTGAACAATAGAACAGGGCACATTGAAACCAATTTTGACGAGAGAAATCTATTGATTAGTATGCAGATTTACAATCTTTCTATATTGTATTTATTTGTAAATTATTTCTTTTCAATGATTGGTTGCCATGTGAACATGACACACTATAGAGGTTACAGTTACTACAGGAGTCCATTATTTTTAAATAAAAATACAAATGTTTACTTATTCCTTTGACAGAAATAATTCCCTAAGAATCTTTGGAAAACTTTATTGTGCAGAGCTCTTTAAGTGTACACAACACTAATAAAGTATGGATCAAACTATTATTAAGTTATGTTCTCTTTTATGTGAACAAAGAAGAGGGCATAAACCAGTATTATGCCAAGTGAAAAGTTTGAAAACTTGTATATAATCTATTAAAGACTTATTGAATATATTCTTCTATTCAATCGTCAACAAAAGGACACTTGTAGTCCTATACAACAAAGGAACACAAAAGAGAGAAGAATCATAGAAATAAAATTTGATCTAATTAACCATACACAGATCAAAAAATAAACACTTAATTATTCCAATTAATTCGATTCTGTAATCAACACTTATTACACATAGACCTCAGTATACACCTAACAACATCAACAATTAAACACATCAACACAATAGTAAACCTTACTCAACACATGAATCATATCCCCATCATAACCACAACATCAACACAAGCACTCCTCCTCCGGCAACAAGAACCACCCACGTCTCCATCCAGCTCCGGCAAGCCGCCGATGGGAGATACCCGGGGTCGACCGGATACAGAACCCCGGGTGGCCTGTACACGGACGGCATCCATGGGAACGATGGCGTCGACGGCGTATATGGTGGCGATGGTGGGGACGGCGTATATGGTGGCGATGGTGGGGAGGGCGTTACGGGCGGGTATGGGGTAATAGGCTCCGATGGCGGAGGGACCCCCGACGGCGGGGGCGGACATAAGGGAGGTGATGACGGTGGGAGCTCTGGTGGTGATGGTGATGGTGGTGGTGGTGGAGGAGGAGGGAGGGGCTCCGGTGGTGGTGGGCTTGGATTGGTCGGGCAAGAGCCACAAGGGTTGCAAGTGCACTTGATTTCATCATCGGAGAGAGAGTATTGGATTGAGATTGATATAAGGAGAAAGAGAAGAAGGGGCAATTGTCCCATGCTTATGTTGCAATAGAATTGCTTGTTCTTCTTCTTCTTCTTTCTTTGTTTTGCTAGGGTGAACTTGCTCTTGATAAGTTTAAAAAACACTCAATTGAGAGAGAGAGAGAGAGTCGTGAACTAATGGACCACACTTTTTGTAGTGGTCTTTGTTTGGAGGAGAGATTGAGAGTACGCTTGGGATTAGAAAGGAGAACTCTTGGATCAGTATAGTACTTCTTTTGAAGTTTAAATTAAAGAAGAACTTTTAGATTATCAGTTGTTCAGTGAACAAATGATATAGATAGTATGCAGTCGATGGTTAAAAAATTCTTTGATTAGTATGATCATTTTTAAATCTTTGTGTTTTACTCTGATTCGAGTTTATAGGAGCCCCTAGATCATGAATCTTCTTTTAGTGAATTGAATAGTTTCTTTTGGGGCCAATGATCAAGTTATAACCACTCATCCTGGTTTGATTATGATATTTTATGATTCTTTTTTCTCTCTTTTAATTATAGATGCATTAGAATGGAGAAGGGGTGGTTGGTACTAATGATAGCGATGGAATCGACCTTTAATCAAGCTATCTTCATGATTACGTTTGCCATCAAATTATTAAATTGATGTGTAACTTTGTCATGTATGTATTTTCTCAAGGAAAATAATTTTGTCACATATGTAGAGCTAATGAGACTTTGAGAGACATTAAATTGATAGAATCATGTATTATTTTGAGATGTATGGAAACTATGTCAGTATGTTTTTCAATGCAAACTTATTTGAGATATATGGAAACTATGTCAGTATGTCTTTCAATGCAAACTTCTTTTCAAAAATATATATAGCTGACTCTTGAACCTTTATAATACACTACGGAAGGAAAACCTTGAAAACCATCACGAGACCTTTTGAATCTGCGAAGAAATAACCTTTGAATATATGAATAACTTTGAATTCATGAAGAAGTAATAAGAAGAAAATATTATTGATGGAAAGTAATACATCTAGAGTTTCCAATCTTCTTTTAAATAGAAAAACATAATAGACTCCTAAGGACTGAAATTACTAGAAGTAGAAAGCATCAAAACTATCCTAGAAAACTCCTTATGATTGAGAGAACTAATCAATCAAACATGAGATCAAATTTGATTCTTTTTCTAACCCAAACATATCCCTACTTTAGTACTAAAAGGAGCAAAATGTCCAATATCTCTCAATCTGGAGGAAACTTCACAAATCTAAGCCTTATACACTGAACTTTGATGGGTTTGGTTGACTCTGTCTTGTAGAGTTAGATATTCTAATATGTTATACACCAAATTTTGTCTTACAGATTGGGAGATACGGCTCGTTCCTCGTGTGCAAGTCCAAGATCCTCTGTGGGCCTCCATTTGAGCTTCTGGCGACCTACTGCTCTATGAGCTCATGTGCCATGCGTTTACATCACCCTAATAGGTAACTAGTTTTTGGTAATCCAACCGTTCTATAAACTCATCTGCGACGGCGTTTTACATCATTGTAATATCTAACTAGCGTCTTATAACTAATCATGGAATCTCAACAATATTCAACTTGAGATGGTGAAATGAAGTCCAGTGAGATCTTTGTTATAGATTCATATTAGTGATGTGATATATGCTACTAATGTTTACATCAGTGCTTGACCTTTAGATGACTAATTTTATTCTTTTTTCCATTTTAAATTTCTTTATTTGGGTAAAGATATTTCGCCCCCCTTTCACTTTTTTCCTTTTTCCATCTCTGTTGAACATCGCGTATCCTCTCAAATACATTCCTAAAAGTCAAAAAGATACCGACACTAGCTAGAAACATCCAATTAAGACAAATTGTAACAAATAAAACATAACTTTCTGATAAAAGGTTATCGAGAAAAGGGCATAAAAGTATCATTAAAGTGTATCTGAGTATGACCATATCCAAGGGTGATAAAAGCTTTAATCATTTGTGTAATTAGCTATATTCAAATATGCTTATGTATAAGATTATTTTTATTTCAAAATTTAGGTAATAGAAAGGGTAGAGTCGTACGAGTAAATATGAACATACATAAAAATTTGTGAGTGATCAGTTAATTAATCAATGAAAAACAAATTTTAGAAGTTTTACATTAAAGTTAATTACCTACAAATTGAGCAAGATCATCAAAAATTGGGATAATTCAATGGATTTAAATCACCGTAAATCATGCCAAACTTCCTACAAAGTTTCTCTACCTAATACAAAAGAAATTAAAATGCTATTATCTACAAGATTTTAGTTAGTATATTGGTGGAAAAAACATTGTAAGGTATAGTTAATTTACTAATATTTTTAATGAAAAAGGGGCGTGAACAGCTGGCGTGATGTGCTGATTCTAGAATAAAGCCATAGTGAGAGCGAAAGCTATTATGTCGTAAATGGAGAGAGGACCACGTTGCTCATTGATCTTTTTCAATGGAAGAATAAACAAGGAGATGACTTTATAAGAGCCTAAAGAGCTAAATAATAAAGAGACGCAATATAGTTTAATGCGCAAATTTTAGATTACATGCATTGTTGAAGATTCTTCTGATATCTATTTGTTAATATATCATAAACCTTATAGCATATATGCATGTGACACACGAATGGTAAAACAATGGTAATACTATCAAGTGATCACCACTATTAGAATATAAAATTATTATCCTCAATTCAATAGAGACTTTCAAACTATATTAAATCAATCAATTTTCAAAATTTATGCAATCTTTTGCATTAAATTAGTTTCTAGTCTCTATTTAGGGCTCATTAACTCCTAGCTGGACTTGATTTCTCCTAAGCGTAAAATGGAGAAATTCTTAGGTGCTCCATGAACACCATGTGGCATACACCACACCAATAGAAATAGGTTCTATAGCACAAAAAAATTGTTTACTTCCATCACCTTCACATTTGCATGTGATTTGTGCCACATAGCGTACTCCTATTGGTGTGGTGTATGTCACCTTGGTACTCAATGAGCATCTAAGAATTTTTTCCGTAAAATAGGCTCTCAACTCACTTGCTAGGTTATAAAGTTATAGTCCTAAATAAACCTCGCCAAATCTTTCAAAACTACGATGTAATATATCCTATAAACTAATTATACAAAAGTACAAATGCTAGAATATTGTTACGTTTCAAGAAGAAAGACATGAGAACAAGAGTAGGATGGAGACCTTCCACCAGCCTTCTCATGGGATCGGACGAAGGATCGATGGAGAGGGGGAATAAAACACATGCATAGGTTGGTTAGGGAGGAAAGGCAGCGAAATGCCCACCACTTCTGAAAGTACCAGAGCCTATACAGGTCCACACAGCATCTTCTATTCTATCCTCTTATCTTGTTCTTGTGATCAATTAGGCAATGTGAGCATGTGGGTAGTATTTAGGTTGCAATGTTATGCACATGTACAAGATTTCGCTATAGGCCAGGATTAGTACATGAAATATTTTTCTTGGAGAATGTAAGTACACATGCATCATTGTATTTTTTATAGATGACCCTCCTCACTATTTTAATTTTTACAAAATCCCCCTCTTGAATATTTTTCCACTCAACCTCCCAAAGTAACACAGTCAAATCTAACATTTCACATGTGTTGACGTGACCCCCAAAAAAAAAAAGAAGATGAAATTACCAGTCAATCCTCAAAAACCACCCTTTATTCTACTTAAGCTTAACAGACTTATAAAGTTAGTTGTTTTTTTATTTGACAAATAGACTCTTGAGGGTGAAAGAGTCAAAGAAAAAAAGTTCACTAGGTGGGTCTATTTGCTACATTAGAGCTACAAAGGGGTCTATCCGCAATTGGGCGCAATTAACCCTAGAATAATTATAATAGATAAGCAATTGTATCGAATAAAAACAAATTGGTTAATGAGACATTATATTTCAAGGGTCATGCCATAAAAGTTCAATAAATATTTGCAACATCATTTATGGGAGAAACCAAGAATAATTCAATTTCAGCTTTAACTGATGATGTGCATGTGTTCCCTTCTCCATGTTAGCTTTAATAAGTATATTAATATCTATGACCATTTTTCAACATTAGTCAATGCACTTGAGATTTATAATTCCTAATAATCTAATAAATATTTCATGTAAAAGTAATAGTAGGTTACTAAAATTAATTCCAGAATATTAGTCATTTCAGACTGAACTATTAGGATGAAATAATAATCCAAAATTATCAGAAAACTTAAATCGATTTTAAAAGTTTCAATTATGACAGATGGATATGAACTCACACTGACCTGCTAAAGCAAAATCTACATCTGTCGCTATTTCACATGTAAGTTTAATCCCTTGGCTCGGAGACAAATCTTAAATTGATCTATTTATATTTATGGCTATGAGAATTAGAAAAAGAAAACATGATTGAATCATATCGGTCAATTTCCCAAGTTACCTTTTGTTCCATTTCCTAAACGTGTAAGAATAGTGTCACATTTAGAAAGTTAGAAAAAGAGCAATAAATTTAAATAAAAAGTTGGAATCAAGTATCTAATAGTTTAAACTTTTACAATCAATTTAAATCTACATGTTTATTTAAGGCCCATGAACTGGCGAAGGGGTCCGATGCTACGTTGATGATTACCCTATGGGCCTTATCAGCTTTTGGTAACATTATCAATTCTGTGAATTCACTGTATAAAAATGAAATAAGATTGCAGTAACTATAAAGTTCGTCACATTTTCTTTTCCTCTCATCCAAGGTTAGTGGAAACTTCTCTAATCATGTTAAAGTCAAACTAAGCTTTAATTACTTTAAGCATCATACCTAATTGATTGTCACGCAGCCGATATCATTATAAAACAAAGAACTATGTAAAATATCCACCAATTTATACCCTGCAAGGAGATATATATCGAGTGAGATTTCTTATCATTAAGAGAGATTAATATAAGGTGTCTTGAAATGAAAGCCCAAAAGAATATATTCAAAGTGTTATTGTCCCGTTCATATTTCTATCCTTAGACTTGGAGGACCACTCTTTTTCATTGATATCTTTTCTAGAAATGTTGATCTATAGGAATCGATCTTTATTTGATTCTCCATTACAATTGCCTCATAACTTTGTTTATAAACCTAGAAATAATGCAATATGTCTTGTGAGCAATACTAAGGATGTGAGTTTTGTGTGCGGAGAAAGAGATTGAAGACAAGAGAGAGAGGGGAGGGAGAGAGAGTGAGTGAGTAAATGGGTTGCTATCCTCTTAAGGAGTTGATGGCTAGAGCACTTGGGAAGTGTAATGGTAAGGATTAATTATTTCTCTTGTTCATCTTTGTTATGCATGTCTATTTCTTACATCTCTATGCAAAGTTTATTAGGGCTAGATTGTTTGATTTAAATCAAGTAAGTAGCTTAATTTTCACGATATATGTAGTTTAGGAAACTAATTAACTTTGTTTATAAAATATTTGGCTAGTCTAATTTTATTTTCCACCAAATATTTCTAATAAATATTATATAAACTTACAACATTAAATAAATGATTTGTCGAACCTAACAAGTATGTGTTTCGTGTATGGAGATTGGAGGCTAATATGCGAAATTATCTACAATAGAGGAATTAGGTGAGAATTATTAAGTTATTAATTCATAAATTAAAAAATCAATACTTTATAAGTGATTCATTTAATTTCCATCACACAATAAACACTAAAGTGATTGCACTTATACAAAGAAATTCAGTTGAAATACTCTCACTATATGATCTACATGGAAATAAAATAAAAATAGAGATGAATAATGTGTGAACAATCTGCAAAATTCTCTTGAATATTCTATGATAAGTTGAATATTCTATATCTGTAGATATATTGTTCATCCACTCCAAACGGCTTTCAAATTCATTCTTCTCAAACTATAAGATAATTTGTCATTGATTAATTCGTAACAAGTTTCTAACTGTAGTCCCATTTTAATTTCTTTTATTCATTTTTTGGATTTTAGGCAAGGGGAAAAGAACAGCATCAAATAGAATGATGTACTCACCCTCATCACCCGTGTACTCACAGCAAAGAGCAACAGTGGTAAAATCCGTAAATTTCAGCAACCAAAACCCTATTTACGTAATTCCCCCTCAATCCGAACCGATACAAAACCATTATCCCTCGGTTCAAACGCACTACTCCGGTCCACCAGTTCAAAATCACCATCCTGGTCCAGCAGTCCAAAACCACTATTCCAGTCCACCGGTTCAAACCCTTAATCCTGAACCAACAACACTCCCTATACCTAATGGTCCAAGTTCTTCACAGGGAAACCAAGGCACTAAACCAAAAAGAAAAGGAAAGAAAAAAACCCGGTTCGCTCCTGAACCCGATATCCAAAAGAATGTCCACGCTAATCCGGTTCAGCATGAACCGGTTCCAAACTGTCATGGTCCGATCCATCAAGAACCATCTGGTTCAGGTCTGAGCAATCAAGCTTATCGTGGTTCAGTTCAGTATTATACTCCGTCACCGCTACCAAGGTGGGAGTATGGAACAAGACGTCAAGAATATTTTAGCGGGGAATATAGTTACTATCCAACCCCGATTCGTGAAGGTATCTACAGTATTGCCACTGATCCGCATCGACTTACCACTATATTCAGTGAGGAGAATCCTAATGCTTGTACAATTGTTTGAGGTTGATATAATATTTGCTTTGATATTTTTTTTGGATTTCTGTAGCTTGGAATCGGATACTTTTAGTCATGATAGGAGATCTCGCAATGTTAGCGTGTTGTGTTTGGCTTTTGTTTCAAGGGATATTTGCTTGTTTGTAAAAATCTGGTTTTAGGAATTTTACATTCGTAACTTGAAGGAAATAAAGCTCTATTTTTTAGTTGTCATTCTCCATCTCAGTTTTAATTATTGGTAATAGTAATTGTTTTTTCTGAAACTTGATTATTAAGAAATAGAGATATGTCAAAATGAGAGGAACTAGAGTTATAATCGATTAAAAGAGTTTTCTGGTTTTTGGCACCTAAGGAGAAAGATAGTTGTCTAGTGGATCATAATGGATAGACTTTTTGGAGGTTAAAGCGACATTTCCAAAAGTTTTGGGGATTATCTCAAAACAGGCCAAGCTATTTGGGTTATTGAAACAAACCCGGCCCAGCCCACTTGCACCTCACAACTATTAATTCAAGCAAGTCGGATTCTTCTTTGCTTTGAAGCATCCCCATCTCCTCACAATCATCAAACCAACCAACATTTCCACCAAAATGCATGGCCCTCTAACAAATCATAATTCCTAAATTACCAAACATGTTATATCTATTCCATCATCGATCCAACGGTCCCAATTAAAAGATCATATTCTAACTTTTGGGCCTCCAATGGGCCCATCGTCCACTTTTTAAACCCAATGTGTAAGTTTGTGATGAGTGAGTGATCGATCGCTAAGAAGTCATTGGTTTTATTATAAATGCTTTCAACTTTGGTTTGCATACCAAATTGTAGGGTGCTTCTTTCTTGACTTGGAAGGAAGACTTTGACCGGCTACTCCAAACCCTAGCCAGCCAGCAATTCTCTAGATTAAAGGCTTGATGGTAAAAGCTATCGGTAGCATTTTCTTTTTAAAAACCAGACAACTAAGTAACATATAGTACATTTAAAGTTGATGATTATACTAATATAATATTCTTTTATATACTGCTATTTTTATTATTTACTAATGCCTGAACTTGATGATCAAATGATTTTATTTATTTATTTATTTATTTTTATTTTTATTTATTTCTATTTTTTTTAGCTGGGGTATTTGGCTAATATGGGAGTCAGGACAAGTGGGTTACCGGCGATTCCCGGTAAATTTGAGAGCGACTAGGTGCAATTTAGTTTGGGTGGACTGAGTCAATGCCACCAAAGACCTGAACCGGGTCAAGCGTGACTAAATAACACAGACAATGCCCTTCTTAATTATCAAAATTATGACATTGCCCTTGCTAATTTTGTAAACTATATGGTGACTGTAATGATTCTTCAAAAATTAATGTAAGAAGTATTAGCACCTCATCCAATGATGATATCAAAATCTTTAAATAATTTAAAACTTTTTAATGTACAATCACATAAGTTGAAATAGTCATAATCCAGTATATGAGCAATCTTTAGAGAAAATCAAACATAAACTATTATGTTTATGTATTTGGAGTTTCAGAGCTAATAGAGTGGTGAAGCGTATTTGTAGCAGTACTATTTAGAACTAAACCAAACACAGATTATTATGCATGCTTATGTTAGTGAATTATCTCTAAATTACGTAATGCTTATTACATCAATCTAAATCACGGAATTTAGAGCCAACGTCTTGCTATGTGAATTCCGTAACTTAGAACTAAACCACAATGTCAATTCCGTAATTTAGAGCCAACGCCTTGCTGTGTCCTCAAAATACCCTCCAACTTCTTCCACTTAAATCTTCCTCTTCCTTAGCAAGCAACACAACCTAGGCACAACAAATCCTTCGCATAACAAATAAACAAACAAGCCCCAATACAATCTTAGTGGTCTTCTCTCTCTCTCTCTCTCTCTCTCTCTCTCTCTCTCTCTCTCTCTCTCTCTCTCTCTCTCTCTCTCTATTCATGGCAAGACATCTTCAATCTCACCACCACCTCCCCTCTCTCCTCTCCTCCACCACGCCACCTCTCCTCCTCCTCCTCATCGTTGCCGCCATCGCCTCCATAATCCTCTCCCTATGCACCACCAAGAAACACACAAATCTCTCCAAGTTAAGGAGCAAGCTCCCCTCGCCCCCTCCACCATCTTCAACCTCCGATCACAAGCTCGTCAGCAAGCTTAGTGGCATGGGGAGCAAGGCCATGGTGGTTGCCAAGATGGTCTCTTGGAAGAGAGGAGGTGACCCTGAGGAGGAGGAGGAGGAGGCGGTGTGGAGGAAGTCGATATTGATGGGGGAGAAGTGCCGGCCGCTGAATTTTTCAGGGAAAATAGTGTATGATGAGGAGGGGAACGAGGTGAAGGAGGTGCATGCAAGGGTGGTTGATGGAGGAAGTAGCGTTATGTGACTCCAATATTGGAAAGGCTTGATGGTGTTGATTGTATGTGTATCTGTCTATTTTTTTTATTTTTAATTTTCTCCTTTTGTTTGTTGTAGTTTTAGTGTTTGATTTTTAACTTTGAGTGGAGACTTGAGGCCTGTTTGGTTCAAAAAAATTGGTTGGAAAACATATAGAAAATAACTGACACATCTTTTCTATATCAGATTGATCAAAAAGTATTTCTATTCCTCAGTTTGATTCAGCAGAAAATTTTTCGGAAAGGTTTTCGAAAACGTCAAAAATTGGTACGTTTTGTGGAAAAACCAATTCCGACTTTTTAAGGCTGAATTGGGTGGAAAGTGACTTAAAAATTAATAAAAAAAATGGCTAATATTTTTTAGGGCTTTCCAGCGGGAACATTTGGGAGAAGTATAAGCTCACCGCCATTATTTCCCCCCTCTTTCTTTCTTGTCGCCATAACAGAGACCTCATCTATTTGTATGTGAAACCTCTTGATAAAATCCCTAAAATCCACCCAAAATTGTGAAGAAAAATGGGGTTTCATCTCTCATCTAATGGGTAGGGTTTACTATGGCTACAATTCCTCTTGAGTCCACACTATTTTTTCACTTGTTCATTCTTCAAGATCAGATCGAGTGGATCTTTTGGGGCTAATCTCTCTGAAGTTCATCTCCTTCACTAAGAACGGCATCAAAGCTGTGTTTTAAGGTAAAAATTTTCCTTTTTCTCAGATTACAATGAGTTGTTCCAATTCTTTGAAAAAAATCTCAGTTTTCAAGTAATAAGTGCTTAGGTTTTTTGGTTAATGAGTTAAAAGATGTAACTTTTCATGAAAACTTCAAATTTTACGGTTAATATTCTCAGCTTTTTGGATTTAATTAGAAAGATAAATATTTTGAAATTTTGAGGTTGCATGCAATAGAAAAATGGTTAATTTCAGAAAATCCCCCTCTACTAATCACTAAAATCAAAAAGCCTCTAGCCACTAATAAGCTCTAATCACCAAAAGAAATAAAATACAAATTGAAAGTTCATGTCCAAGCTAAGAGCTTGCTCAAATGCACTCATTTTTTTATACACACTGATGGTGATATCTCCAGTTTTAAGTGATAACTTCTGTTTTTTTAGATTTTCAGTTGTCTATGTGGTTGTTTTCATGAAAATTGTTGGATTCATACTATATATTAGAAGTGGTGTACATTGCTGGAAGTTGTGGATTCATACTTTATATTAGAAGCAAGATTGATACAATTTCAGTTTTAGGAAGAAGATTGTATATTATAAGTGGTACATAATATCCACATTTTCAATTGTATCAATTTTAGTTTTAGAAACAAGACTGATACAATTCCAGTTTTAGAAACAAGATTGTATATTGTAAGTGGTGTACATTGACGAATGTTGTGATTTGTATTTGGTATTTTTTGTTGAAGTGTACATAATTGGCTCCAAAGCAAAATCATTGTGATCCTCGTAGCAGTTGGGCCACTGTTTGTAATTCAAGTTGTATATTGCAAGTGGTATTCTCACCACTGGTTTTTTTATACAAAATTTTAATGATGTTTTGCAATACCAAACTGAGGTATAGGAATATATGTCTTTTCTCAAAATGGTTATTTTCTTTTTTTCAAGTTTGATCTAAAGCAATGATTTGTGATGAGAGAGGTTTCTCACTTCCTTTTTATGTGCGAAACAAAGCAAAAAAAAGCTTTTCCAAGAAATGTTTGAAAAACTCAAAAAACGATTATTTTCATTGAAATTCTATTCTTCTAAAACTTGGAAATGAAACAAACAGGCCCCTAATTACAAAGTTTTGGGGTAATTTTTCATAAAAGAGAACAATAAGTATCTTTGTCGTATAAAGTGATTCTCTCATATAAAATGACATGGTTGAATCCCAATTAGGTGAATAAAGGAAAAGAGGACACTTTGACTGGTATTCTTCCACTTTATTATATGTGGGAGAATATTCTCATGTGATTGCCAATTAATCTCTTTTATAAAACTTCCATGAATTTTGTAGTGGTTTTAAAAATGCTTGTTGTAAGTCTTTTATTAGAGAAAACTACTGTTTATTTGTTTACTAAACTATCACACCTAATGGCAATCATATTGAGATATATTTTTCTGGACATATATACTTTCTATCAGTAAGCTCTATAGAATAGGGTAACCTATACCATTTACGGGAGATTAGAGGGATAGTTTAGAAATTGTGACTATTGAATCAATCGTGTAAATCACCCCACTCCTATAGGAACAGATCTGATTGGATCCCTATTGCATTAACGAGTAAGGATTCTATCAGAATGCCCTATAAAATGGGGTGATCTATACCATTCACGGGTAGTTAGAGAGTTAGCTTAGAAATTACGGCTATTGAATCAATCGTGTAAATTAACCCGCCCCTATGGGGATGGATCTGATAGGATCCCTACTGTACATTTATCTCTTCACTTCTCCTATTTTCAAGGATGGTTTAGATGTTGAATCCAAACTGCCAAGCAACAAGTTTCAATAAAACATGACATTTTTTCACTGTTGTAAAAGGCCATGATAGTTTTCTCTAATAAGATACGTTTATCATAATTTTATGCAAAACCCTCTAAATTAGTTCATGGAATTGTAGTGAAATTTGCCCAAAGTTTTGAGACAAGTGGAAACTGATGTGTGAATTACTGAATTTTGCTTGTGATATAATTCTTTTTGGAATTGACTGAGAAAAGATTGACTTTTTTTTTTCTTATTTATTTACTTACTTTTAATTAATCTTGTAAATATAAACTGTTTAAAGGGTATGCATAACTAATCCCCTCAAAAAAAATCACAGATATTTTGATCATGTCTATTCTCAAGAAAAACGTGGGTCCAAATCATGTTTCTTTTTCCTTTTGTTTTCTATTCAAAGAATCATAGGCGTGTTTATTCCTCTTGCAATTTTTTCTCCGTTCATTTTCTTTTCTTCGCAAGCGACTTCCATGGCAATGATTTCTCAATAAAATGGAAGAAATCAGGAAAAGCTTCCACACAGCTATAAAAAGACATCAAGAAAAGGACGAAGAAAAGTAGGAAAACAGTGAGCAAACTCTTATTCTCTCTCTCAACAATCCTTTGGTTTTCTCTCTAATTTCTATTTTGTCAGGCAAACATCCATTTGTGTTAAGTATTGTGCATTTGTACTCTTCATTTAGTCCCACATCGGGTAGAATAATAGAACAATTCTCTTTTTTCTTGTATATAAACATCATCACAATATCAATAGAGGATTTATCCTTTTTCTCCCATATTTCCTAATCTTATCGTTGTATCAGAGCCATCCATTCTAACCCCTCCACAAAAATCTAAAGCCTAAGTACATCTCAGTCATCCAGCTCAGCCGTATCAAGCTACGGGTCCCGCCTACAAATCAAAAGCTCTTTGAATCCCTCCACGCACAATCAGCTGCGGAACCCACCCCAAATCACACCCCTGTGATTGACTAACCCACGTGATCTACGAATCACTCACCTTCCCGATCTCGCCTGAAAATCTCGCGAGATATTCGTTTGAGATTCCCAACTCAGTCCATCCTCAGAACCTTGCCCTCACGATCCGTCTCCGCCGCCGTTGACACCGACAATCCCTCCCACCTCACCACCGCTCGACTCCAACGCCGCCGACTTCGCCAAGATCCACCCTCTGTTCTGCCCATTACTGCAGCCCAAAACATCGTTCCCCTCGGTAGCTCACCCCACTCCGACGGTCCTCCTTGGCGACCCACCCAACCAGCGACTACCTCGACCTCAGGTGGTCCTCCTCCGACGTGTACTCATCATAACCCTGAACGGCCCAACCCTGACCAAGCCAACAGTGGCTACCGCAACAATTCCTCAGAAGCGCACGTCAGGTGCTCGACAAAATGCCGGCCAACCCCTGTCGCCCACTACGACTCCTATCCTCCAGGGAGCCTTTTTCGACCGTCAGTACCATGCCCTCGGCTCTGACAGACCCGCCTTCCGTCCAGCATCACAACAGCCTCCGCCTCTGGCTCATCCGGCCCAACAATAGCAAGCAAAGCCACCTCCAAGCGCAAAGTGGTGCACCTATCACCGAGCATGGGGTCACTCCATGTACAGATGTTGTGCCCGATGGACTGCCTCTCTCACCAGCTCTGTGCACTCAGATTTCCCCGTGACATCATATGGCACCCGCTCAGGTATATCTAATGATTCGCGGATATTAGATTCACCCATCACCTAACATCATCCACTACACACCTCACCAACACCACCTCGTTATCCCATACAAGCAATGCCCACACAGTCAATGGTACCCCACTACCCATGATCAGTGGCGGATCCAGGAATATTTTCATGGGGGGGCGGATGACAAGTATCTATTTATCTAATAATAAAATAATAAATTAAAAAAATTATAGTACCTGACGAGAATGTATTCAATATACACTATCGGTTACATTGCATCATGTTTTACTTGCAATGTGACAAAAAATATGAGTATTTCATTAATAATTTACTTTTCTTGATATAATTGAAAATTGCATATTTGTTAGTTTAAATTCTCTACAAAAATTAATATTGCAATTACATTCTAGCATTATTTGTTATATATCATAAACAAATATATATCAATCAAACATGTAAGTTTTAAGAATTCACGGTATCTAAAACTCAAATTAACCCATTTTCATATCCTAAAACTCAATCAAACATGTAAGTTTTAAGAATTAAGCATGAAACAAGATAATAAAACTAAAGCTCATTTGAGCGAGAAAGCGATGGTGAAGAAATAAACAACACCCATCAAAGGAAATCATCGTAGATTCACAAATACTAGATTTCCTCATAAAGCAGTCCACTTGGGCTCTAAAAAGTCTTTAAAAATTGGTAATAAGATGAAAATAAAAGGGATTTAGCACTAAAAATAAGGAAAAACAAAAATTACCCAAGTGAAGGAGGAGAATTCTGAGGTCGTTTGGAGCAAAATTTAATGACGAAGCTGCGAAGGACGTCAGGATTCGGCTGTTAGGTAAAGAAGCAAAGCAATGAAAACTTGAAAAGAGAAAGTGGCGTAGTTTTGTGGCCCCGTGGGTGCGTTGCTTCTGGTGCGTTGCGAGAGGAGGTGGAAATGGAGAAGAATCGACACTCTTGAACTAGAGATTGCCCTCCGTGTCCTTGAGTTTGTGATCTGGGATTTGGGATCAAAGAATAGGGGATTTATTGGGTAATTTCAATTTGGGCTTTTTAATTTTAGGCCTTTTTAACTTTTGGGCTTGTATCTATAAGTTTCAAATGGCTTAAATCATTGGGCTATTATCTATTGGGTGATTTGGATTAGATATAGGGGTGCAATCTAGTTGAATTTTGTGGGGGCAAAATATAATTTGTTAGGGGGTTAAATGCAAAAATTAAAATTTTAGGGGTGCACCTGCCCACCCTGGGCACCATATGCATCCGCCCCTGCCCATGATTTGTGTTGTCCACCTAAACAAGCTTTCTCAATTCTCCGTCCCTCATGTACTTTACATCCCAAGTGTCACCATGAACTTATTCTACGTCTCACAGTTCACCGCATTAAATTATCATGTAACATTTACTGCATCCTCCTGTGTCATACAAGGTCCACAAGTGAGGAAACTGTCGGGACTGATCGTAGTCATAATGGACTTTACTCTATGGATAAGCTCATCCTTCCACATCCGATCGCTTTTATTATGCAACTTCTCTATTCCGAACTTACAATATGGAATCTTTGGCACTACCGCCTAGATCATCCATCTCTACCTCGCCTTCGTCAACTCTCCAACACAGGTTGACTAGGATCATTTCCTACCGAAGCTTTATCACCATGTACTGGCTACAAGCTGGCAAAACATTTGGCTCTTCCTTTTTCACACAGTAACAAATTTCCTGTCGCACCCTGTGGCCTCATACACATAGACATCTGGGGACCATCCCATCACCCCTCTCGTGGTGGTATTTATAGATGATCACTCACGCTTCATATATATCTATCTCATGAACAAAAAATCTGATGCGTGAACTTCACCACCATGATTCACACTCAATTCACTAAAAAAATCAAAATTCTATGCTCTGACTCAGGGGCGAATACACCTCACATCGCTTCACCGAACTTCTAGCCTCTCAAGACACTCAAGCTCAATTCTCCTGCCCTTATGTCCACCAACAAAATGGGGTAACTAAACGGCATCATCGTCATATTCTAGAAATTACCAGATTACTCCTTTTGTTTGTCCCGGTTCTCGTCTACTTCTGGGCTGAAGCCTTGTTAACAAGCGTCTACCTGATCAATCGCACTCCCTCCTCCACACTCAAAGGCCTCACACCTTTCTAGCAATTACATCACTTACCCCCAAAATTACATAGAACACTCTGAAAAATCTAAAAATTATAAATCACACCCTTAAAATTCTAAAAGTTATACAAAACCCCCTTAAAACTCTAAAAACTACAAATAGATCTTTTAAAAATATAAAAATTATAAAAAAGCCTCTCGTAAAATCTAAAACTGTAAAAGGCTTCAAAAATCTAAGAAGAGCCTAAATTATTTTCTAAAAATACAAAGAACTACTATAAAATTTTGAATATTACAAATAGTCCCCAAAAATAAAAATTTACAAACAACCCCTTTTAAAATTTAAAATTATGAACAATCTCTTGAAAAATCTAAAATTATATAGAACCGACAATAATAAACACCCATTATTAGGGTTTTCTATCAAAAGTTAGTGGGGTTAAATTAGAAAACTAAAAAATTCTATATCCTTATTCTTTATTTTAATTATAAGGAGGGATAAAAACTCGGCATAAGTTATTTACTTTTAAAGTAGGAGCAACGATCCAAAAAATTCAATATAATTTAAATATTTTAATTGAAGTAATTTCAACTTTTAGAAGCAAAACCATAACTGAAAAAGAAATTGCAGAACAAAAAACTAGATATACAAAAAAATCAAATCAACCCATCGAGCAGTGTGTGTGTGTGTGTGTATATATATATATATATATATATATATATATATATATATATATATATATATATATATATAGAAACAAGGCTCCTATAAACTTAAGTGTATAGGGAATAGTCATACACCAACTTTTCTATCCATTGATGTTGCCTTGGGATCCGTGAAAGATATAAAGCCCACTTTGAGATTTGTGCATCTCGTCTCTTGATTTCACGGATCCCAAGGCAACATCAATGGATACAAAAATGGTGTATATTATTCCCTATCAACTTAAGTTTATAGAATATTATATATATATATATATATATATATATATATATATATATATATATATATATATATATATATATATATATATAGAAACAAGGCTCCTATAAACTTAAGTGTATAGGGAATAGTCATACACCAACTTTTCTATCCATTGATGTTGCCTTGGGATCCGTGAAAGATATAAAGCCCACTTTGAGATTTGTGCATCTCGTCTCTTGATTTCACGGATCCCAAGGCAACATCAATGGATACAAAAATGGTGTATATTATTCCCTATCAACTTAAGTTTATAGAATATTATATATATATATATATATATATATATATATATATATATATATATATATATATATATATATATGAAAATAATGTTTATGAGGTGGCGAGCATTTTCTTAAATGAGCTATCAAGAGATAACCATGTGGTGAGGCCCACCTTGCTAGTCACATCAAAAGTGTGGACCTCACCACTCTATCTCTTGGTAGCTCATTTAGCAAAATGAGTCGTTACCTCATATACATGATTCCCTATATATATACTAGTATATTGTACGTGCGTTGCACGTATACAACACGCATACACATTTTATATGCTAAAGTAAAATGAAGTATTAGGAACAAATTATAGGAGATAAATTTAAAAGTAAAATGGATAGAAATAAATTATGTTTAAGTTAATTTAAATTTTTTATTGATGAAATAGAAAAGATTAAAATGTAAATCCCAATCACAACTAAAAGTAAAGACAGTGATGAAAATTTTCAGCACCAAAGACAATATATTAACTTAACCAAACACAAATCCACTTAATCCAAGAAGAAATAGCTTTCACTAATCTCAACCCCATATCTCACCAAACTGAAACAAATCTTAACTACATCTATAGTACATTAATCTCCAGCTATTTATTGAACCCCATCAAGTGCACCCATCTCCCTCACAGCTTCAATCCCTTCCCCTCTCTGGCACAATGCCGGCTCTAAGCAACGCCTAAAGTTTTGAGATATGGAAAGAAAAATATACTACACAGGCGACTTGTTCTCTTTCAAAGCATTTAGAGAGAATGTATCATCTTAATATACACCCGCACCCTTCAACTGCATGTACTGTGGATCGTCTACCTTATTTTTGTTAAGGGATGTTCTCAATCTTTATATATATATATATATATATATATATATATATATATATATATATATATATATATATATATATATATATATATATATATATATATATATATATATATATATATATATATATATATATATATATATATATATATATCCCAAATTAGCCTTCCAAATCCAAAACCTCAAACCCAAAAATTGCGAAACCAATCAACAATTAAATATAAAAAAAAAACCAATATACCTCCAATAACAGTAATAGTGAAGGTCACAAGCAGTAAAAATATTACAACATTAGATATTATGATACTAAAATAAAATAAAGGAAATTGCACTTAGCCTATATCAATAGCACAAAATCAATGTTTTCTTATATTGCAAGTTACATTGCCATCTGATACCACACATTTTTCCAAGCCAAAGTAGACTATCAATTGCTGATGACAATGTCTGACCCGTCATCGTATTCTTCATTGATGGACGGAAGAAGAGGGTGTACAGTCAATGGGCTGGTCTTAGGCACGGTGATCGCGATGGCAGCCAGGACCCACGCTATCGTCTGTCTCTGATGGTTCAGAAAGTCACGGTCACCGTTAATCTTTGACAGTTCAGGAAGTCATGGTCCAAACTGGTCGGAGTTATCCCGGTTCGAAGGTACATCCCTCGTCCAAATCCTCGGCAAGCCCATGATTCAAGTACTTCAATGTGTTTTCTTTTCTTAGAAGCACCTGAGTATTGAATAAATACATCTACTAAGGATGGCGATCGTCGACTAAAATTTGAAATCCACCCTAGCTAGCAAGCCTGGGAAACTGAGAGATAAATGGAAGAGATTTATAGCGGTGGAGAGAGGACAAACGGATCTATAAGATGCTATGTTAATGTATAGTGGGGGTTAGTGAGGTTATTATTGGATTTAGTGAGAAATTTAATGAGACCGAGAGTGGATATGAACGAAAAAGCTAGTAACGACATTTTCTTTTCAAAATACAAATAAATAAGGATACATGTTACGTTAGTAAGTAGTGGTGGCTGATCCAATTCCATAGTAATTTCTGGGTAATTTACTGAATTGACAGTTGGTTTGCCTGCATTTAATTAGCCCATTAAGATTAAGAGACTTAAATGTTAACTGATAGTGGTTTGTTCGCATTTACTTAGCCCATTAGATTAAGAAATGATCATAATATATGGATATAAAATCTATTAATATCTAAAATTTAGTACAAAATAGATATATCTAATTATACTATATAATAGTTGTACTATAGTTTATAAAACATATCTAACTATACTAAATAATAGTTATACTATAATCTAAAGCCTTTAATTAATGTGATTCAATGAGATTGGGGGTTATGAGAAGAATTTCACTGGGAACATCTTATGTATGTATACTTTCATGTATAAAAGTAAGAGTAACAATAGGAATTGAAAGGACTTGTGAAATAGTAGAGAGAGTGGATGGAGGAAGTCATTTAAGATATTAATTGCAGACCATAAATAATTTTAATTAAGAAGATTATTAATAAAATAATTATAAAAAAATAATTGTTCTCATTTAAGTATGCATGTATGTTCATGTATATTTGTGTTTTATTATGTATGTATGCATGTGTTTTGAAGGATGTATGTATGTGTTCTAGTTATGTATGCATGTGTTTTGGAGGGTACTTTGGGAAGAAATGTTTTAACATGCCAATCTACTTTTATAATAGCATTATATATATATATATATATATATATATATATATATATATATATATATATATATATATATATATATAGAGAGAGAGAGAGAGAGAGAAATGGAAAAACTTGGTACCAAGTTCCTTTAAGGAACTTGGTAGTGATGTGGATAAATTTGGTCCACAAGTCTAGCTTTTAAAAAATCTTTCTCTCCTCTCTATTTCTCCACTTAAGGTGTGGTAGGATTTGTTCATTCAGCACTAAGTTCCTTTAAGGAACTTGGTACTAAGTTTCTCCATATTATATATATATATATATATATATATATATATATATATATATATATATATATATATATATATATATATATAGAGATGAGCTACTATCCACTTAAGTGGATAGGGGCTCTTGTCCAACCATTCTTATAGCCGTTGGATTCAATTGATTCAATTAAGATCTGATCAAATAAACTCTATCCTTTAATTATGGAAGGGTAGTTTGGTAATATAAAAAACCCAAAAAGAGGACTAGAAATAAAAAGAAATGTGATCAAATCTATCACCGTATCTCTCCCATTCTCTCTATCACGCCCAAAAAAAATCAGCATCTTCTTCATTTAATCGGCGGCTCTCGTCGGCTTCAACTCCGGCTTTGAGGAATAAAATATTTTTCTCTCTGATGGATGAAATATTTTCACTCGTTTTCCCTCTTCTATTCTAGATGTTTGACTGCCCCTTCGGAGCTCCAGCGATGATGCCAATCAAAGAGATTGATGTTCTTTGATGAATGAAGCATTTTCCTCTCTGTTGGACCAATCCCCGAGGATGCCAATCAAGGATATTGATGTTCTTTGAGGAATGAAACATTTTCCTCTCTGTTGGACCAATTTTTCCCCCTTTTACCTCTCCTATTCCAGAATTTTGACAACCCTACCGGAGCGCTGGTGATGATGCCAATCAAGGATATTGATAGTGCTTGCTTAGTGGCTAAATGTGGTTCTCTTGTATTTGTATGCATTGCTGTTGTTGGTTGGTTTCTAATGTTAATTAAGCTTATTGTAGTGCTGAATTGATTGACATATGAATTCAATTTTTTTCTTGTTTTTTAAGTTTCTTAAAACCTTGTGGTGGAATTGTACAAGCATAAACTGATGGTATCCCACGTACCACATAAGTTGTTGTAGGGAGCTTCCGATTCCTCGTCAAGGAAGGGGGTGTGGACACACTTGCGCGAATTCGGGTAATGGCTACAAGGGCGCAGCAAGAAAGGAACTGTACCTGACCAGGAATGAAGGTAAACTCGTAAGCTACCGAGGGTAGGGATAATCGTCTGTTAACACTTCGCCACAACTTTGTAAGAAAGCAGAGACTAATCGGCTTCTTTCCTTGGACCTCTTTCTTTGGAGCGGACCTCGCCTAAGCCCCACAGGGCCCCGAAGGGAATAAAGAGAGTGAGATGAAAGTGAGTCCAGTAAGAAAGATAGAAATGAACGAGAGATGAGACGAGTGATAGTGATCAGCTCCTGTGCCAGCAGTATGGAAGAAGGGAGCAATTCGATTGTTCCTTCTTCGCCGCCAGGAATTCCACCTGTGCCTACTCTGGATCCGATTATGGATCGGAATAATTTGGGATCTGATCTCTTTGACGTGGTACGCCCGTTCCTTCGATGAACTCCCAGCACCGAGGAATTCATTTCTGTAGAGCCGCGGCAGAATGAAAGACCTCTTGAGGGTTCTGGGCAAAGAACATTAGTGTACAAATTCTGAAACAATCTAGCATGTGTAGTCTAGGAATCTTAAATAAAATCAAGATATTAGCTCAATCAACAATATAAATAACTTTCTAATAACATGTGAGTGCATATCTATGAATCATATAATTGTGGATTTTTCGGTTCCACACAAAGATGGCGACAAGCTAGAAAACAAATTTTAATACATGAAGCAATAGTATATACAGATTTACCACACAAGAACAATTCGACAAGCTAAACAAAACATCTTAATATATGCTTGAAAGAACAATATATATAGACTTAGTTGATCCACACAACAATGTCAATAAGCTAAAGAACTTTAAAACTTGAAAGACCAATATATATATTGATTTAATTGTTCCAGATAAAGAAGTTAACAAGCTGAAGTAAAATTTTCAAATAGAAGCAACATGGCTTCTAAACAGAATCTGGTACAATTTAAGTCATTTGAGTTCAATTGGACCATGTTCTCGCTTCTCAGTTCATCATTTCCAAATCTGATACACTTTTTGCTAGCATTCTCTGAGCTTTGACTACACACCTCAGTCTTCAACTTCATGGATATTCCTAAGACAAATAAAGAGTTTTAGAATTAGAGAAAAAAATATCAATAAGCTGAAAAGGAGTAACAAATATAACATAGCAACAAGTCAGTTTTGTTAATAAACAATGAGAACATCATTACTGTAGCAAAGATATCATTGAATATCTTGATCTCCATCCTCGTCCTCCTCGTCCTCAACTATATTCTCCATAGTACTAACTTTTCTTTCTGAATCATTCAAAATATTAGATATGGATTTAAGTTATCATAAGAAAAATGATAAAGAAAATTGCATTAACTCTTACCTTGCATGTCCTACTATTGTGGCCTTTCTCATGACATATTTGACAAGTCCTAGGCTTTTGGCTTTCAACTCCGATTGAGGTTTAAATGTTGCATTTTCTTTCTTCCCTTACAGTTTGATTGTGGAGGATCTCTAATAGTGCAACTATCACTTACGATATTAGATAGGGTTGCTTGAGGTGCGACCATTTGTTGACCTTGTAATGCAATTTCACATTGCATCAGATTATTTTCAATTTGTTTTCTCATGGAGATCAGTTCATTTATTGTACTATCAATTCTTTGAATCGCCACATCATAAGTCTCTGAACTTGTAGAACCTTCTGCAACCAACTTCATAACTCTACGGCATAAGGCATTGAACCTTAATGTTTTAGAAGAAGTTTCTTGTGACATCACAATAGGGCTCACATTCACATCAATATTGACTTCTTTTGCTAGTTTTGTCCACCTTTTTAAAATATAATGAGAGGGGATTTCATGGACTTTAAGATGTAATAAAACACTCAACACATGAGCGCACAACATACCACTAAACTCAAACATTTTGCATGCACACGAAAATACAAGTGGTGATTTAGCAACAACCATATACTCTCTTCTTCGATAATGAGCTTTTTGTGGATCTATGACATGTGATAACTTGTATGAAGTATAAGGTTCTATTATCTCCAACTCAAACTTAGTAGTTTCTCTCAATTGATCCTTGAAGAACTTGAACATAGATCTTGTATAGATTGTTTGTGCGTGCTTCTCAATAGGATACATAGACCATAAAGAAAGACTAGAGCTCATGGTTAGAAAGTCCTCTTGATCCTCCTTGTCATACCGACTTTCTAATGCTTTTTCATATTGTTCAACAAATCTAAAAATAGATGTATGACGATCAACAAAAGTTTTGAAAAGAGCATTTATAGACTCACTTCTTTGTGTAGTTTCCATGAAGCCGAAGAAAGTGTCCCTCAAAAATGCCTAATCCAAACCCATTTAATTTCATAGAGGTGCCGTAAATGTGAGTTCTCTGCAAGTTCATATTTCTCAATCATAGAAGTCCAATTAGATTCAAATTCTTCAATAGTTAGGCTCATGTTGATGCAATGTAAAAAATCATGCTTAAAATTATCTTTGACATTAAAAATAACCCCAAGGTGCTCTCTAGCTTTTCGAAGAATGTGCCATTTGCAAAATCGATGTACTGTATTAGGAAACACCTCACTGATAGCTTTCTTCATTGCAGGATCTTGGTCCGTTAGAATAGATTTAGGATGGCGCCCAAACATTGCAGCAACCCATGTCCGAAATAGCCATGCAAAAGACTCTGATGTCTCATCTCTGATTAAAGCACAACCAAACAATGTAGACTGACCATGATGATTAACGCCAATGAAAGGTGCAAATGGCATATCATACTTATTAGTCATGTACGTTGTGTCAAAAGTAACAACGTCACCAAAATATTGATATGCCATTCTAGATCTCCCATCCACCCAAAATATGTTTCTCGCGGTATTATCCGAATCAATTTGAATGGCATAATAAAATAATAGATTTGCTACTTGAAGTTGTTGAAAATAATTAACAGTAGTAGATATATCAATATCGAAAAGAGATCGGCGTAAGCGGGTAGTGTGATTGCTAAGGTCCTTTCTTGTAAATGAAACATTTCTAATACCTCCATGCTGTGATGCAATAACATCCATTATTTGCTTGGGAGGAATATTTTGCTCGTGAAGTGTCTGTATTAAAGCTTTTTCTTCCTCTCCAATTTTACGCCTAAGAACTAAAAAATCGAGCTTTTGATGGGCTCGGTAGTAGCACATGATTATGATTTTTGGAGAATGATGCTACCACCCATTTATTATCATCTTCCATTCTAACTCGCATGCTAGCTTTGCATCCCGTCCTCATGCTAGAAGATTCTTTTTGAGGAGTTCTATCTTTTTGTGCACCCTCTCCTACCATTACTTCTTTTTCCTTGCTTTTAGGACAACCCTCATTAGAGCAAGTGAATACTTGTGCCGTGACAACGCCTAACTTTTTGGACTTATAATTGGATCCTTTTCGAATTCCGAATCCAGTCATAAGTGCATAAGAATTGTAGTATTTCATTGCCTCATCCAAACTTTTAAACTTTTTCCCAACATATGGTTCATCAATGCTCTCCGACTCTTCTATATTCTCAAAAATTGTATCTGGCATAGGTGAATTTTCCATGTTTACCACATCGAATACTTCTTGAGTCATAAAATTTGTGCTCCCAATATCATCATTCCTATCTTCAAATATTGCTTGCTCCATCCAATATATCAAATGTATACCTGTATATAAAGCCGAGAGACAATAATCAAACTATCACAATATTAAAATCTTTATTTGTCTAAGGAAATTAGTTATAAAATACCAAGAAAATATAATATTGTTAATTAATTAGTCACATATTTCCAATTTTCACATTCTTATGAATCAGGTACAAACATCTCCTGGACTTTTTTCATTTGATTCTCACATTTACACATAATGCTCTAAACCTAATAATTCCTATGTATTTTTTATGGCTATGGTTCTACCTTATTTTGTAGCTATGGTTGTATCTTACAGGTTGTAGTTGGAAGATGGCGAGTTTGTTAGTTAATTTTTTTCTCTTTTTCCTACTAGTTGATTGATCTCATGCTAATTGTTTTGTTGTTTATAGTATCATTTGAATGGTGGTCTTGTGTACTCGGTGTCATGGGGAATGCTTGCAGGTTGAATTAAATCATGTGTACATTTGAATAAAGAACAATTAAAAACTGTTATAAATTACATATATGCAACAAAATAATTGAGGGAAATACCGAAATAAAATACGTGACAGAGTGAGATCGAGAGAAAACGTAACGCCTTCGGTCGAACAAAATCCTACAAACATATATTGATATATTTAAGAACTAAAATTTTGAAAAATAAATCATAAATATTAAAGAAATCATAAATATTCAAGTAGAATAAATTCCCCCAAATACAATTCTACATAGATGATCAGATCTTAAAAAATAAGAAATATCTTTTTTCTTACTTACAGGTTTTCTAATGCTTTTCAAGTTCCCAGCAGATTGAATGCGAAGAGGATATATGGGATTAAAGGGCGGAAAATCAAATTAGCAAACCTAATACTACTTGTATTAGGATCACTAATTATTTCAAAAAAGAGGTGCTTATGGTGAGGGTTCTTCCTTGTAGAAAAGCTCTGTTGTTGGCTGCCGCAGAGAATTCGGAAGTTGGAGCGGCGCGTCCCACCTTTTTTTTGTTAAATTATTTCCTTCCTTTTTTTTCATTAAACGTTTTCCAAAATTACCCTTGTTCAATTAAAAGGTGCCACATCATCAAATCCTAGATCTTAATCTCATCAAATGAATCAATTAAATCCAACGGCTATAAAAATGGTTGGACAAGAGCCCCTATCCACTTAAGTGGATAGTAGCTCATCTCTATATATATATATATATAGAGTAAGGCTCCTATGAACTTAAGTTCATAATGAATAGTGGTGCACCAACTTTTTTATCCACTCATCTTGCCTTGAGATTTGTGATGCACAAATCTCAAAGTGGCCTTTATATCTTTCACGGATCCCAAAGCAAGATGAGTGGTTAGAAAAGTTAGTGCACCACTATTCATTATGAACTTAAGTTCATAAATCTTCTTCTATATATATATATATATATATATATATATATATATATATATATATATATATATATATATATATATATATATATATATAAATAAATAAATATATATATATATATATATAGAGTAAGGCTCTATGAACTTAAGTTCATAATGAATAGTGGTGCACCAACTTTTTATCCACTCATCTTGCCTTGAGATTTGTGATGCACAAATCTCAAAGTGGCTTTATATCTTTCACTGATCCCAAAGCAAGATGAGTGGTTAGAAAAGTTAGTGCACCACTATTCATTATGAACTTAAGTTCATGAGCTTCTCTCTCTCTCTCTCTCTCTATATATATATATATATATATATATATATATATATATATATATATATATATATATATATATATATATATATATATATATATATATATATATATATATATATATATATATATATAGACACACACACACCCACACACTTTTAATAGATCGTGCAATTGTGCGAGCTTTCATTTGTGACATCCATATAAATAAGTAAATTTATACTCATCTCCTATTTGTTTTGGATTGTCAATTATAATTCCATATAATTCGTTTTTTTCCCCTGCTCTGTTAAACCTAAAATAATCCTTTTGTTATCAAATATTTTTAAAAAATGTTTGAAGAGCTCCGATGTATCTTTGCAGCATATAATGGTCTGGTGCTATCTGAATCCTAAACAAATCACAACTTTTTTTTTTTTCCTGTCTATGTATATAGCTTGTTACTTTCCTTTCACTTTCCATCACTTTTCATGTGCCAAACAAGTAAAAAAATTGGAAAGTGAAGCCTTTTAATTTTTAGGCCACTTTTCCTTACTTTCCGATTACCAAACACGTCTTTATTTCGAATTCTTTATTTTAGAATTTTGATTGTTTGCAAGAACTTTATCAAGTCTTGTGATTAGAAGGTATATGATACTTATCTTCCGAGGTAAAAGAATTCGTTCACAGTAAAATGATAGGCATTGAATCATGAAAACTTTAAATTTTAGTTTGAAATATGAGTTTTGTTCCAAAGAAATAAATTGATAAGTTGTTTCTTCTCCTTCTCCTTCTCCTCCTCCTCCTCCTCCTCCTCCTCCTCATTCTTCTTCTCCTTATATTCTTCATTCTTTTCTTTTTCACTGCGTCGTCCCAAATAAGATATGATAATTATCTAAAAATGAGGAGAGATGGAATCAGCTTTCACTTGTCAAAGGGCCATGTCATTACACTAAAACTTCAAAGTTATAGTGGATAATTTTATATTCTGACATCACTATGTAAAGAAGCACTCTATTTGGTGCACAGGAAATAGAGTAGAAGCGGTAAATATTTGTAGAAAAACGTTAAAGAATTTATATTTGTAGAAAAACGTGCTAAAGAATTTATATTTGTAGAAAAACGTGCTAAGTTTATTGTAGCCAATTTGAATGCAACATATGTTGCAAGTTCTTTTATTTTATTAATTAAAAAATAAAAAAAATAATATCACATCATTAAAAAAAACAGATTATTTTACAGGTTTGGATAAAATAAATAGTTGATTTGCAGTAAGGGGGTGATTGGAAGTTCGAAAGTGAATTGAAATTGTGTAAGTTACTTTTTTTTTTTGCAAATGCCTTTCACATACACTCAGCATGCAAGTGAAATACAATATATGTTTGAAAAATAAAATTATTGTTGAAAGTGCAATGTGAAGGTGATGTGATGAAATTGGATTAATTAATGAATGTAGTTAAAATTGTTTAATCAAAATTGGTTACTATTTTTATCACTTTCATGTGACTTCACCATTTTTAGGGACGTTAAAATTACATTAAATCCTATGTGGTACATTTCTTATATTTTACTTTCATAACGACTTACATGCAAACAAACACCTAAAATGTTAAAAGAAAGTCACTTTTTACTTTCATCTTTCACTTACATGCCAGCAAACACCCCCTTAAAAGAGATACTTTTTGTAGGAAAACGTGTGAATCCACCTACTTTTGCATTAGCTAGTTAACCAAACACGAGATTTTGATTTGAAAAAAATATTTACTATAATAAAAAAATCTAGATATCCAGATGATGGATTTGAGATTAACTCATTTTTTTATATTTCTTCGATGAATATAACTAGAGATGATTACATGTATACTTATATATGATAGGGGATCAAATATAGAAAGTCTCAAGAATATATAGGTGGGAAATAAGGGATCGCAAAAGACATGGAACGATGGGATTATGCCCTACTATATTAATTTTGCATTTACAATTTCATCTTACTAAACAACCCCCAATTAAGACTAAAAATGATGAGAATGCCCTCTTATTCTTCACTACCCCATAAAATGTGCAAACTCTACTATTATGGTATGCTAATTAGTAATTAATACTATGCTCTCGACAAGGAATGTTGCAGCGTCTCCGTATTTTCAACAGCAAGACATTCCGTATGAATCTTTAATGTTTTCTTGAATTTAGTGAAAATCTTGTGCATAATGGATCGCTTCTTAATTATCAAATTTTAGATTCAAAATATATAAACGCATAAGAGAAGTCATCCTAATGTTCCGATTATCCTATCTGATCATTATGGTTGCAACTTAATATGACGGTGCTTTGATCCATCTTAAATCACATATTATACACTTACTCAATGACAACAATTAGAAAATTTCAACCAGTTTAATTCCTTTGTAAGTTTAGTGGACACCCCTGTTTATTGCTTGTAATTGGGCCGGGCCAGGTTAGATTTGACCTTGACTGATTTATAAAAAGACTGCCAAAAAAAAAAGCGCTCTGTCCCTTTCTTGGGCCGAAAACGGCTCGTTCACAGGATCTACTCATTCTGAAGAAACCCCTCTGGACTTTGAGGCGTTTCCCCGGAAAATCCCCACATCTTTGGGGTTTTACCCCCAAAACTCCAAGAAGTTTTTTCTATTCCACTAATCCCCCCAGAGTTTGGGGTGTGTCACCTTACCCTCTTAAACTCTCAACTTGTCCCAAAGGACTCCTAAACGGTCGTAGTAACAACTGTATAAGACACAAATACCCTTTCAAAAATAAACTCGAATTATTCAATTAGTGCAGTTTATATGGGAGGAGAGTTAAGACTTGAGGGATATAATTGCAAACGAGTAAAATTGGAGTCTCGGGGTGTTTAGTTGCAAAAGGACCGAAAATTTTCTTGGCTTAGGTATAATTTGATCTTTTGGACTTACATGCAACATATGACACGTTAAAACGAACAGCCTAATTAGGGTGATTTAGCAGAAAAAGATTGGGGTTTAGTGGAATAAATAAAGTTTGTGGGTGTTTCATGTAAAAAACCTCAGTTCAGGGGTCTGTTGTGAAATTTCCCAAAAAAAGAAAAAAGAGCTAGAGAAAATTTTTATATTAAAAATTATAACATAATAAAACTAGTTCTGGAAAAATCAGATTAATCTTATCTTATTTTTCCACACAAAGGAGAAGGCGGGATTGTTATGCGAAGCTCAAGTTGAGTAGAAATCTTATCCAAGACCATGAAGGGGTCATGCTTATCTCCAAATCAGGACACAATAATATAAATGTACGTGTTCATATTTAAATGCCCACTTATATTTGTCTTCAAACATGGACCTCATTCTTTGGTCCACGACTTGCGACTCAACCTCAGAAAAAGGTTTTATTCTCTTCAAATGTTTAAACTAATGAGTTGTGTATTAATTATGTGTCATTAAGTGGCCTAAAAGAGCACAGATGCGAGAAAGTATCCTATGGGGACGGCCCATGGATGAATGGCACACCCATAGGATATGAGCCATTGGATCTCTTATATTTAGAGATTTGTGCCCAGATCCAAAGGTATCCAAGGGCTCATATCTTATGGGTGCGCCATTCATCCACGGGCCATCCGGCCCGTCCTCATGGGATACTTTCTCCTAGTCTGTGGTGTAGAAAGACTCAATATCAATGTGAATATTTTAAAAAAGAAGAAGAAATGAAGATGATTTAACCTAAAAGCTTGAGCTTATATTTCGCAAGCTAACAAGGTCAAGCAAACTTAAGTCCACACCTTAATCTTCCGACTAAAGCTCTTGTAAGCTTAAGTGGATAGAAGCTCTTGTACGTCAATCTTTTTAGCATTTTATTTTGCTTTGAGAACCGTGCTATGCATCAATGCTAACTTTGAGATATGTGCATTGATTTGTATCAACTGCTAGCATAAATTTCAAAGCAAAATGAATGGTTAGAAAAGTTAGATGGACAACAATATAAACTCTTATTTACTTCAGTTTATAGGAGCTTTACTCTAATCTTCCACCAAATAACATCAGCTCTCACGAAAAGAAGTATAATATATCATGAATATTTTTCTCATGACCAGTAGATAGCAATGAAAACAAAATAATTGATTCGCATTACTTTTGGGATTTGGAATCCATGGCTCCGAATGAAGTATGTTCAAGTGTGCGGTGGGAGGGTTGAGACCTATGGGTGGTGGAAAGATGTTAAAACCCACTTTTAACGGTAGATTGAAGTTGCATATTGTAAACTTAACACATGTTCTTTTAACTATCTTTAGGAGAGTATTATTCATTGTCCATCATCTATAGAAAATTAATTTTGAGGAAGTAAGCAACTAATGAGTGGACATTAACCTAAGTCCTCTTCTTTCCTTCGCCAAATGTTATGATGTCAACTCCATATTTCTAACTCATTTTCTTGTATGCTCCAAGTCCATCTTAATTCCATTTAAGTAGTGGTGGGGAGTTAGTATGTGTTACCTAAACTCTCACTAACTTGTGAGAAAGACTTCAACAACCACACGTACATCTAACTAAATAAACTGGAAGGGGTAAAGATAGTGAATCTTCCACCAACATTTTGATATCTTCACCAAGAAGTGTGGCCAAGATTGATGGTGCATCTTCACCAAACTCATTAAAATCCTCCATCAAGAACTTCATACTAACAAATGTCGGTGGTTAATTTTGTAGTTCTTTAATAATAGTACCTTAAACATCTTAATCACTTGCTCATTATGGGGTAATCAAATAGAGTACAAAAACACTAGAAGCTAAGACCTACAAGCTAACACACCTTTCATATGAATTGAGAGTTGATCATCCAAACCCCCAAAATTGACAATATGCTTGCCCCAATCAAGACCAAACTTGGTTCAATAATTGAAAATGGTTATAGGAATCTTGTTTTCATACTTATTGCTTAATAGTGTTCATAATTGACACATTGTCATCACTACTAATTTGTGAGTAAATTCATCTCTGATATTATCCTTTTAATATCCGAACTTGTTAAATTTAGAGAAAGTGGTGAATGAGTGGAACTCCACCAAATAAAACCAAATACCTCAGAGTGGTTTCATATGGAAGTCACACCTTGTGGGAATCTACACATAATTACATAAGTAAACCCCATTTATTTACCTAAAAAGAAGGGAAAAAAATATTACGCCTCAATTGGCTTTAAAACGTTTGGACACTTATAAAACTTAAGAACTAAGGAATTTTCAGAATAAATGCATATGGGTTTTTTAACTAATCATTAAACTATTTTTGATAGCCTAATCATTAAACTTAGATCATAAAACATTTCATAAATCATTAATGATCATGCACTATTATAATCTTCTTTATGTTTTTCTTGAACAATATTGTGGAACCACCTTGAGTACTGAATTTCTCAGAAATCATATCAAAACCAAATTGCCCAAAGAATTCCACTCCTTAAAATCAAGAACAAATTCCCCAAAAACTATGCAAAAAAAAAAAAAAAGATTAGGTCAACAGCCACAGTGGAAAACTCCCCTCAAAATATTTCTTACTAATCAAACACTAAACCAACATCTCATTCGCGTGCTACCCTTATCCCAAGCATACCGGCCAAAACCGGTCACCATCCCCTTCCTCCAATCCCAACCGTCCACATCGCAACGTCAACTATCCACGTGTACGGCCCACAATCACCTCCTCTCTCTATAAATAAGGGATCGCATCACCTCCTCCCCACCTCCCAAAGTTCCCAAGAGATGGCTGTCGACATAATGCGGGCGGTGACCGCACTCCTCTCCACGTGCTCCCGCCGGGTGTCGCGTGCTGCAAGAAAGATCCGCGGGTCCCACCATCTGAGTCTGCTGACGTCACCTAGGCCGCTGTTTTCTCGCCACCGAGGAGGGATGCCGTTCAGGAAAAAGATCGGCGAGGAATTCGACGACAACGAGGAGGAGGAGGAGGAGGAGGAGGAGGTTTGGAGGAGGGGGATTATCATGGGGGAGAAGTGCCAGCCGTTGGAGTTCTCGGGGGCGATTTATTACGATTCGAATGGGCGACAGCTGGCGGAGCCGCCGGCGGTGATCCCGAGGTCGCCGTTGAGGAGCCCGTTGCCGGCGTTTATTGTGATGGGAGATGGCAAGGAGTGGAAGTGAAAAGTACCACTTGTAAAATGTTTTTGGTTTGGAGAAAGTTTGAATAGTTTCCACAATAATAATGTGTAAAAGAATAGTTACAACTGCAATTATATGCTTGTCACGCAGTAATTTTGGCCTGTTTTTAAAATACACAACAAATTGTAATAGCATGCATGCAAAAAGGTTGTTCTGATTCATACAAGACGCAACATAATCCCTAAAGTGCTCCTTTTTTTTGGTACATATTCGAGCAGCTTGCTTGCAGGTAGAATATTCTGATAGGATTTATCTTTTAGTTTCTAACAGATATATATCACAGTATTATATCATTTATGTAGCTATAATAATATGCAATTTTAGTACGATAAATAGTTATAATTGAAACAGCATAGTTGCGCTTGTAATTTTTCCGAGACTAAACGATATTCCAGTAGGAAAGAATTTAGTTGCATGCATAGTTTTAACTCCTTTGATGTGTTTTCAGTTTGCGTTGCTAAAGGTTTTTTTTATACTAGTATAATGCACGCGCTTTGCACGTGAACGTACATGTTTTAAGTTTTGAATTTTTGATTGAATAGTAAAACTATGTGTTAATAAATAAAATTGTATTATAAGATTGCTTAAAAAGAAATGTATGAATTAATTATTATTATATAGTTATTATAATTGAATATTTTTCTTATAATGATTCGCCCAATGCTAACCTTTTTCTTAAATAAGTCCCCCAAATCTAAAATTGTTCTTAAATAAACTTGTCAATTCTATAAGTTCTCTTAAATATGCCCTCCAATTTGAAAGTTGTTAACTTAACTCTAAATTAACTAAGCTGCAGAATCTTGTTAACTTTTTCCGATATTCCCTAGATAGTTACACTTAATACCTACAACATATTGCAATAGTTACTTCTTATTATAATTATTTAATAGGGTAAGTTACACTAAACCCTTATGAACTTTCAGCCCATATGGCTGTGAACTTTCAAAATCACACTAAACCCCTATGACCTTTCTATTTTAAAAAAAACCCCCAATAACTTTCAAAATTTTACAGATAGCCCCTATAAATTAGAATCAGAAAATGGCATAAAAAGGCATTTTGAAAGTTATTGGGGGTTTGGTGTAATTTATCTAAGAGATATTGGAGGCTTTCTACAAAAGTTATTAGGGGTTTAGTGATTTTAAAAGTTCATAGGGTCTATTCTTGCACAATGCTAAAAGTTCATGGGGTGTCTTGTAATTTATCTTATTTAATATTATAATTCTTAGTTCAAGTAATATTATTAAAATAATGATACTATCTATATACTATAAAATATTTATCTAATTTAATTTTTTATTATGCTCTTAAATAATTTAGTATTATAAATATTTTATAAGTTTTATTATACTATCATTAACAATTAATAGTACTATTATTAATATTAAATAATTTTTTGTAAAAGGTTAGTTTTCAATCATTATCAAGTATAGATTATTCAGAATCATGTAATAATCTTTGAGAAAATACTCTAAAAATAATATTAAATTATTTATTTAATAATATAATATAAATAAATAGTGTAATTCATAGTTTATGTGATATTATTAAAATAATTATACTATTTATGCTATTAAATATTTATTCTATTTATTTTATTGCTTATTGAATTATAGTATAATTCTTAAAAGTATTTATTAATATATTATTCTATTCATACTATTATTTTAATTATTTTAATATAATTCATAAGTAATTATTATAATAATTTAATTGGTTACTACTAATAATTATGTATACTTTTTATTATATTATTTTTAAACAATTAATAGTTATAATGTTATTGATAATTATAATTATTTGGGAAGGTGAGGAGGTGCATAATTAATAAGAGGTTATATTTATTTAATAAAAGATTAATTAGAGATAATGACATAATTAGACTTTATCAAAATTTGAGAGGGCAAAAGAGAAAATTAAAAGTTTTAACACCACAATCCTCTTTTTATAGTAGTATAGATATAGATAAATGTGATCAAGTGAAAGTTCAAAAGAATTATGTGGTATCTTGTAAAATTTATTTTGAGGTGCAGTGTCTTTTTTGTTTTTGGAGTGCGTGAATCCACAATTAGAGTTAATTATATGGTAGTTTTTCTCTGCAAAAACTACATCTTACTTAAATATAGATATTAATATATGGTAGTTTTTCTCTGCAAAAGCTACATCTTTAAGGAATGGTGAAATTTTAGAAATATAGATATTAATATAATGCTATATGTTTTGGGCAATTAATGAAAAACATTTAGCAGGTTGTGCGATATTTTTGAGGAAAAACATTTTGCAGGATGTACTATAAAAGAGTAAAATATAAAGACTGGAGTGTGTGTATATCAATTATATATATATCAATTTTTTAAAACCTACTATAAATTTGTTCTCAGTCCAAATTGTTATGATGACTGAGGATCATAATTTCATATTCTAACTCTGAACAATAAAGATGACCGGACTTTGCTTCTATTAATTTGCCTCGGGAATGTTTTTGAAGACTAGAGAGTTCATTATAGCGCAAGATCACTTCAATTCACCGGCGGTGACCGAAGCGACAGCGTTGGCGGGCCGCACTAAGCAATAACGCCGGGACCCTGCGCGCGTAAAATGCTGACCAAATCAACGTTCTTTTCTTTTGAACTTCAAATCAACATTCTTTTTCTTTTCTCTTTTTTTAAAGGAAAAAACGCAACATTCATTGAATGATTTATGACTGTCATGTGAGGCCCACAACCATTGACTCTAGTTCTAGTGGAATAGTCAAAGGTCAATATAATATATCCACCAAAGGGGGGGAGTTGAGTCCAATATTTTGTATATTTGGACCCAGTCAATGTAATTCACTAATGAAAAGTTGCCGAGGGACCAACTAGAAGTCACCTTGATCAAGGGTTGACTTGCTTGGATTGCTCATCCAAGCATATTAATAATAAATAATACTATTCTAATATTATATATTTGTTAATGCACATTGCACACACAAGTAGATAAATTATAATTTTCATGGCATGGAGACTTATTTCATGAAGAACACATTGCACCAATATTTAGAATTGAACACCTATAGAGCCCTATGGGGATCCAGGAAACAATCCAAGTTGTAGCTTCAGCAGCCTAAGAGAGTGTTTGGGGAGGCTTATTTTTTGGTCAAATTAACTTTTAAGCTAGCTTTTTCTTTTCTACTCGTTTGGTAAAGTAATAAATTAGCTTATAAGTGTCATTTTCAAAAGCTGGTGTACCCAGCTTTTAAAAAACTAGCTTATAAGCTCACTTATATAAGTTAGGTTTGACCAAACAAATTACAATTCTATCCTAACAATTTTAATAGTATTTTTATCATAAAAGCTAAAAGTAACTAAAAGCCAATATAACTTATAAGCTTCAAAAAATAAGCCTTCCCAAACACCCTCTAAGCCTTTTGGTATCCAAACTGAGAGAGAAATAGAGACAATAAAGAAGTAAGGTTAGGGTTTGATAGACTAGCAGTAGTTGTTCATTGATTATTAGTTGAACTGTGACTTTGTTGTACTCTATGGACATAAATAATCATATTAATTATCGAACCTCATTGTATGTCTGTATTTTTGGCTGTTTTCTATCCGTTTTCTTCGTTCTCTCCTTTTGTTGATCTACGATATTAATTTCACTGTGTTGCTAACATCATTCTTTTTTTAATGAGGACTAGTTCAGTATTGATTAGCTTGGACCTGAATAATATATAACAGGATATTATTGGATGTTTCAGTTTAATTAATGTATATGCTAATGAGAAACTTCTGAATAAACTTCAATATATATGTATAGAATTGTAATATTATTATATGTCTAGATACATGTGTTCAGATATTCAATAATCTAATTCGCATCTTAATTTATTTTTAACAATTCGGATACTTAAGTTGTGTGTATGTGTGTATTTTTGTTCCCGATTTTGAGTCAACGTGAAATGTTGTTTGAACTCACTAGAGCTTGAGCTATTGATGAGATCAATCATCAAAATGAGATTAAGCTTGTACTAGTAATAAAACTTTGAATTTGGTAGAATCATAACTCATCAACTCTCAACCAAATCAATAAAAGGTTCAACTCCCATAACGGTGAACTTAATGCTCATGGTCTCATTTGTCATGTCTAAGCGTGTTGTAGTTGGCAGAGGAGTGAAGATATGTTTGACTTTATGATTGCAAAGAAGCATTTGAACATTTACTGTTCATGCATGGTTTTCACAAGTCACAAAATACTGAAAAAATATATTCATTTGCAAACTTTCCCAATAAATATTAGTTCTTTTGCCGCTTGTTGAGAATTTGAATCCTCTCCACCAGAAAAAAGTAGTGGAGAGATCACTATTTTAAATCCCTACCGTTAATTATCTAGTGTGTTGTGATACATTCAAAATTTAACACTCATCGTACCTCTATGTATTGTACCCATTTTTAATGTGCACTCAAAGAAAAATCATAACACCCACTAAATAATTAATGGTAATTATGATTAAGTAGAGGTACCTAAATTACTTTTTGATAGTGAAGAGAATCTGAATTAGTTGAAGCCTTGAATATAAGCTCAATGATGAATTTAGGAGAAAAGTTCCTATAAAATATTGTTTGGGTCATGAAGGTACCAATTACATGATAACGTCCCCTTTGAAATCGAACAACCATCTTATTTATTAAAATTGTAATCTTCCATTGTTTTTCAGATAATTATATATGATCTTTTTCTTGATTAATTTGGTGTCTTCTTTATTTGGGACACCAAATTTAGTGATGAGAAACCCTTTCAACCTACAAATGGCCAGGTTATTCATTTTTCTTAAAATTCTGCAGTGGATATTAGATTCAATAACAAATGGTCGTAGAATCAGATGATATTGTTCATCATCATTTATAGCTGTTGAAAACCTTGACTGCCGGTCAAATGTATAGAACTAAATAGAGAATTAGTCATGGTCTTATAGTTTCAAACTGATTAAATCATAAGCATCTCATAAAACTAATAGCTAATTATTAAGAAGATAATTTCCAAATTAATAGCTAATTATTACAGTTTTCAAAAAGAGAAAAAGAAATGAAGAATAAATTCTACACATGCTTATCTTTTTTTTTCTTTTTCTTTTCTTACTTGATGATTCTTTCAAGGAATTGCTGGAGTAACTGACTATAAGTTTTGGTGTAATGGTTAGGGACTTTAAAATGATATCAGAGCAACTATGATTTAAAATCCTCTACCAGTGCCGAAGCCAGGAACTTCGGCTAAGGGGTCCAAACTATAGTTAAACCCTAACTCATGGGAGTAGAAGATACTCAATCTCTTTTAAGAAATCATTTCATAATTGATGATTCATCAAGAGAGCTCACATTGTTCTTTCTTATAGTGTGAAAGCAGCATAGAAAAGTGTAGTGCAGATATTATTATTCTTAAAACTTTCATATTTTTTATGGGGGTGGGTAGGCGTGGGACCCTATATCCCTCCCTCTATTATTGCTTCACTTTCAGAAGAAATTCTGTCTCACGTTGTCGGCCTTTCAACATCTCATGAAGTATTGAAGACTCTACATCAAGCTTTGGTTCTCCATCGCATACCCAATTCTGCAACTCACCACTCAACTGTAAAATCTGAATAAAGGAGATGATTTTGTCTCCTCGTACTTGAGTAAGGGAAAGTATCTCGTCGATGAACTTGCTGATGTCAGTCAACCAATGTCCCCTGTCACCTTTAATGCTATTATTTCCAATACTTTGGTCAGCTGACATAGAGAAATGATTTCAGCCTTCTCTGCTAGGTTGGAGCCAGTCCCTTACCCTGAACTTTGTAGTTGGCTCGTTGCCCATGAGATTAGTCTCTCAACTCAAGCTGTTGCAGCATCCTTAATTATTCCTGTTGCAAATGTCGACCATGGTCAACCAAAAATAAATAACGCTAATTGTTTCCACCATAGACATGGTCATGCTCGTACCTTCTCTGATCATCAAGATCCTTGCCCGGTTTGTGGTACAAATGACCATGGTCTTTATTGGACTTCTCTCTCAATGGAGGACCGTACCATAGCAATCTAGGTCCAAATCTCACCAGCCACAAATTTAAAGCTATTTCTTTAAAAAATTGACACTACTGTTTGAGTCCGGGTTTCAGCCAATAGAAAAGGACGCTCAACCCGCGGAGACATGTTAGAATATAAAAATATAACTCTCAATCCTCACCACAGTTTTGAAGTTTTCATGTAATGATTAGGGACTTTAAGAATTCTAAATGAGAATCGTCAGGATTTTTCTAGCTTTATGAAACTTATTTAAACCCTTTATGAATTATTTTCATCATCCATCTAATCTGTTTCAAGAGATAAATTCTATGCCAAGAAAGTTGAGGGACAATGACATTGTCTTCATGGGGTGAGCTAGAAATTGATGTGCCGATTGAAGTTTGAAGGAGGGGTGGGGTTTTAAGATTTTATAGCTTTGAATTTGACTATTTAAGCTAAAAAGGGATGGTGCTTCATTCATAATCTGAATTCTTCAGCAACATGGGTAAGCCTATATTCAGCACTAGAATTAATTCGTGAATGCTCACGATATTGGATTGGAGATGGTGGCTCGGCTCAAGTTTGTGGTGATGCTTGGGTAGGGGAAAATTCTTTGTCCACGATAATGCAAGAAGGGTACAAAGAGGTTTGTGTAGCTTCACTATTAGATATCATGTTGCTTCAGTCAAGACCTAGAGATAGATTGATTTGGCAAAGCCAACAAAAGTGACTTATTTTCAGTAAAATATATATGTGTATTATGTTGTAGAAGAAATGGTGGAATCAGGAGGTCACAGAGAGGAGCAGATGGGAGTGGATAGAAGCTCATAGAAGTATTTATGGGGTTTACGCTTGTCCTTGAAATTCAAGGTGTTTTTTGGCGTATTACGCATGGTGTCTTACCTACACGATGTGTTCTTCAGACTCGAGATATGGCTATGGATGGTATTTACGTTAGTTGTGAGGCCCTTGTTCTTGAAGACATGAATCATACCTTTATTAATTGTGACGTCGCGAATGAGGTTTGGATGGTGGTGGGGTTATCTGTTAGGGTGCATGATCTTCACCCATTTTAGCATGGGTGATTGGCTTTCACAATTGTTTACGATATTACAAGAAGAGGAAATTTATTTGGTGGTTGTCCTGCTACGGAATCTGTGGATGTCTTGAAATGAATCCAAAAGTTTTTGAGGTCGCGCCGTATGATCGATGGTGTTGTTGGACAGAGGTATTATGGACGAAGTTTGCGTAATTCATGCTAGCCCGTGTTAAAATACATTTTGATGACTCTTCAGGTAGGTTTCTTGAAATTGCAATCTTCGGCACATTCATTTGCACGATCTTGGAATGATGGTGGTAGCTAAAGTAGAAAGGTGTCCAGGTGAGGGGGGTGTTCAAATAGTGGAGTGCCGAACTATTCTTATTGGGCTGAAGTTAGCAAAAGCTTATCTCTTTTTAATGCCATATCGAATCAGATGCTTTAAGCGTATGAAGAGATTAATCACACAGGTGAAAGCTTAACTTCTTAGGGGCATATTGTTGAGGAAATTCACAGGGAGTCATTAGTGTTCAACTAATGCTCCTTTATCTTCGTGGGTCGTTTGGGTAATGAATGGCGCATGCTTTAGCATAGTATGAATGTTCTTGTAGTCATACTGTGACTTGGAGAGATTGTTCTCCCTCTTTTTTATTGTCATTAATATCGCATGATGTATTTATATTTTTCACATTTGGTTTAATGAACGGGCAATCTTTTTCATTAAAAAAACTTATTTCGACCCTTTCAAGGCTCTTTTGGCCACACTTGTATTTTTAATAAATCAAAAGTCTTGCAAAGAGTAGTTTTAAAGTCAATGAATTAATGATATATGAAACTCTAATTGAAGTATCCCTTCTTTATATATATAAAGAGAAATTGGTAAAACTCCTAAAAGCACAAAAATTGATATGTTCCATATCATAAAAGCACAAAAACTAATATATGTCATATCATAAGTATGCACAAAAATTGATATGTGGGCACACAATCTTATATTCATCTCAGAATCATCATAAAATTAAAACTATCCATAATTAAAAAAAATTTAATAATCAAATATTTTGCAATCCTTATCAGATTATAACTATCCATATGTAAAAAAAAATCTCATAATCATAGATCTAAAATTTGAAACTAATGAAAAAACCAAAGTAGAGAGCCTCTCTACATAAAATCACCTGTTAATTTTAGAAAACTCCCCTTAACTATGATGATGTCTCGGAAACCCCCCCCCCCAACCCTCCCAAAACATAAAAAAATAAAAAATAAAAAAATAAAAAAGAAACTATTTTCATTTGAGAAACACCCTCTTTAAGTTTGAGCATGTTATAGATAACACCCTCCCCCGCTACCCTATCAACTACGAAAATTTGAGATACACCCCTTCAAGTTTAAGACTATTGTAGATAACCTCTCTCAAGTTTGAAAATTCGAGAAATCCTCATGATCTCTTCTCACTTTACACCCTAAAAACTAATACTGTTAGGTCTAGCATGTCATATGACAAGCAGATGACTGAGAAAACAACCAAAATACCCCTCAATCATAAAAAAAAATACTCTTATTTGTCAGGATAAGAGAAAAAGAGGAAAAAGAGGAAAAAATCATTGCAAATTGATCAATATCCTTTTTTTAAACCTGTTAGGGGTTTCTTTATAACTGAATGGGTTGATTTTCAAAAGGGTGTTTCAATTGTATTACATTTTAAAGTGACATCAGGGAGGTTTTGGTGAGAAAAGTATGAAAGATTAGGGGAGTTTTGTGAGATGCCCTATAGTTGACGAGGTTTTCTCTAATTTCCCAAATTGAGTAGGGTTATCTATAATATGCCCAAATTTAATGGAGTTTTCTCAAATTAAATTATTTGAGGGGGGTATTCTGAGACATGTAGCATAGTTGAGGAGGTTTTCTAAAATTATCCCTAAATTCATATCATAAAATTATACATTTGCCAAATTATATTTTAAGTTGATGGATTAGCTTTCCTCTTAAAATATTACTGATTAATTGGTCAACTTGTTTTGTTATTTATTGATTTGTTATCATGTTTTTACCGATTTTTATAAAGAGGGGTTATTAGGTCACCAGTGGTTATCGTTATAATATTAATAGAACACAAAGACACTATAAAAAATATATATCATGCAATGATCTATAAAATTAAAACTTTCCTATTACAAAAATATTCTCGCTATGTGCAAAAATAAAAAATTTATTTACACAAATTATCCAAAATATTATCTCGAACTCTCCTGCTTTATTCAATTTTTCTAATTATTAGATTGAAATTATTATATATATATATATATATATATATATATATATATATATATATATATATATATATATATATATATATATGGTGAAAATGGAAAAACTTGGTACCAAGTTCCTCAAAGGAACTTGGTAGTGATGTGGACAATTCTAGCCCACACATGTAACTTTAAAAAATAATTCTCTCTCTCTCTCTCCTCCCTTGAATGTGTGGGCTAGAATTGTGCCACATCACTACCAAGAAACTTGGTACCAAGTTTCTCCATATTCCTCATATATATATATATATATATATATATATATATATAAAGTAAAACATCAATGTAAGATTACCTTGCCACTAGCAAAATCTCTGTAGCTCTTACGTTGAAGAGACATTTTTCGGTGTTGTGATCACACAAGGAGCACCGACCTTTTTATATCTTTTTATTTTTAAATATTATAGAAAAGGATAGTATTACTAAGGAGAGTTCAATGGTTATACTATCTAATTGTGAATTTGAAATTTTAAAATAACAACTATCCACGCTTTCATTCTAAGCCAGACTTATTCTTTTATCTTAGCATATTATGAATAAAGAGAAATATTATAAATGAGAGACTGATGGTTAAACTATCTAATTCTATATTTTAAATTTTGAAATAAAAGTCATCCACCCCTTATTTTGAATTTCTTTGAAGTTTTAAACTATTTGAAGAAAAAACTCCACTCAAATTATCTAAGTTTTAATAATCCATATGCTATAAGTCATTGGTATAAGCCTTTTATATGCTCATATCCATAAAAAGTAGAGTACATATAAAAATAGAAAAGAAAAAGTAGCAGTTCAAAAAAAATATTTTTCAATTCAATTTAAAAGCACAACATATGATTAAAAAGAACCAAACAAACGAGATATTAAAAATCATACCCCTAGCTTTCCAAGTTAATAATGTAGGTTCAGTTTCTACTACCAGCTCCATATGACTTACTCTACAAATAGGACCCACTGATGCGAGCACCGAGTAAAATATTTGTTTATAAGAAAGAAAAAAAGCTACTTTAGCGGAGGGATAAAATAAGAAAGAAGAAAATAAAAGACCGAGTTTGATAAAATTTTCTGCTGAAAATTTACAAATAATTTGTTGTAAATCTTTGTTCTCGTTTGATTTTAAACATTATTGTTATTCTTTTAATTTTGAACCACAGTCATTTTGTCATTAGATTAGTTACCTCCAAATTATGGTACAAACACATCAGAAACAATGGGCATATTTAAGTTATAGATATCCAATGAACATAAAATCTATACTAATATATAATAAAACTGGTGAGGGTAGTGAAATGTTTAGAGTAATGAAAGACATTTTACTCTCTTCCATTGCAATTATGAGGGTAAAATTATAAAATAAGAGAGATTTTTCTTTTTTTTCTTTTTCTAGAATATTCTAAATCATGACTTGAGAGTAGGATCAAAACTCACATAGCAAAATATTAGGAGATATGTAAGCATTTGAGTTCAAATCCTATTTCACGACGTGATTTTAACATAAGAAAAGAAAACAAAATAAAGAGATTATCTCTTTATAAAAGTACATTAAGTGGTATTATTATAAATGTTGCAATTTAAATATAAAATGGATAAGCTTCCTTTCCAAAGAATTTATGTGAAATATTTCAATGCAAAATATAACGATTGAAAAGTTGACTATGATCAATTTTAAGCATTTTTTTATTTTAAATGATGAGTTTTGAAACAACTCCTTAAATTTTTTATATTGTTATATTTTTGAAGGAAATTATTTATTTTATATTTAGGAAATAAAATATTATCTACAATGATTTTAGTTGATATTTATAAACAAAACCAACCTTCCAATAACTTTATTCCAAGTTATCAAAATTATAAGAATATTACATCATTACATTTTTAAAAACTATATCTTGGAAACTTTGGATTATTTTTGAGCAAATTTAAACTTTGAGATATAAAACTAGAAAAAAATTGGATTATTTAAACTAATTAATCCTTTTATATAAAACTTAAAATATATATATATATATATATATATATATATATATATATATATATATATATATATATATATATATATATATATATATATATATATATATATATATATATTGCACATGCATTTGCACGTGCAGCAAGGGCAGTATTCATAAAATGTATGTGTATTTCATGTCATTGATTTATGGGAATGAAAAAATATCTAGCAAAACGAATAGTGCATCAATATAAACAATACAGAGTCAGTATACTCACCAACTTTAAGATTGATAATAATACACGTTGCCACTTTCTACGTGATCACTCTGTGTATTTTCTACAGAGAACTCTATTAATTTTTGCTACAAAATCAAAAGCCAGATAGTTTCTCCTCTTTAGGGTTTTTCTTTTCTTCATATTAGACCTTAAAATCTTTATCAATGCTTTATTAGACACCTAAACTTCATATTTCTAAATTAGACCCACAAATCCATTAAGTTGTTTTAAATGAAACCCCATAAATTTAATTTCCACCCCGAATCTATTCATTTATTATAAATAACACCCCCATTTCAAAACAATATGTAGATTTGGGCGTTGGGTGCCATAGAATTAACAAAGACGTGAGGGTCTAATATGATAAAAACCCTTCTTCCTTTTTAAGTAAAGGCCTAAGATCTAGTCCAGTAACAATCCTGGTAGGTTCATTAGTGGGCTTCAATTTTATTTGGATCTTAAACAGCTTACGATTGCAGCTAGCACTATGTTATATCACTTTCAATAGAATGAGATAGTTTTTCCCCCAACAACAGTTTACATTGCAGTTGTGAACACGGAACTTAAAGTTTACCGTCTGCCAAATTTACACCGATGATGAAGAAAGTTCCAACCGCAATTGCCTAACTACCATCTCGTGTCATCAACATATACAATTGATTATTTGCATACATCTATTTGTTCTTATTAATGTTGAAAGAAAAACATAATTTTACAAGTGATACAAATGCCTCAAAATCTAATGCACATTATAAGCTTCTTTCTCTCGCTCCAACCTCTCCTCTATATGACATCTTCAAATGAGCACCCATTTCACTCAACATAGAGTCCACTATCCTCTTCTTTCCAACTGAACTCTTGTGATCATCAAACCCTAAACCTCTCCCATCAACCAAGCTAACTCCTACATCCTTTTTCGCCCCATTTTCCCTCATCATCTCCCTCACCTGCTCAGCCTCATCCCACCTCCCTTCTGACGCGTAAATATTTGATAGCAATACATAAGGCCCTACGTCTCTAGGCTCCATCTCTATCATCTTTCTCCCTAGAATCTCACCTAGGTTCCAATTACAATGAGTCTTAGAAGCCGACATTAGAGCCCCCCACAAAGCCTTGGACGGCTCGCCTTTCACTTGCTTCGCTAACTCCTCCGAGTCGTTCAACAAGCCAGCTCGCCCTAGGAGGTCGACCATACAACCAACATGGTCAACCTTTGGCTGTAGATCGTAAACCCTAACCATTTGCTCAAAGAACCACCACCCTTCCACCACTAGTCCCCCGTGTGCGCAAGCGCTCAAGATGCACGTGAATGTCTTGTCGTTGGGTTGTATCCCACTCCTCTCCATTTCGAAGAACAATTTGATCGCCTTCTCGCTTAGCCCATGCAATCCATAACCCATAATCATCGAATTCCATGTCACTACATTTTTATCAGACATTTGGTCGAACACCTCCTTTGCATCATCCATCGCCCCACACTTAGCGTACATATTCAAAAGCGAGGTCAAGAGTAGCACATCCGACTCTTTTATTCTCTTGACCAAAGAATGTATCCATTTACCTCTCTCAAGGTCCCCTAATTTCGCACAAGCGGTGAGCACGCTGACGAATGTAGCTTCATTCGGCCTCACCACCCCAGCTGCAATCATCAAATCAAACAACTTGCAACACTCCTTATAATCCTTCACCCTTGCATACAAAGCTAACATCACATTCCAAGAAACCAAGTTCTTCTTAGGCATCGAGTCGAAAAACCCACGAGCAAACTCAACATTAGTATCCTTAGCATACCCATCAATCATCGAATTCCACGTAACGACATCCCACTTTGGCATAACAGAAAACAGCTCCCTCGCCTTCTCCATCATTCCCACACTCGCATAGCCCGCTATCATAATGTTCCAAGAAACCAAATCCTTGTCACGCATTTCGTCGAACAGCTCCCGTGCAGCCTCCACCATCCCATTCTTGACGCACCCGTCAATCATCGAGTTCCAAGTAACAAGATCAGCCTCCTCAACGAAACCCTCAAACAACTTCCAAGCGCTGGCCAGATGGCCGAAGCAAGCGTACATATGAATCGCCGAGTTCCGAACATACAAATCCTCTTCAAACCCTAGCTTCACGATCTGGGCATGCAGCAGCATCCCATTTTGAGCAAGACCCAGGTGAGAGAACAGCTTGGCAAGCAGAGGGAACGTGAAATTGCTGGGAGATATGGAGGAGTTAGCGACGGAGTCGCGATAGAAGGCGAGAGCTTCTTCGGGTTGGGAATTGAGGAGGAAGGACTTGATGACGGTGTTGGAGATGAATGCATCGGGGTTTGGGAGGAGAGAGAAGAGGGAGGCGGCGAGGTGAGGGGAGGGTAGAGAGAAGGCGAGGTGTTTGATGAAATGCCCGGCGAGGAATGGATCGTGATGGTGGCCGGAGGTGAGGAATCGGGCGAGGATTTGGGAGAGGTGGGGAGGGGAGTGGATGAAGGAGACGAGGGCGTCGATGATCGGTGGAGGGTTTTGTTTTTGTTTCTGGGGTTTTGTTAGGTTTTTGTTGAAGAGGCTTCTGATGGTGAGAGAGGAAGGGCGAGAGATTTTGGTGGCCATTTTAATTTTGGAAGGGTTTTTTTTAGTATTAGTCCCTTTTTGATAATAGTCCCCTATATTTTTATGTTTTGATAGTTGTCCTCCAAGATTTTGACATTAGTACCCCAAATTGTATTAGTATGTTGATATTAGTCTCCGTGGTTGGGTGATGTTATAAATTAAGAGGAATATTCCATGGCCTAGCCCGATTTGGGTCTAAACCCAACCCGGCCCGTATCGGGTCGGGCCCAACCCAGCCCATATTGGTGGTGTTTCATGGGCTGGGCTGGTTTTGATTTAGACTCGAGACCAAAGAAGTAGGCTCATTACCCAGATGCCTGGCCATAATGGCGGCAGACCCCTTCACCACAGAGTTTAATTATAAATATTTACTTTGTTTATCAAAAAAATAAATGGGCCTCAAGCAATTAGGTATTCCTTCAAAGTTCGAATTGCGTATATCTTTGTGTTTGCGATGTGTGTGTGTGTATATACACACATACCCATACCCATACACATTTTAAATAAAGAGTTTGAAATAGGAAAAAAATAAATTAAATATAATTTTACAAATATGAATACAAAGTTAATATAGTTTAGAAATGAAAAAAATAGAAAAAGGTCGAAAAAACCCATGGGTCGACCCACGACCAATGGGCCGTCGACCCAGCCCGGCCCCACCCGCTCCTAGGCAGGTCGTGGGCTGGGCAGATCGATCGAACCCCAGATCGAGAAAAAGTAGGCTGACCCACTTTGACCCGTCGCGAGCCCGAGTTACTCAAGCAGGCCTTGAACCCGGCGAGAATCCGAACTAAGCGGCCGACCCACGCCCACCCCTAGTTGAGCTCCTAGACATTTATCAATTTGCATATACACTCGTGCAAAATTTTACATCCGCCCGCCTACAAATTATAAAAATTGCACCCGACAGCCCAAAACACTAAATAAATTAGTAACAATTTGAATTAATTTATTGAAAAGTAAATCTCATTTAAATTTATAGCAAAAAACTTTATTGAGTGCATTCCCATTATGTATTTTAGTTTTGTAATGTTATATTTTTACTTCTAGGTAACTTATTATCCGCCCCTAAGGAAAATTTTTTGGATTCGCCACTGGTTGTGAGGATATGCATTTTCTTGGGTTTGTTTTGAGTAGAGAGGAGGAAGAAGAAGAATGGATGAATAAATAGGGAGAGATGAGTATTTTGGTAATTTACTAGCCTAGGTTTGTCTTAACTTAACCATGGTTGAGGATTTTGGATAGAAATAGTAACAGAGACACTAAGGGGGTGTTTGTTTCACCATTTTTATAGAATAGGATTAGGATTTGGCTCTGACAGTGACAAAATTGTAAATAACGGATTCTAGATAAATCCTATTACTGAGTTTGGTTCACCAAAATTTTATAGATATGGGTATCTATAAATCTGACGTGGAGGGGGGTTTTTATGGATATTGAAATCAGAGGGAAGAGATTGGATTTGGCTTGGATTAGGATTTGGCGTAAAAAAAAACCCTCAAAAAGCCGCTCTTCTCTCATATTCGGAATTCGACCTCACCAAAACCCTAGATTTGCCCTCTCTCTCCCGCGAAAACTTTTCGGCCCCGCCTATGTTCGCGCCTCAAGTTTCATTGAAAGCCATAGATCTGCTGTGCTCCGGTTCGATTGGGGTTGGATCTCCAGTTTTGAGGTCGGATCTGGGGTTCGATTGAGGTCGGATCTTTGGTTTTGAGGTTCGGTTCCGAATCTAAAACTGGTTTGTACTTTGATTTATGTCGGATCTTGGGTTTTGAGGTTCGAATCTAAGTTTAAAGCTAGTTTGTTCTTCGATTGAGGTCGGATCTTGGGTTTTGAGGTTCGATTCCAAGCTCAAAACTGCTTTGTACTTTGATTGGGGTCGGATATTGAGTTTTGAGGTTCGATTCAAGCTCAAACCGGTTTGTACTTCGATTGGGGTCGGATCTTAGGTTTTGAGGTTCGATTCCAAGCTCAAACCGGTTTGTACTTTGATTTTGTGATTGAATTTGTTGGTTGGATTTTGATTCGTGCCGAATTTTGTAGATTCAAACGTTTGATTACAAGCTTCGGTTCAAGCTTGGAATTTGTGGATATTCCTTTCGTCCGTTGTTTTGCTAGCTCGTATAATTCTTAATTCCGCCATCTTAATTCCTAATTTTGTGCAAGAGCTTGTTCTTGGATTTGCCGTGATTTTAATTTTTATAGAATATTTTATTCAGTTTGTTCTTGATCTGCTGTGTTCCTTAACTTGTATTATATATTATGCTGCTTAGTTTGTTAATAATAGTGCCTTTTTTGTTAGCATACATAAATGTATTACATAGTTTAATCCGGGCATTACAACGATTTTATTTACTTGTATTGGTATTAAATCCATTAAATTTTGGTAAGTAATTAACGATATTAATTTTACAATGTATGTAGATGGATAACATAGATGAAGAACAATTAACGACAATGCGTGGTAGTGCTTGTGTTGTCAGCCGTGGTCACGATAATAACTTGTATGTTGAGAATGCGTGCTAGGCGCAAGACCATTTCGGTTAATGCGAGGGAAGAAAAGATCAAAAATTTATTGTAGAGAGGCTCACTTCAAGCGTGTATTGGAAGGCTATAGTGATAGTTGTCGGTCTTATATTAGAATGAGACCAAGAGCCTTTTAGACTTGCGAAATCTTGAAATCAAATGGTTTATTAAAGGATACAAGACATGTTCAAGTTGAAGAACAACTCGCAATGTTCCTAAGTATAGTGGGTCACAAAACTAAGAATAGAATAGTAAGGACTGAGTTTATAAGATCAGGAGAAACAGTTAGTAGGTATTTTAATAAAGTCCTACGAGCAATGAATGGACTACGTGATCGGTACTTGAAGCAAGCTCGCAATGAAGTTCCCGCGGAGATTGCGAACAATCCAAACTATTTTCCCTATTTTAAGGTAAATTTATTAAACAAATTATCATTTTTTATAAATAAAGAAATATAAAATTGAATATTTTACGATGTTTTATTTTTTATAGGATTGCATTGGTATGATAGATGTCACACACGTTGACGCAGTGTTACCCAGTGACCTAGTTGCACGTTTTAGAGGGCGCAAAGATGTCACACAGAACATCTTAGCAGCTTGCACCCCCAATAAATTATTCACCTATATTCTAGCTGGGTGGGAGGGAGCAGCAAATGACTTTAGAATATTACAAGATGCTTTGTCGAGACCACAGCCTCAAGGACTGAGAGTTTATGATGGTATAACTTCATTCTTATTCAGAGTTCGAATAATAACTTCAATACTTTTTTAAGTTAAGATAATAAGATACCGTTGTATTTATTAATGTAGGTAAATATTACCTCTGTGACGCTGGATATACTACCATGCCCGGCTTCATATCCCCATATCGTGGTGTACGATATCATTTAAAAGAACACACCGGTAGGACACCAAAGAATAGAAAAGAGTTATTTAATTTAAGGCATTCATCTTTAAGAACAAAAATCGAATGCACATTTGCTATATTGAAGAATTGTAGGCAATAAAAATTGCCTTGATCCCTGCACAAGCAACTCGGAACAATCAAAAGAGCTTAGGGGTTCATCTGAGGAAAGTCAGGCCCGCCTAAAGGTTAAGTTCACCTGAATGCTTGACTTTACAAAATAGACAAAAGTGCTGATATCTCTCAAACCGGAAGGAATTGGGCAAAATGACCGGAGCAAACCGAACCCTTCGGATAGGTTTGATTGGCTCCGTCTCGTCGAGATAGTCGATTTTCATATATAATTCGTCCAATTCCGATGTACGGTTTGAAAGTTACGACCTGTTCTTCGTAGCATGTTCTGGAGCTCGCCTGTAGAGCAAGCTCGCCTGCAAAGGAGCCAAGAGCAAGCTCGCATGAAGACCTGGAGCTCGCCTGCGTGCTTGAAGCTCGTCTGCACAGGGCAAGCTCGCCCGCAAACTCGCCTGGAGGGTTGGAGCTCAAGCTCGCCTGAAGGCATGAGTTCGCCTGAAGGCCAAGCTCGCCTGAACCAAGCTCGCTGAAGGCATGAGTTCGCTGAAGGCCAAGCTTCGCTGTATGATCTAGTCTTGCACGAAGACCAAGAGCTGTGGCGTAGGCTGGAGCTTCGCCGAACTTGTTCTTGAGCTTGCCTACACTGTAGCTCGAGATCGCCACCAATGCTCGAGCTCGCCATCCATACCTGGCTCGCTTGCTTGGAAGCCGCTGAAGGCATGAGTTCGCTGAAGGCCAAGCTTCGCTGAAGGCATGAGTTCGCTGAAGGCCAAGCTTCGCTGAACCAAGCTTCGCTGCGGTCGCCGGCTTCGCCCGAATGATTGAAGCTCGCCTGCATAAGGCAAGCTCGCCCGCAGACTTCCCAAGACCGCCCACTTGAAGCATGGGAGATGTCACATCCCATAGTGGTCACATTCCACAGAGAGCATGGTGCTCCTCACCCATTAGTGGTCACATCCCACAAGTCAAAGGGATGGCACCATAGAGAGTATGGCTCTCCTTAACTGGGCATGGCCATATCCCACAAATCAAGGAAGTGGCCATGCCTCTCCTTGCCTATTTATAAGCCACCATCTCCACACGAGGAGGGGGACATTTTTTGGGGAGGCTTGGCAAATTCGAGGTCTTAATCTGAATTCTCAGATCTGGAGACTCTTGGCTCTTCGCAAACTCTTGCATGCTAGCCTCTGGAGCACAAATTCGGCCTTGGCAATTCATCAAGCTCGGGTAGAACCGAACTCCATCAACTCCGAGCTTCTACTGCGTACTGAAGCTCGACCACGACGTCGATCGGATCGTCCAAGGGAAGCGAACTCGGCTCGAGCATCGAGGGAGGCGTCCTACCGCTACCGACGAACCCACGTTAAACAAGAAGGGCCTTCCCTTCGCTTCTGTTGTAAAAAGCGATTCTTGATTTGTAAACAAGCAATTCAAATCCGAGAGGAGATTTTTACACCAAATAAGAATCGGTTTAAAATTTTCCAAGCAAAGCCAAATTATCCATTTCCCACTCAAGTGGACATTGTTTTTGCGTGCACCATCTTGCACAATTTTATTGCATTAGAAGATCCGGATGATGATATTTTAAATGAGGATGTAGAGATTGATGTCGATAATGGGGAAGTGACAAATGAAGACGATTCAAATGTAGTGGACTATACTCAAAATAGGACACAGAGAGAGGAACGGGATGCAAGAAATGAATGGAAGGAGCTCAGAGATCAAATTGCTTGGGCAATGTGGGTTGACTATTGTGCCAAGTATAACGGTGGTAATACAATGGAGAGTGGTTTAAATTAATAAACATGTTGTTTGTTGCTTATTGGTTTTTATATTTGCTACTATTCATGTCTATTGGAATGTAATGTAACATGACTTGTATTTCATATTTCCATGTATGCTATTTATGTGATGTAACATGACTTGTAATTCATGCCACTATTAATGGTGTATTATTAATGGTGTATTTTATTTTTGATCCATGTATGCTACTTATGTGTTGTAACATGACTTAACATTCATATTAGGGCATGTATGCTACTTATGTAGTTTATTTTTGATTCATATTTCCATATATGCCACTATTACATATATATGATGATATATTCATGTTTTACATTGCAAATAGGTATGGCTAAAAATGGGAAGATAAACAAAATAGTGGGTCTCCTTCAAATGCAATGCCAAGTCCTACACATGGCATTAATAAGAGCTTCATGTCATTTCAACCACCACCTTTATCACCATTCCCACCGTATGATGGTCATTATAGTGGAATGACACGGCAACCCATGTCATACATGAGCATGCTAAGCAGTCCACAAGGTTTATTTCATCCCACTTATAGTTCTCAAAGTAGCGGGCCTCCTCAATTTTCATCAACAATAGGTGATTCGGTGGTAAAGTAATTCATAATTTAGATGAGGAGGAGCAAACTTAGCCTATAAAAAGGGAAGAAATTAGCACATAAGAAAAAGGTCCGGCAACAAGGCTTAACTCAAGGGGTGTGGCTAATAAGAAGTGGGCACGAGCGATAATGTGCTTATCCCTTATCTTGCAAAGTTAGCAAAAGATGGAATAAAGCCAGATAAGAACTTCAAAGCAGAAGCTTATAGAATGGCAGCTATGAAAATAAACATGTAATTCAGACAAGATTTTAATCATCTTCATGTGGTTAATCACTTAAAATGCTTGAGAAACAAATTCAGTGACATGAAGGCTTGCCTTGATATAAGTGGAGCTGGGTGGGATGAGGAAAATCAAATGATTACCACGGATGAGGAGACTTTGAAATCATGGACACAGTATATTACTTTCAACATCAATAGTGCAATTAGAAATTTATTATATTTGGTGCACATACTTGTAAATTTCTAAGCCTTGTGGGTCTATTGTTATTGCAGGATAAATTCAATTTTAGGCTCAAAGCATACATAAACAAGCCTCTCCCTCACTTCAAAAATTTACAAATCATCATGGGTGATGACCAAGTTAAGGGTGACTTTGTTAGAGCTGTGTTTGATGACATTGGCTCTAGTAGGTCCATACCTATTGAAGATGATGATAATATGATTCCGAACATAGTGGCCGAGCCACAATCGATGCTAACAATGGAGCAGAACCTACTAGGCCCCAAAATAAAAGCAAAGACAACTTTAAGTCATCTTCTAGCAAAAAATCTAGAAAATCATATGATCAAGATGAATTTTTGTGCTCCTTTGTTGAGACAATGTCTCAGTCCATCAGAAATCAACATATGGTTCAACACATGGTTCACTGGACTGAGCAGTTGGCTTCAGCGTTGAAGGAACATAGCGATGACTATTCTGATGTATTTCTTGACAAAGTGTTAGATCATTTATATGATGATGAACGTGAGGCGAGAAGGTTCATTATAAAAACCAAGGAAGCTAGGAAGAGGTACATCATCTCAGCGTCGATGAGCAACATTGAATTTGTTAGCTAATTTACTTAGCTTTGATCACATTTGGAGGAGTATTTTGTTTGTGCACAAGTAAACAATGCTATGAACTTGTGTATTTTGACAGTTGCAAACTTTTGATAGTTGCAAACTTTATGTAGTTGCAAACTTTATATAGTTGCACACTTTATATATGATGGCATGTAATTGGTACTACTATGATTTTGTTGCAGGTACAATGCATATGGGAATGACCAATGAGTTCATTTTTTGGACTTTATTAAATGCTACGGTATGCATTTAAAAGTTTATTTATATGAGCAATGATGAGGATAATAAACTGATGATGCAGCCTAGAATTATTTTGTGATGTTTAGGCGAGGCAATCCCTCAAAATTGCAGCCTACATTGCATCATAATTTTATAGGCGAGGCAATACCTTATGACAAATCAATTTATATCCTGAGCTCTAATTATTTTTTGATGTTTATCTCGTTCATGTTGCTGTTGGTTTTTCTTGTTGGTATTTTTGAGCTTGTGAGGCTCCGTATTTGGGTATTTTGAGCTTGTTTAGATCGTTGCTGCTGCTGTTGGTTGTTCTTTTGTTGGTATATTGAGCTTGTTTAGCTCCTTTAATTGGGTTTGTTGAGCTTGTTTAGCTCGTTCATGCTGCTGGTGGTTTCTGTTGTTGGTATATTGAGCTTGTTTAGCTCCTTTAATTGGGTTTGTTGAGCTTGTTTAGCTCGTTCATGCTGCTGGTGGTTTCTATTGTTGGTATTTTGAGCTTGTGTAGCTCCTTTAATTGGGTTTGTTGAGCTTGTTTAGCTCCTCGTTTTGTTGGTTTTTGTTGTTGCTGGTTGGAGCTTGTTTAGCTCCTTGATTGGTGGTTTGTTGTTCCTGAAAAGAGCTTGTTTAGCTCCTTGATTGGTGGGTTGTTGCTGCTGGTTTGAGCTTGTTTAGCTCCTCGTTTTGTTGGTTTTTGTTGTTGCTGGTTGGAGCTGGTTGGATTTCTGTTTAGCTCCTCGTTTTGTTGGTTTTTGTTGTTGCTGGTTGGAGCTTGTTTAGCTCCTTGATTGGTGGTTTGTTGTTCCTGAAAAGAGCTTGTTTAGCTCCTTGATTGGTGGGTTGTTGCTGCTGGTTTGAGCTTGTTTAGCTTCTCGTTTTGTTGGTTTTTGTTGTTGCTGGTTGGAGCTTGTTTAGCTCCTTGATTGGTGGTTTGTTGTTCCTGAAAAGAGCTTGTTTAGCTCCTTGATTAGTGGGTTGTTGCTGCTGGTTTGAGCTTGTTTAGCTCCTCGTTTTGTTGGTTTTGTTGTTCTTTGGTTGGAGCTTGTTTAGCTCCTCGTTTTGTTGGTTTTGTTGTTCTTTGGTTGGAGCTTGTTTAGCTCCTTGATTGGTGGGTTGTTGTTCCTGAAAAGAGCTTGTTTAGCTCCTTGATTGGTGGGTTGTTGCTGCTGGTTTGAGCTTGTTTAGCTCCTCGTTTTGTTGGTTTTATTGCCGCTGGTTGGAGCTTGTTTAGCTCCTCGTTTTGTTGGTTTTTGTTGTTGCTGGTTGGATTTCTGTTTAGCTCCTCGTTTTGTTGGTTTTTGTTGTTGCTGGTTGGAGCTTGTTTAGTTCCTCGTTTTGTTGGTTTTTGTTGTTGCTGGTTGGAGCTTGTTTAGCTCCTTGATTGGTGGGTTGTTGTTCCTAAAAAGAGCTTGTTTAGCTCTCATGGTCAAGATGTTTTCTCGGTTCTGTTTCTGCAGCTGATTGGAGCGTGTTTAGCTCTATGTTTGGATGGTTTTTTCGGTTGTTTAGATCTTGTGTAGCTCTCTGGTTCATTGGTTTTCTCGGTTCTGTTTTCTGCAGGTGATTGGATCCCAGTTTAGTTCCTGGTTTGGATGGATTTTTCAGTTGTTTAGCTCTTTGGTTCATTGAGCTTGTGTAGCTCTCTGGTTCATTGGTTTTCCGGTTGATAAGAGCTTGTGTGATTGGTTGTTTCGTGATTGATATTTGGCAATGATGATTGTCTTTTACGTAGAGAAGAGCAATCTAATTTACAGTTTTTATGTACAGATATGGCAATTTATGATGAGAATGCATCCTACATTGAATCGATAATGTCTAGGTATGACAATCTGTGATGAGAATGCAACCTACATTGAATCGACGATGTATAGGTAAGGTAATCCATCATTAGAATGCAATCTAAAATAAAGCTGTAAGTTATAGATGAGGCTTTCAACTTCGACAAACAAGACTTAATTCTGAGCCATTACAATATCAATAGTTTTTGCAAGTACAATTACATGACATGCGGTTTACAATGATGTAAAAAATACAAAACAACACTACTAAAATTGCCGAAATTTTCCAAACTAAGAGTTGTTTTTCGATAAGCTTCAATTCTTGCTTCAGCCTCTTTGATTTTAAAAAATATTTATCTCCGAACCTTTTTTCTTTGGAAAATTGGTTTCCTTGGTTGCTAATTTCTCCTTCTTCATGCGCCCATTCAAAAAAATTGCATTTTTTATTTGGGTATTTAGCACACCCCCAATAATACCGCCCCTTATTTTTACCATACTTGCAAACTTTCATGGGTGTTTGGAGATTGCAATCACACCAAACTTCAAAACTTTGAGGGCATTCTTTTGATTTCATGTTTGGTTGGAGGAGATGAAACTTGTTTCGACTTGAGGTATGATGCTCCATATTTATAGATAAGAAGCCCTTGGAACTAGCCGTTGGAGGCATTTTGGTTTTTGAAATTTGAACATGGGAATAAACTAGCCGTTGGAGGCCTTGGAATAATTTTGGTTTTTGCCAAATTTTAAAAAACTAGCCGTTGGAGTGCTATCATCCATTTATCCCAAAAATTATAATTCCAAACCAAACAAAAGAATAGGATTTGGAGGAGTTCTATAAAGTTGGAATCCATATATTTTTTATGTGAAACAAACATAGAAAGAGGAAAAAATGGGATTCCCAAAAATTCAATGGCATCCAACAAATTTTTATAGATTAGGTTGGAATCCATAAAATAAGTGGGATTCCTAATCCTATTCCTATTTATTTTGAACCAAACATGCCCTAATACCAACATATACTAATGTAATTTGGAAGACTAATATCAAAGTATGAAAATGTAGGGGATTATATCAAAATAGTGATGAAGTAAGGGACTAATATTAAAAAAAAAACCATTTGAAAATTGTGAGCCCCAAGCCTCTTTTTGGCTTCAAAGCGGTAACGTTTCCGCCCGGTGATCCTAACGATCCGAAAGTCTCCTCGCACTCATTCACAGCTGCTCTTCTAAACTTTTGTCATGGCGCTCTTCACTCTAACTCCTCTCTTCACCCATCAAAACCCTAACCCTAGCCCCCAAATCAGTGCTAAAAATCCTAAATTTAGAAGCATTCGAGCTTCTGTGAGGGCCAATTCGGGCGATTCTCCTCCGGATTCGACGAGGCTGGTCACTTTTCTAGGCAAGGGAGGCTCTGGAAAGACCACCGCTGCAGTTCTCGCCGCCAAGGTGAGATCTTTTTCTATGGTTTTTAACCTCATGTTTGTGTTTCTTTAGTTTGGGTATTTGGAAGTCTTTGATTGGTGAAAAATTTGAAGTATTAGGGCAAGAAATTGAAGAATATGGATAGAAATCCCCAAAGTACCATACTATTGTTGTTGCATTATTACGAGTATTGATAACTGTACAGCAAAACTTATACTAAGTACTCCCACGAACAAAAAAGTAGGGTTCATGATCACTCACAATTTTTCTTGATAATATCCAAGAAAAGACCCCGCACGCCTGTTAGTGGTAGCACAAAAACAGTATGAAGATTGTAGTACAATTATCATTTTCCATGTAGGATAAGTCGAACAGTACTGCAAATCTCATATACTACTTTCGTTCGAAAAATATACAAGCATGTGGGATCCTTCTTTATGAATTGCTATAATTGACCAATGTGTTCTTATTTTTGAAGATATTATTTAAGTCCTATAGTAGTAACTAGTAAGTTGGTACGGGAAGTATAGGTTTAGTTAGCATAACTCTAATAATGTAGCATCCTTAGTCCCAAGTCTGAAGTTTTCCGCACTTGAATACATGTGTGCATATACATACACCCACTGTTATTGATAAATCTAAGTTTATCCATTTCATGATATATTTCTTATTATTCTTTCTCTTTTTTGGCTAATGCGGAATTATGGTATCGTGAAGTCTTGTTAACGTTTTGTGAAAGATTGGCTTCCCAAAGTTCGCCTTTTATTATGAATGGTTCCATCGTTTGTTTGTTGTGTATATGCTAACTGAAGGATTGTAAATCTTATTTATGTCAATTAGTATTATGCAAAGGAAGGATTACGTACATGCTTAGTAATACATTCTCAAGACCCTACTGCAGAGCACCTCATCGGTTGTAAGATTGGGGCTTCTCCGAGTATGTATTCTGACAACTTCTCCGCTGTTCGATTGGAGACCAGTAAAGTAATTTTTCTTCATTTTTTTCAATTAAAGTGCATTTTGATTGTTTTGTTGAAATCATTCTGAAATGCTTTTGACTTGCTCTGTATCATTCTTCTTCTGAAGTGTAGATGCTTCTTGAGCCTCTTGAGCGGGTAAAGAAAGTGGATGCCCGTCTAAATTTGACTCAAGGGATTCTTGAAGGGGTGGGTATGTAAGAAATAAATTGAATTGCTTACTGAATGTGGCCATTTTTTTCACAGTTGTAAAGAAAATCTTTTTCACAGTTGTAAAGAAAAGACATGCATATAATGATGTTTTTTTTGCTATTTGTTTAAAAAATAGGTTGTGGGAGAAGAACTTGGGGTCTTACCCGGTATGGATTCCATTCTCTCAGCATTAGCACTAGAGAAATTGGTGAGTTTTCTTCCTAATGAAAGAAATAGTACAAAAAGAGAGTTCGATATAGTTGTCTATGACGGCATTAGTACTGAGGAGACACTGAGGCTGATTGGAGCAACTGAAAGAGCCAAGTAAAGATTTCCCTCTCATCTCTTTTTTTACATTTACTGATGGACTCAGTTGACAGTAGCATCTTTAATTATTTGCTAGATGGTATTTGAAATATATACGAAGCATGGCTGAGAAGACCGACATTGGAAGAGTGACTTCTCCTTCTTTATTGAAACTAGCATATGAATCAGCAAGGTCAAATTATGGGTCCAGTGATGGGAAAACAAGCACGGATATATGGAGTGATATCGAACAAATCCTAGAGGTGGTGTCTTGTAAATTGTTTCAAGCATTCATATCTAACTTTCATTTATATGAAACTCATTTTTTATAGTTTCTCAGATGATTGTCTGACTTTTATGAATGCAGAAGGCATCTGTCTCCTTTGGTGATTCGTCAAAGATTGGATGCTATCTTGTAATAGATCCAAGTAGACCAGTGTCAGTAATATCTGCATTGCGTTACTGGGGTTGTGCAATCCAAGCTGGAACTCAAATTTGTGGTGCATTTGGGTTTGCTTCACAATCTTCTATGGCTAAAGAGGAAGTTGCTGAGAAGATCTCACCCTTAGACTATGCACTTGTGCCATATTTCACCGCAGATTCTTCTATGGATTGGGATGCAATCCTCAATTCCCTAAGCTTAGATGCAAAACAACTGTTTCGTTCTGCGAATAATCCACTTCAAGCATCAGTTAAATTTGATTCCACTAAAAAGTCAGTGACCCTTTTCATGCCAGGCTTTGACAAGTCGGAAATAAAGTTATATCAGGTATTTGGACCAATATCTTCTCTAATTAGCATTTGTTTCCTTTTTTTACCATTTGCCAGCATGATGACTTGATGAGCTGGCATCAACGTCTTTTGCTATAGGGTGAACCTTGTTTCAAATCACTAGATAATGTGCAGTTGCACCCCTAAAAATTTACAAATTGCATATAAGCCCATGTAATATTTACAACCAGTCCCCCTTAAAATTTAAAATTTAAAAACTATCTAAAAACACTAAATAATTTAATAGCAATTTGAATTAACCTAAAGTGTATCAAGCGTATTCTCATTAGGTACTATAATTTTATAATATTAAAATTTTCTGGATCCACCACTGGCCACCCTTACCACCACCAACAGGAAAACCAACATAAGTGGGGGAAAAAGAAGAAGTAATTACTTAAGAGGGTTATTTTTATTTTTCTGCTAACATTATGCTGATTTAATCTTTTGTTAATCTTTCACTTGCAGTATAGAGGAGGCTCAGAGCTACTGGTAGAAGCTGGTGATCAGAGAAGAATCATTCAATTGCCTGCTGGCATGCAAGGTAAGGTTGGAGGTGCCAAATTCATCGATAGAAACCTTGTCGTGACGTTGCGATAGGCATTTTCTTTTAGCTTGTGTTTGTGAACAAAGATTCTAGCGAGCACCTTACATAGAGGAAACAACATTCCCTCTTGTTGTACTTATTTTTGAGGAGGGAAACAAAAAACTTTCTGATCTGAACTTCCGTTCTGAAATGGAGGAGTAATAGCAAGTCATTTAGGAGTTTTATAGTGTACTATTCTTGTATTAAACGTCCACGGTTATCATATGAACATATTGAAGATGAGGCAACTTCTTTTGTCGTCAATTGAAAAATCAAGTTCAATGTTTATTCTGAGTTGCAATGCGATCTGCTTTATGGTTTTCTTTAAGAAGATAATCCCTGTCAAAGTACATACTAGTTTCAATTTTAATTTTTTTTCTGCAAAATGTTTTCCGTACGGAAAGAGAACCCGTAGTTTTTTTCCCCCTTCTTTGATGCAGTTCCAAAAAAAATTTCAGATGTAAAAGTTCAGGTAACTGATCAATTTTCGTATAGTAGTTTTTGTAATGGTAATTAGTTCTACTTCTTACCCAGAAGAGCTACATATCTTTTGGCTACTGCAATTGTAACTTGTGACCTTTAAGCTTGACCTGACAGGCTGATACTTACGACTGAGACCTTAATCAATCCAACATGGACACCTGCCAAACTAAGATATCGGATAGTCGCAAAGAATTAAACAAAGAGATATTCGAGTCTTACACATATTGCACATAATTGACACTGAAGGATGATGTTCTTCTCATATGATCCAAAATTTCCCCTTTTTGTAGACTTTACGTACATTGTTGTACTCTGCATTTCTACATCATTCGGGTCATTTTTTATGAGCAACCGCATAATCATTACTTAAAACTCTTTCATTTATTTATCTGTCAGTATAGATAAACATTTCTTAATTGTATGTTACATAAAATTTGATTACGGTAGTTTCGGTTTTCTTGTTCTTGTAAGTATACATATCCGTATATTGTCTTTGTCTATGCATGATGTAGAAAATTGTGTTCCTATTCTATCTTCTCTTCCTATCTTCTCTTCGTTATATCTAAAGCTTTGGATTACCGTTAGTTAGCATCATAGAATTTCATCGTCGTGCATCCACATATCCTCTAATTAACTAAATATCTTGCAGTACTGGAAATGTAGATTACATTTAAGGCTTGAATCTGAACATCCTTACACCAAAGAAATAGTGATTGCCAGCGCAAGCGTCATTAAATCCACTAAACCATTATCCTCTTTATCAACTGGGGATTTCTTCCCAGCTTCAAAGAACAAATCTTCACAATCAAATGGCCTATCCTTTGCAAAATCAAGCTTTTTTACTGCATCTCCAATCTTTCCAGCTTCAAATGCATTAATGGAGCTAACCAAGTATCGGATCAGATTCGAATATGAGCCCGAACACATTTTCAAGATTGTCTTCACCATTGGATCAAAATGTTCTTGAATCAGGACATCAATCTTGGACTTTGTTTTTGTAGCATTGGCAATAGAAAGCTTCACAATGATGAGAGCGAGCTCATGAGCATCGGCGGTTAAGCTATTTGGATCAGATTTTAATGAAGAGATGCAGAAATCATAGTTGATGGTGAAGTTGCTATTGGCCATGGCTTTGCATGTTCGGTGCAGATTTGCTTCGGTGATGGAGAAGAGGAGGGTTAGAGAGAGGAGGATGAAGAAGATGATGGACGAAGGCATTGTTTTGTTTTGTATATTTATTTCGGTTTAAGAAAGGGAGAGAAGAGCTTGTATCTATTTAAAGAGAGTGGTGATTTTGATTGGTTTCCTTGTGAGGGAAGTATGGAGAGAGAAGGCCATTGTTTTTGTTTTGTATATTTATTTTGGTGTTAAAAAAGGGTGAGAAGAGTTTGTATCTATTTAAAGAGAGTGGTTGTCAACGGTTACTTTAGAGGGAAGAGTGTTTGTTCAGCTATCATGTGCCTCTTTGTTGTGATTGTTTATGATATGGAGTTGGTATTGTGTGTGTATTTGGTGATATGATGAGAACTGGACCATATTGAACTATGTTCTTCCTTTGATATGAGGTTGATACATTGTCAATAGGCTTAATGCAAAAACATTTATGTACTGTGAGATGTAGCCATTTATACTCTCTAAACTGTTACTAATACTACTACTTTCTGAACTCAAGGAATCGCGGGGGAATCATGTGACGATAAATTACTTTCCGTCATTGGTTTAACTGAAAACTGACTAAATTGCCCTCTAAATTGGGGGTATTAAAGTGATTCATCTTCAAGCGATGACAATAGAGAAATAATTTGGTCATCTAGAATTCAGAGGATGCCAGAATAAAGTAGAGGATGTGATTGCTAATAAAAAGTTTGGACGATATAAATAGGTGTAACCCCATAAAACAAGGGATGTACCTGCAATTAACCCTTCTCAATATAGAGAGAACTGGACATGGAACTTATTTTACGCATCTCTAGCGTCTATTTTATTACTAGTGGCGTGTCTATGACTCATGTCATATAGTAATACAACTTGTCCCTTTAGGATTCACTTTAGCGTCTCCAAACAACTTTTGAATCCAAAGAATGTTTGTTTTTCTAGGGTTTCTTGCAGATACAATCCCCTTATACTCATTAAACTTTTTTATTACCATTTAAACCCCTGATCCTCAAATGACGTTAATCTTTTACCATCAAATTTAGTCTTTGTCCTGGCTATATTAAGAACAAAAACTATCATCTCATGATTCCCGCGTGGTATCTCCAGCATAACTTGGGAAATAATGTTTCAAGGAGATGTAAGTGCTGACACGATAATGTATAATTATTGAAGAGGATCTGAATCCATAAGTAGATGCACCTACGCAGTACAAGATGTGCAGCTGCAGTTAACCATTTATATGTTCAACTTTAATGCATCAGTTACAAACAATGGAAATGACATTTACACCGTTTAAATCTTTATCTTTAACCTTATAACAACATATCATCTCCTCACATCTTCATTTATGGGAATTTGTCCCTCAAAATAAATGACGCACACAAAAATGAGATACAACAACAAAATTCTCAAACTATATAGCTAGCAAAAGAACACATACAATTACATATGCAACTTACCATGCTATCAGCTAAGTGCTACCCCTGTTAAATTCGTCTCCTCCTCCATCTTCTTTGCTTTCGCCTCAATCTTACTCTGATTACCGATGAAATCAGATATCGCCTTTGGTAATAAAAACCCGGGTCTTTCAAGAAATGGAGCTCTATCAAGAACCAGAGGCTCTCTCTGAGTTACTTCAACACCATCAAAAGTCCATAGAGTCACAGTGGCTTCCCCTTTCATCCCCAAAGAAAACCATCCGAGCCCGGAGACTGCAATGTCTATACTATTCACATCCCAGCTCACACCCGACACTTTGATCTCTTTAGGTTTCCATTCACCTAGTTCAGATACTCGGTCCTGAGAAATGGGTGGCTAAAATACCCAAACAATGAAGAAAGATTAAACTTCATTAAAACTTTGGGGGTTATGTTTTAACCTAAAGTTTACCCCTTTTCTACCTTCCATGCCCGCCAAAAGTTTTTTTGACACTTTGATAGCCTAAAGTCTACAACTTTTTAACTTTGATACCCCTAAGTTAAATATGTGCAAACTTTCAGGTACCAACGTTAAGAAAAGTGGCGCTGATGTATACATATTCCAAAACTCGTGATTTTTGTGGGCTATAAGCTAATTTTTTTTGTCCATTTTTTCGTTTGTTTCGACCTGTTGGCGTTAAGTATGCATACTTCAACATTCCTTTCAACTAACGTCAATGAAATATGTGCTCTTAAATTTTGCAAATTTGATGAGCTATAGCCCACAAATTTTTTGTTTGTTTACACCCAATGACAATTAGGTATGTGTACTTCAATATTTACAATTTTCATAGGCTATATAACCCACGAATTGTATCAATTTTCATTTTTTTGACCAAAAGGCAAATGAGTATACGCACTTGTAATAGCAATTTTATGAGCTATAAACCGGCAATTTTGTAAATTTCAGTTTGTCAATGACAACTAATTAAAAATACTTCAAACTTTGCGACCCACGAATTTTGTCCACTTCGTTCATTTCGGTCCACCTACAATGAAGGCTTGAGTACGTTAAAATTTGTGATTTCATGGACTAAAACCTACACTATTTGTCCATTTTCATTCGTTTCGACTCAACAACAAAGAAATAGTGTGTTTTTAAAAATTCACAAATTTCATGAGCTAATCCACGTTTTTTGCCCATGTTCACTAGTTTTGTCTCAGTGACAATGAAATACATGTACTTCAAATTTGTGATTGTCATGATTATAAGCCACATTTTTTATCAATTTAAATTTGTTTTCACACAATGGCAAATAAGTATGCATACTTGAACATTCACGATTTTTATGAACTATAATCCACGAGTTTTATCCATTTTCGTTTGTTTCAACCCAATGATAATTAAGTAAATAATTTAAAATTCGCAATTTTCATAAGTTATAACCGACGAATTTTGTCCATTTTTGTTCGTTTCGATCAATGGAAATTAAGTACGAAAACTTCAAAATTCATGATTTTCATGGGCTACAACTAACGATGTTTGCCCATTTTCGTTCATTTCGACCCACAGGCAATGAAGTTTGCATATTTTAAAATCTATGATTTTATGGACTATAACTCCCGAATTTTGTCCATTTTCCTTCGTTTCAACTTAATGAAACTTAAGTATGCAAATTTCAAAATTTGTGAATTTCATAGGTTAGAACCCACTATTTATATTCATTTTCGTTAATATCGACCTAATGGCAACAAAATATGCGTACTTCCAAAATTTTCGCCGTTTTCGTGGAGTATATAGAGCCCACGATTTTGTCCATTTTCCTGGGTTCATACCCAATGATAACTAAGTATATATACATAAATATTCGCAATTTTCTTGGGTTATATAACCTACGACTTTCAACCCATTTTCGCATGTTTCAACCCATTAGCAATGAAGCATGCGTACTTTAAAACTTGTGATTTTTTACAAAATTTGTTAATCTTATGGCTATAACCTACAGTTTTTGTCTATTTTCATGCGTTTCGACTTAGCCGAAATTAAGTATGTATGCTTTAACATTTGAAAGTTTCGTTCGTTATAACCCGCGCATTTTTCCATTTTTATTAGTTTCGACCTATTGACAATGAAGTATGCCTACTTCGATATTCGCATTCGTGAGCTCTAATCCATGAATTTTTTTCCTTTTTCATTAATTGACCTAATGGCAATTGAGTACTTTAAAATTCTCGATTTTCAAAGGTACCCACAATTTTTGTCTATTTTGTTCGTTCCACGTAGTAGCATTGAAGTATGCATATTTCAAATGTTGCGATATTCATGGGCTAACGCACAAGTTTTGCCCATTTTTGTTTCTTTTAACCCAATGGCGCTAAAATATACATATATCAAAACTTGCAATTTTCATGGGCTATAAGCAACATTTTTTTGTCAATTTTCGTTTATTTCGACCCATTGGCAATTTGGCATTAAACGTTTTTTTCTACGTTCTTTTCTACTCAATGTCAATGAAATGTGTTCCTAAATATGCACGAATGTCATGAGCTATAATCCAACGAATTTTTGTCCATTGTCGACGTTTCGACGCAATGGCAATTAGGTACGTGTACCTTATGTTCGTGATTTCATGGGCTACATAACCCATGAATTTAGTCCATTATCATTTTTTTGACCAAAAGGAAAATGAGTATATATACTTCTATTTGCGAATTTTATAACCTATAATCCAGAATTTTGTCAATTTTAGTTTTTTTTGTCCCAATGACAATTAAATAAAAACACTTCAAACTTCGCGATTTTCATGAGATATAACCCACGAATTTTTTCCACTTTGTTCATTTCGATCTAATTGCAATGAAGTATGGGACATTAAAATTTTGATTTTATATGTTACAACTTATGATTTTTGTCTATTTTTATTTGTTTCGACCCACCAACAATGAAGTAGTGTGTTTTTAAAATTTTGCGAATTTCATGAGCTATAACTCACGTTTTTTTGCCCATAATGGCTCGTTTCGTCTCAATGGCAATGTTATACACGTACTTCACATTTACGATTTTCATAGGCTATGAGTTACTTTTTTGTCAATTTTCATTTGTTTCCACACAATGGAAAATAAATATGCATATTTGAACATCTCAATTTTCATGAACTATAACCCAAAAATTTAGTCCATTTTCGTTTGTTTAATCCCAATAATAATTAAATTTGCGATAGTCAGAGATAATCCATGACTTTTGTCCTTTTTTGTTCGTTTGATCAATGGAAATTAAGTATGAAAACTTCAAAATTCATGATTTTCATGGGTTATAACCAACGATGTTGCCCATTTTCATTCATTTCGACCTCCTAGCAAATAAAGTATGAAAATTTTAAATTTTGTGATTTCATGGACTATAACCCTCGAATTTTGTCCATTTTCATTCATTTGGATCAATGGTAATGAAGCATGGGTACTTAATATTCGCGATTTTATGAGCTATAACACTTGTCCACTTTCCTTCGGTTTGACCAGATGGCAACCAAGTGCAAATTTTAAAATTCACAATTTTCATAGGCTACCCACGATTTTTGTTCATTTTTATTAATATCGACCCAATGGAAACAAAGCATGCATACTTCAGAATTGGCGATTTTCATGGCGTATAACCCACAATTTTATCCATTTTCCTTGGTTTATACCAATGACAACTAAGTATACATTCATATAATGCGATTTTCATGGATTATAACCCACAATATTCACCAGTTTTCGCTTGTTTCGAACTATTAGCTATAAAGCATGCGTACTTCAAAATTTGCAATTATCTTCAAATTTTACGAATTTCATGGACTATAACTTATGATATTTGTCTATTTCCGTTCGTTTCAACTTAACCGAAATTAAATATTATACTCAAAATTCAAAATTTTTGTTGGTTACCACTTTTTCTTCTTTATTTTGTTATTAGTTTCAACTTTCAACCTAGTGGCATTGAAGTATACCTACTTCAAAATTGCATTCGTGTGCTCTAACCTATGAATTTTTTCTTTTTCCATTAATTGACCTAATGGCAATTCGCTTCACTGTGGCATTGACGCATGCATATTTCAAATGTCGCGATTTCATGGGCTATAACTGTCACGTCCCGGGCCCACGAGCCCGTTGGCTGTAAGCAGTAGGATCCACTGTGTAACGCGTTGTTTGATTCAAACCACTGCCAAAATTGACTAGCCGATGTTACACTTAAACCACATGACTTACATTATAAACCTTCTCAAGTCTTAGTCACCACTCAATGCTGGACTATCTTTTAAGGGGTACTACAATCACCCCACCTTAATTATCAAAGTCTTCGGCTAACTAACTGCTCTGATACCATCTGTCACGCCCTGAGCCCGGTGGCACACTGTAAGCTGTGAGACCCACTGATTATAGTGCGTTGTTTAATCCAAACCACTGTCAAAATTGACTAGCCGATACTACACTTGAACCGCATGACTTACATTATAAACATTCTTAAGTCTTAGTCACCACTCGATGTGGGACTATCTTTTTAGGGGTACTACAATAAAACACGAGTTTTGTCCATTATCATTCATTTCGATCAAGTAGCACTGAAGAATACATATTTCAGAACTCGCGGTTTTTGTGGGCTATAAGCTACATTTTTTTTGTTGCCTATTTTTGTTTATTTCGAACCATTTGCATTTAGTACGCATACTTCAACTTTAGTTTCTACCAACATCAATAAAATGTGTTCTTAAATATGTGCAATTTCATAAGCTATAACCCCATGAATCTTTGTCCATTTTCGTTCGTTTCGACCAAATGGCAATTAGGTACATGTATCTTAAAATTCACGATTTTCGTAGGCTATATAATCCACGAATTTTGTCCATTTTTATTTTTTTCGACCAAAAGGCAAATGAGAATACATACTTCTATTTTGCAATTTTTTAAGCAATAAGCCAGAACTTTGTCAATTTTAGTGTGTTTCATCCCAATGACAATTAAGTAAAACTATTTAAAATTTAGCGGTTTTGATGAGCTATAACCCATGAATTTTGTCCACTTCGTTCGTTTCAATCCAATTGCAATAAAGTATGGGCACGTTAAATTGTCATTTCATAGGCTACAACCTACGATTTTTGCCCATTTTTATTTATTTCGACCCAACAACAATGAAGCAGTGTTCTTAAAAATTCGCGAATTTTATTAGCTATAACCCACGTTTTTTCCCATATTCTGTTGTTTCGTCTCTATGGCAACGAAATACACGTACTTCAAATTCACGACATTTGAAATATTAGTTTTGACCTAGTGGCATTAAAATATGTCTACTTTAAAATTAACAAAAAATGTCGCGATTTTTTGTTAATTTTCATTTAATGCCACTAGGTCAAAAATGTCGCGATTTTATCCCATTAATATTAGTTTTGACCTAGTGGCATTAAAGTATGTCTACTTTAAAATTCGCATTTTTGATAAGCTCTAACCCAAGAATTTTGTCCTTTTTCATCAGTTTTGACCTAGTGACAAATGAGTATGTACACTTTAAAATTCTCGATTTTCAAAGGTTATAATCCATGATATTTGTATATTTTGTTCGTTTCAATGTAGAGGCATATTTGAAACATCGTGATTTTCATGGGCTATAACGCATATTTGAAATGGGCTATAACTAATCTATGATATATGTTTCGATTTTGAAACATCGCAATTTTCATGGGCTATAACGCACGAGTTGTCCATTTTTATTCATTCCGACCCAATGGTACTGAGGTATATATATTTCAAAACTCGTGATTTTTATGAGCTATAAACCATGTTTTTTGGCCATTTTTTTTTGTTTCAACGCATTGACATTAATACTTCGTTTCTATCCAACATCAATGAAATATGAGTTTTAAAAAATATGAGCTATAATTCACAAATTTTTGTCGAGTTTAGTTTGATTCGACCCAATGGCAATTAGGTATCTATAATTCAAAATTCGCAGTTTTCATAGGGCTATTTAACCTATGATTTTGTCCATTTTCTTTTTTTTTTTACCAAAAGGCAAATAAGTATTCATACTTCTAGTCGCGTTTTTTAGGAGCTGAAACACAGGAATTTTATCAATTTTAGTTTGTTTCATCCCAACGACAATTAAATAAAAATACTTCAAACTCGAAATTTTCATGAGCTATAAGGGGCTGTTTGTTTCGCTCTTTCACGAGCGCGAAAAGGCTTTCACGCCTCTGACAACCAAGCCACCTCGGATAAAAACCCTAGAGTGGGTTTTTTCCCCGCTTTGGTTCGTTTCTCCGCCTCTTTCCTCCGGCCGCAAAACTCCTAGCCACCTCAGCTCTTTGCCTTTCCCCCATTTCCTTCGAAAATGAGAGGAAATCGCTGTAAATCCCCCAAAATCAGTACTTTTTATCAGATCAGCGGTTTTCCCTCGTTATTTTCATTCTTCGCGCCTCGATTCCTCTTTTCATGCTTGCGAGAGTCCTTTAGGGCTTGATTTTTTATATTTGCGGGAGTTCTCAAGCCTCGGATCCTCAAAATCGGTTTTTTTTGGGATCTTGGTAAAAAGGCAGCGCCTTTATCGGTTAAATTGCCTAATTTTTTTTGGGGGTTTTGCTGGTTTGGTGGATTATTGCTAGTTCTTGTTGGATCTTGGTGGGTTATTGCTGAATATTGCTAGATCTTGCTGGTTTTTGCTTGATCTTGCTGGATATTTGCTAACCGATTGCTAGATTTCTGCTGGATTTTTTGAGCAAGGTATTTGCCTCTTTGCTGGATATTTTATTCCATTTTTGCTCTCTTTTTTTGACTAGTTTAGACGAATCAACTTTCTAAAGCAACATTTTACATTTGAGATTGAGTGATAAATTAACAAGGCAATGATTGGAGTTCTTTAGATATCTGATAGTCAGTGTAATCTTTGTCACGCTCTATTTCTTACTTTTCATGTGCCGTGACCGAATATGAAAAAAAAAAAAGATGAACAAGAAAATTCTAGTAAACATGAAAATTTCTCATCTATATTACCTGAAAAAATCTTTGCTGGATATTCACTACCTCATCTTTACAGAAAAAATTCAGCAAAGAGGTCTCCGGATATTCACTACCTCATCTTTGCTGAAAAAATCTTTGCTAGATATTCACTACCTGAAAAAATTCTCATAAACATGAAAATTTCTCATCTATATTACTGGTTTCATAACTCAGTTCCCTTTAATTCAGGTACGTAATTCATAAAATTATCAATAATCATTTTATTACAGGTTATGTGTGATTTTTTTCATGTTAAACAGGTCTCCGGATGTTAAATTAGGTATTTTTCATCTCAAATAGATATTTATGACTCATCAGATTGTTTATAGGTTTTAACAGGTTTTTACAGGATTTACGACTAATTCAGGTACGTTTTTCATAAAATTATGAATAATCATGTTATTACAGGTTTCGTGTGATTTTTTCGTGTCAAACAGGTTTTGGGATGTTAAATCAGGTAATTTTCAAGTCTAATCAGGTACGTAGTTCATAACTATTACGATAAGCATGTTATTATAGGTTTCGTATATTTTTTTATGTCAAACAGATAATTATAATGAATTCGGTTATTTACTGTTTTTCAATATTAAATTTTGGTAAGATTACCTCTCATAATGATCAAAAATTAATTTGCATTTGGTAAATGGTGAACTTACCATGGTGACCATATACACTTTTCACTACACACTTCATTACCAACCAAACACATGAAAAGTGGGAAATGTCTAATCAATGAAAGTTTTCCCTCTTTTTTTCTTTCCAACCAAACACATGAAAAGTGATTACATTGTGTTTCCCACCATGTTTTCATACCAAACAAAACCAAACATTCACTTTTATTAAAAAGTGTGGAAAATCCAAACATTCACTTTCACTACATGGAATTGTGTTTCATCTTGCATGGAAACGAACCAAACAGCCCCTAAGCCACAAATTATGTCCACTTTGTTTGTTTTGGTCCAATTGCATTGAAGTATGAGTACGTTAAATTTTGTGATTTTATTGGCTTTAACCTACGATTTTTATTCATTTTTCATTTGTTTCGACCCAACAGCAGTGAAGTAGTGTGTACTTAAAAATTCGCGAATTTCATGAGTTATAACCTACGTTTTTTGCCCATATTCGCTCGTTTCGTCTCATTGGCAATGTTTTACACGTACTTCACATTTGCAATTTTCACGGGCTAAAAGCCACAGTTTTTGTCAAATTTTCATTTGTTTCCACACAATGGCAAATAAGTATGCATACTTGAATATTCACGATTTTCATGAACTATAACCTACAATTTTTATCCATTTTTCGTTTATTTCAACCCAATGGTAATTAAATAAATAATTAAATTCACAATTTTCATGAGCTATAAGTTATAATCCACGAATTTGTCCGTTTTTGTTCGTTTCGATAAAAGAAAATTAAGTATGAACACTTCACAATACGTGATTTTTATAGGACCAACGATGTTGCCCATTTTCGTTCATTTCGATCAACTTCACAATTCGTAATTTTCTTCAAAACAAATTTCATGGACTATATAACTCACGATTTTTGTCTATTTTTGTTTGTTTCAACTTAACCAAAATTAAATATGTATACTTCAAAATTTGTAATTTTTGTGGGTAACCCACGGTTTTTTCCCATTGTTATTAGTTTCGACCTAGTGGCATTGAAGTATGCGTACTTCAAAATTCGCATTTTTCGTGGGCTCTAGCCCGTGAATTTTTTCCTTTTTCATTTGTTTTGACCTAATAACAATTGAGTATGTGTGCTTTAAAATTTTCGATTTTCAAAGGTTATAACCCAAGATTTGTCTTATTTGATCGTTTTGACGTAGTGGCATTGAAGTACGCATATTTGAAACATTGCTAATTTCATGGGGTATAATGCACGAGTTTTGTCCATTTTTGTTCATTTCAACCCAATAGCGCTGATGTATATATATTTCAAAACCCACAATTTCCGTGGGCTATAAGCCACATTTTTCAGCCATTTTTGTTTGTTTTGACCCATCGGCATTAAGTATGCATACTTCAAGGTTCAATTCTACCTAACATCCATGAAATATCTGTTCTTAAATATTCATGAATTTCATGAGCTATATAACTCATAAATATTTGTCTATTTTTTTTGTTTCGACCTAATGACAATTAACTATGTATACTTTGAAATTTGTAATTTTCATGGGCTATAGAACCCACAAAATTAGTCCATTTTCATTTTAAATGCAAATAAGTATCCATGCTTCTATTCACGATTTTTATGAGCTATAATCCAATAATTTTTCAATTTTACTTTGTTCGTCCTAATAACAATTAAGTAAAAATACTTCAAACTTTGTGATTTTCATGACTTATAACGGACGAATTTTGTCCACTTTGTTCATTTTGATCCAACTACAATGAAATATGGGTACATTTAAATTTGTGATTTTCATGCTTATAACCTATGATTTTCGCCTATTTTCATTCATTTCGACCTAGTAGCAACGAAGTAGTGTTATTAAAATTCACAAATTTTATGAGCTATAACTCACGTGTTTTGCATATACTCATAGTTGTTTGTTTCATCTTAATGGAGATGAAATACACGTAATTCAAATTCATGATTGTCATGGCATACAAGCCACATTTTTCTTGTCAATTTTCATTTGTTTCCACACAATGGCAAATAAGCATGCATATACTTAAACATCCACGATTTTTGTTCATTTTTTTTTGTTTCAACCCAATGGTAATTAAGTAAATAATTCAAAATTCGCATTTTTCATGAGTTATAATCCAAGAATTTTGCCCATTTTTGTTCGTTTCGATCAATGGAAATTAAGTATGAAAACTTTAAACTTCATGATCTTCAAGGGCAATAACCAACAATTTTGCCCATTTACATTCATTTTGAACGTCTAGCAATGAAGTTTGCATATTTTAGAATTTGTGATTTCATAGACTATATCTCTCGAATTGTGTCCATTTTCATTCGTTTCAACCAATGGTAATGAAATATGTGTATCAAAGAGTCAAAATTTTTTTGGGTTATCAAAGTGTCAAAACTTTTTTGGAGTATCAAAGTTAAAAAAGGTGCGAAGATTGGGGTATCTAAGTGCAAAAGAAACCTTTAGGGTATCTAAGTTAAAAAAGTGTAAACTTTAGGGTACAAAATGCAAATAATAAAAAATGACTTGTTTACAGGTTTGACATGGCAAACTTTGAAATGATGGAAGAGAGAAAAAATTTCACCTGCAGCCTGATACCAACATGCTTCTCTCTGATTTCATCAGCGTTTTCGGTCTTTCCCATATGAAGGGAAACATTTGGTGATGCCCAAATAGAGATATAGATTGTATCTACCGATGAATGAGTTAGGTCTAGTCTCATTAAGCCACCAACATGAACGGTTTGCCCAGCCTGTCATGCGCATAAACCAAAAACCTTGCAGTGTGAAGTGTCAACAAATGCATAATACCAGGTTATATCAGTTATCACACATTTATAAACTAGCTAAGATGAAAAAAAATTCTCGTGTAGTGAAAAGCCAGTGCAAAAATGGAGGCAAAATATGCCCCCATTGTTCTCGTTCCAAGAAACTCAACACAACTATAATATTTCACGTGCTTTGATGGCATGCTGGCATCCACAAAAAGTGCTATTTGGTTTGAGAGAAAATAACATATGGACAACAAGTCATATCACACTATAATCAACACGTGTCAATAACCTACTTCTGAATCTCCTTTCTTTTTTTAAGAGAAAGCTATATATTTTAATCTTCGTAAATGAAATTATGAAATAAGCGAGTTCAAAGACTTCTTCTTGTTTTACAAGGTTTAGCGGTCTATGCTACTGTTAGTTATGTTGACCTATGCTTCATCCTTTACTTGGAGTTAGACCAGGCTTCTTAAGCACAAAAACATATAGTTCGAATAAAAGAATCTGAATGAGCTCAATTAAATGCGAGTCCACTTGAAATTAGGTAATTGTGATTAAATATGTTAAACTTAAAAAGTATGTTTCTGTAGTAAAAGAGATACTGAAAAATAAAATACTGAAAGTCTGTAACAGATATACATTCTTACAACTTGCTACATGCCTATGAGATTCTGTTATTGTATGTTTGAAGGATAGTTACAAATTATTTATGAGGTGCTTACATACAAATATAAATGCATTTGGACAGGATTATAACGACATCAATGTAAGGAAAATGTATTTTAACAGGTCATGTTAAGAAGCCTATGCCTAAGTAGGATGGGCAGAATATAACAAAGGGCAAGTTACCTTCTTTCTCAGAAGTGGGGCTGTGTGTACTACATCATCAATTAACTACTTTCCATATATTGCTCAAAGCCGAAACCCAATTACTTTAATAGTTTTAATTGGATGTTTATTCTATCAAAAAGGAAAAAAGAAAAGAAAGGACGTTTATCCTGCATAAAACAAGACTTCACCGGATTTAGCGGGGGCATATCAAAGTTTTTTAGCAGAATGGAGAACCTAAAAACAAACACTTGTTATATCTTTATGATGAGATGTTGACAGAGGAACATAAGTTAAACAAAGGAATTTTTATTTAAGAAAATACATATATCGTGACGTATTGGCCTAGCTTACATTTGATGCCGTAGTGTTATAATGTTTCAAAGGACATAAGACGAGCAGATTCTTGTGACCTTAATGGACCAAGTCAATATCATTGTAAAGGATGTAGATTGGTTCATATGACTTCTTTACCGCGACAAACTAATCATTAATCATGTACCCCTCCCCCCCCCCCACCCACCCAAAAAAAAGTGAGAAGCATCATACCTTCATCCTATAAGTCCGAGGCTGCAACTCCTTCCTGATCTCAACCATCTTCTGCTCCTCCCTATTCAATCTCATCGACATCAAATAAGGATGCAAAAGTCCTGGAGTATCATACATCTTAGCTTTTGCTGGCAAAATCCCCGGAATCCTCAAAATCCCTAATGTAGTTCCAGGAATTGGTGCCTCTGTAAGTCTAGTTGCCTTCACCCTATCCTTCTTCGCAAAAGTATTAATCAAAGTCGATTTCCCTGCATTTTGAGCTCCAATCACCCACACATTTCCTCTTGGCCCTGCCGAGTCTTTAATAAAACTAAGCAAGTTCCTAACTCCGAGATCTTTTCTAGCACTGACCAAATATACGCCACTAAGTTTCGGAGCTCCTGCAGCCTTGGCTCGGTTTCTAACCCATCTATCTAACCTTGTTGGTGAAATTTGTGAAGGTAACAAATCAACCTTGGTTGCAACTAGAACAAGTTTTGGCAACTTGGTTATCTTTGGATTTTTCTTATTGCGTTCCAAAGCTTTGAACAAAGATTTTGCAGCTCTTTTCGGGAATGAGCCATCAAAATCTACACAATCTACAACCATGACGACTAAAGGAGCACTAGTTGTGGGTCTCATTAAACGGGTTGATATAAGCCTATCGAAATCGAAATCGGGTATGAGATTCTCGGCATTAGGGTTCTTCACCTGACCGTAGTTCCTCAAAGAGTGGCATCTTGCACAAACTATGACTGCATTTTCTTCTTCTTCTTTCTTCTTAGCTTCTCTTGCTTTCTTTTTCTTCTCGGCCTTTGAAATCTTCTCATTCTTCAATTTCTTAAGAGTCTCTTCAGTGATGTTACCATACCCAACACCGGCGGGGGCGAATCCGTCCAATTCTTTTTTCGATTTTTCATCCTCGTCATCAAATTCCTCCTCGTCCCAATCTGAGAACCTACCAAATTCCGAACCAAGATCAGATTTTGACTGCGACCCATCAATCTCCTCTTCCTCCTTTTCGACGAACTCATCATCAGAATCCCATAAGAGAGGATCATGATCATCCAAATCCGGCCCTATCATTTTTAAATCTTCTTCCCTCTTAGCTTCTCTGGCCTTCTTTCTCTTCTCGGCCTCTGAAATCTTCCCCCCCTTCAATTTCTTAAGAGTATATTTGGTGAGGCTACTGTACCTATCACTCTCGTCTTCCTCTTCTTCGTCGAACTCATCAATCAATTTCTTAGGAATCGCCCTTATCTTCAAATTTTTATCCTCATCATCAAATTCCTCCTCGTCCCCATCCAACAACCCACCACATTCCGAACCAAGATCAGATTTTGACTGCGACCCATCAATTTCCTCTTCCTCATCTACGTCGACCTCATCAAATAAGAGCTTATCTGAATCTTCGGGGGGTTTTGGGGGTGATGATAAGGGTTTTTGGTAGAATCCTGGAAGATTAGGGTTTGAATCTTGCATGAAGATTCCGCATCCAGGGCAGACGAGGCGGGACTCGTCCTCATCTCTGCCCTCGCTGAAGAGGGAGGGTTTTGGGGCCGGGGTTTTGGAGGGAGGGGCATTTCGGGAAGAGAAGGATACTGTGAGTGGGGTATTTCGGGAAGACTGAGGGAAGAAGGGGGAGAGGAGGGAGGGGCATTTTGGGAATGTTTTGGTGGGGAGTTTGGTGAGGGGAGGTGGAGTGGTGAGAGAGAATGCTTTGGCCATGGGCAGAGAGGAGGATGATGAGAGAGAAGCAAGCTCACTGCTTATAAGGGTTGAGTTGAACTTTTAAAGGTTTTACAGATAAACCCTCTCAACTATTTTAATTCGAGAGAAACCTCTAAACTTTGGGGGCCTGTACATAACTCCCTTGAAATTTTTTTATGCTACGAAACCCCAGAACTTTGGGGTGTCTCACAAAACCCCTTCAAACTTTAAATTTTTCTTATTAAATATTCTTACATAATTGATAAAAAAACTAAAATGTCTTTAAAAGAAAAATAATGCTCGATTGAGATGATGGGGGTACGTTGCCTATAAATAAATTGTAGTTATTTATCAATTACAGGTAAGGGAGATTGGTGAAAAAAGTTTAAAGTTCACGAAGGTCTTGCGAGACACTCCAAAATTCAGGGTGTTTCATGGAAAGGTAACGGAATCCACCAGAAGGTAACGACGTAACAAGCAGAAATACATTACACTATTATTTTTGTGTTGCATTTAAGAATAAGGACCAGAATGTATTAAAATCCCTTCCTCCATCTCTCAAGCCTGTATATAGTAGAAAACATTCTGCCACAACCCAAACTCTTCCAATCTCTACTCAGTAGAGATTCTACAAATATCATCTACACGACAAAAATAAACAATTTGTCAGGACAGGAAAAACTTGAATTCCAATTCAGAGGCTTGGTGCAACTGAGCTGCAATGCTACTTCCTCATGCTTGTATCAGCGAAAAAACAAAAATCCTTATGGGCAACAGATACAGCAAAAAATCTCAGCATGTAGATGAAAGTAGTGAATGTGGACGAAATCGTGATTGCAAAGGACTCGTGATTTACAGAACCACATGCTTGCAAAAGCAGCTGCCATGGACAACATTTATGAAAAACCTGAAGTTTGTGCCGTTAGTGGCGAAAAATACATGCACAGTATTATCGTCTCATCTTCTCCAACTTGGGCTTCTTTCCTGTTTATAATAAAGACATTATCTCCGTCAAACATTCACTCTTCTCTGAGATAAGGTGGACGTTACCAAAAATCTTAAAAATACATGCACAATACTTCAACAGCTTTGACAATTCCAACAATAAGACTGAAGGAAAAGAGAATACATTTATTAGAAAAACTGATATTAAAGCAATTTGTTAAGTAAGAAAACAAAAATTCCAAGTAATGAAGGCTACTTTGATAAGTATTCTACATTAAGGTCGGAGAGTTAGATCGATGAGAATGCTCATCAAATAATATACAAACACAAGAAACAGAAAGGAAACTTAGTTCAAAGTTGCATGAAACTTCACAGAAATCTTTTTGGAACCCATTTGCCTATGGCTATATGATGTGTTTATCTGTACACAACTACACATATATACAGATGATGCTTATTAGGAAAATTTTAAATAAAAAAAAATCACCCTAACGTTTGTAGAAATGACAGAAAATCCTCCTGACGTTTTAAAAGTAACACTTTCACACCCTTCTTTTAAATTTCCATTCAAACAAGGTCAGACGAGTCCCATATGATCTGTTTAGCCTTGAAAAAAAATAAGCATGTTTGTTTCTTCTCTTACAAGTTGGAGCATTTTTGTATGCGACTTTGTTTGAAGGAAGGATCAGAAGAAGGAAGTGAAAGTGCTAGTTTTAAAACATAAGGGGACTTAATCATTTCTATGAACCTTAGAGAGGACTTTTCTGTAATTCTCCATATGTATTAATCAATTGATCTGTATCTCAATTCAGTTCCTTCTATTTCTATGTAAGTTCTCATATTATATTGTCAGGGCTTCTCAATGATCTGGATAATGATTTTAATAATTTTCTTTTCCAGTTCTCTACAAGACATTCACTGAGCTTCAGTAAACCCATGTGTTACCCCGGGATTTCACATTGATATGTCAATGGATCTTCATTGTTTCATTAGGTTTTCATTGTTGATACTATCCAAAGATATCCTGGTCTCATCCAATTATTATGTAATAAATGCTTCACAAAATCATTAACAGTGTATTTCCCAGCTCACTGCCAAAAAGTAAGTAACCGCAAAACATGTTAATAATAATTCCAGGCTCTAAAAGAGAGTTGCACGAATTAAGTAACACAATGAGATTCTAAATGCCTCCAATCAAACAGGATTCAAAAATAATTGAATTTCAACAAAATCAAGCGTCTCATATGAAGTAACTAGATTGCATAGAATTGGATATGCAACACTCCATATTGCATGAACTGCAAACACCTAAATTTTAAATCTCAAGAGACCAACAAATGGAACTAACTTTGGGGACGAAACAAAAAAGAAATAATTAGTAGCTTGAATTACACAGGAATGGAAGCAGAATGGGCAGGAATTTATACAGGTCTAGCTAATGGGGAAGTCTTGTAAATTCTGGTCATCGTATTTTCCCATATCCTAATGGTATATAGTGTTTAACACTATTATTATCACTTAAGACTCTCTCCTGGAAAATGCTTTATAATTTAAAATTCAACACCAATGTCATATATCAAATAAAATATTTTGAGCTCTTTAAACACAATATTCAAATATATTTTCACTTCTGTCACCAAGTCAAAAGCTGTAATGGAAAGGAAACAGAAAGCATGATTCTATCAAGTCATACCATGGAGAGTGGATGCGAACAAAGTTTCCAACTTCCAACTCCACATTTTCACACATCTTCGAACTGAAAATAACTGTCCTCTTCGTGCTTCCCACAACAGCTGCATATTTGATGGTGCCCCTATCAGACTGGGAATTCTACAAAAAAGTTGCACAAAATCATGTGTAAGCACCACAGAGAAAATACAATTCACATGTACCAACACAATTATAGCTCTATCATTCAAGCCTTTGCGTTCTCATTACACAAAGAAAGAAGGGTTTGGAGGGAAGGGCAAGAAGTAGACTTGTATATGACAGTAAAAGATGTTTTGCTCCAGACAGAGAAAGCAATCAGAAGGTAAAGCCTGCAGAAATAGAAGTATGAATCTTTACCAGAAAGCAATGGCCTCCGAACAACATAGGAAAAGAGTATATATAAACTTAATAAAAATATAGAGTACTGCAGCGATCAGATCGTCACATCTGCTTTAAAGGTTGTGGGACTAATCACCTCAACTACAAAATTCTAGGAGACAACAATTATCATAATGCAGTGCCACCTGAATAGTATATTGTATATTAAATTTACTAATGGTCAAGTGTGCCTGAGGGGGATAAAAGGAGGAATGGCAGATACAGCAAACATTTAGTGGAATAACAACCAGAAGCATCTAAGTAAAAATTTATGCTGGGACACCAAATCAAGACACGGTAGGAGGCAAGTCTCTTAAACAGATATCTGGGAACAAACATAGTACATAAGCCAAAAGCTTATAGGTTGCACACTGTCCGAATTGCCAAAAAGTTCAAAGTGAAGAAGTATCAGAAACAACAAAACTGTTGGTAATTTCAGCAATCTAGCATCTATAGATAAAGTTTCGATGAAGCAACTTCACAACCATTGAAGCTTTCAGCCATATCAAAGCATCAACTTACAAAGGTCTTAATTAAAAGCTTGTCCACTGATCTGAATTAAACCTCAGTGAGGAAGTTTCTATGCACAGGCTTAAATTTATTGTACAAGGAAGTTAGAATCTAGATCTCCGTATGTACCAGAGAAATGTAAAAGTAAAACCTATTCAAATGTGACCTACCAGCCAAATAAAGTTTGTACTAGCTTTCGAATTACAGGGCATGGGTGTCTGCTCCAGAAAAAGTAAAAGGAAAGAGCCGGCAAAAGTCAGGTCATTAATTTCTCACACAAACCATCATAAGGTTTGCCTAAAAAGTAAGCTAGGTTATCCAGCATAACTTAGTTGAATATGTCATATATACAACCATATAAATAACATAATAGGACTAACATTAGGGTATTCACCAAGTAAGCATTGGCAAACTGTCAGCTTCGCCTCTAAAAACCTTGTCAAAATTTGCACGTCCAAGCATTCTGAGTCATCTGAAGAACAAGGTTCACAAAATGGGATTAACATGCTATTCGCACATAAATTTATCTTGCAAAAGCGAAACTTTACATGGCCTCAACCAAATTTAGAATGTAAAATATCAATAAAAAATTAAGATTATGCTACTTCTTACTAGGACTTCTCGCTGTTTGTGAGTGCTTTAAGAATTGCAGATGCCTATCTTTTTCAATCTGCAATACTTGTTGTAACCTCCCATGATATCCAATCCTGAGTAACAGGTATATATCTGATAATGTGTGTATGTGTGTGTATAGAAAATGATAGTCCTTAAAGTACCTCAAATATGTCACATACATACATGTATTATAATAAGTCTGCATTTTAGAATCGACGCTCACCCTGACTTTTTAGTTGTTGGATAAGGGGGAGCCTCTACTTCCGATTTACTGAAAGCTTCCTGAAATAGGTCTGCCATAGCGTGTCCTTTAACATTTTGGGTTGCAACACATAAATGGCTCTGATCATCATCATGCTAATGGAGAAGCCACTAAAATTAGCAGTGAACAAAAAAAAACATATAGAAAGCAATGGCCACAAGTTAGAGATGTACCTCATCCTCACTAGACTCATCACCTGAAAATTCAGGGGGGTCTTCACTGTCAAGAATTCTACTACCCAGATGAGGCAATATTCTCTTTCTATCATATTGCATCTTTCTTTCCTTTGCTTTAATATTCTGAGGCGAAAAGAAATGCATATCTCAGATAGATTATAAAATTGGAAGTTCATAATGTCTCTCTCATTATGAGTAATTCACTCCTTATAATCTGACATGACAAGTTGCCAAAATAGATGAAGTTGATCAGTTCAGACAAGATCTCGTTGCTTAAATGTTGAACATCCATTTGTTGATGTGGATGTGAAAGAATTGAATATAAATCATAAGAACTATGCAGTCAAATAAACACAAATCAGGAATCCACACCAAATTTGGAGGGCCAGTAGATGGCTCATCCTTTTGTTGCAAATTTTCCAGCAGTTCAGCCACTGAAGGTACTTCATTTCTTTGATCACAGGGTGCAACCTTCATAGGTAGCTTTTCACTTTCTTCATGAATATTTTCAAACATTTCTGCTACTAAATCTCCCATATTTCCATGCTCGCACTTATTGAATAAAGTAGGGCCTTCAGTCGCATATTTGAAAGGCTTTTCATTTCTATCCTTAAGTGCAGTATGCCCAGAACTGTTTTCTCTGTGTGGCAGGGGACGAAAAGAAAACTTGGGTCTGGACCTTCCTTTATCACCTGTGGCACAAATAGTCACTAAATGGTAAAAAAAGAATATAGGAGAAAAAGTATATGACAAACACTTCAGAAGATATGTTAATTTTCGCACTCTAACCACTTAGGAGATGACATTAATAATTATCCAGTGTTTATATATACATATAACACAATATATCCTAGTTGTAAGACCCACCCTTGGTATGACACATACCCAGTGTATGTGTGTGCGCGCGCGCGTTTGCGTTCACATGTGTGGAAATTTTCAAATGAGAACTTTTCTAAGAACTTGATAATACGCCATCTCACAGATGATACGTATTGTTCACTTTAACATATCCAAATTGATCTGTGAATGAGAAATCAGGAGGTTTGAGAACTTCTTTTATGTCCAAAGTATAATTGCAAAAAAAAAAAAAGCAATTTCATCCGGAGAAAAGAGATAGTGGTTGATGCATGGATAAAAGTTTGGAAGCTTCTTGGACTGTGTCTTAGGTTATTTAGGATGCCTAGATCAAGATGAACAGTGTGGTTATCTAAAGTGTGGTTCGTTATGGAGTATTCCTAAATATTATTTTGATAACTAGTATGCACATGAAGATTTCCATATATGGACATGCGTTTGTCTGTGTATAAGAATGTATTACGTATGTATGAATGTACATATTATACTGAAAAAGGCTTTATTTAATACCTCCTAAGGCATAATATGACCAACAAACAAACATATATGCAATAAGTTGGATAATTCACTTTGTTCATGTCCATCTACATGCATCTTAGAACTATTTTTGCATCAAATAGTTTAAACTGAACAACTTTTCTACAAAGAAGTAAAACAATATCATGATTCATGAGTCAGAGGTTTGACGTTATTTTTATTTTAGAGGTAATCCCTTTTGATTTATAATCAAATTGTCTTGCAGAAACCATGGGAAAATACACGGACAGTAAAAAAAATGAAATATGTTGTACCTGTATGAATTTCTCTCACTTCAGACATTTCAGAAGTAATCGGGTAACATTCTTTCTTCTTAGACACAGTAGCCAATTCATGGGCTTCTTCAATAATAGCAGACCATGTGCATGCATTGGGTTGGTTCGGACTTGTCAAATTCTGCCGTCTATTAGTCTGAACTGCAGCAGCTCCATAATTGACAGACAACTTTGAGAGCACAGCATTCTCCTACAGAATTCCAACAAAGAATTGCTTCAATGGAGTTGGATTTAAAAGATAAAGATGTTCCAACTTCCAACTTTGCTAACTTCAGTGAATTTTTTAATGGGATATAAAATAAACACATCCTACCAGCCATATGGAGCATAGCATTTAGTAAAAATCTTCCTTTATCAAAACATATTCCCATTCTAAAAGTCATCCCGAGACAAGACAGCTGATGCCAAAAATACCAGTTATAGCCACTTCCCTAAATTATATAGGTTATATAATGACGGTTGATCCCGTCTACCTATAGGAAGTTAAATTGTAAAGGCAAAATTATCAATGTATAACCCCTCTTGTGTTTCTTAAACCAAGAATTTGGAATCAACTTATCAAGGCATTCATATCAAGATATTTGTCAGTTATAAGATTCGATTAATACTTTTATCAGATCTTTTCAACAGAGACTTGTACACCATAGTGAATCCCATGAGTGTGAAAAGCATTGAAGATATATGATGGGAAAAGAAAGGAAACCTACATGGATCATAAAAATATCAAGCTAACTTTTAACAAGGTAACCAAAACTTGCAGAAGGGAAACAGGCAACTAGCTAACATATGGCTGATTGAGAGATTGAAAATCCAAGCTCCACTGAATTTGTCTAGCTAATGTATGTATTTTTGCCTAACATATTGGATATAGGATAATCACAATGTCAGTAGGAAGAGTATATTGCTTAGTTACAGAGCATAGTATAATCATAATATAAATAGGAACGACCTATTGTAGTAAATAGCGGTAGCACTATAGCAGAATGGTTGACGATTAGTAACCATCAGAAGTTAACACATGTCATAAAGGAGTCATGAAACGACTCGGAAAAATATTATATAAAAATGTTGTAGAATAATTATTTCTATTTCTTACATTTAGAGATCCAGGTATTAATCTGAGTTCTTAAAGCTAATAATGTAAGGTTAGTGAATGGATCACATACACAAAAAACAATAATTGTAATAACTTACCTCATCAGAAATTGAATCATCACCGGATTTGCTATGGCGATCATTACTTGACAAAGGCTGAATCTCATGGCTCTCATCTTGGACGGCATGCACTCCAATCACGGAGTCAGAAGAGATATTCTCGAGCTTCTGGCCACAGCATGTACATATAATTACCATGTGAAACTAGTAGATAGTGGACAAATGGGAAAAATAACAAGAGATCCACTTAGACATGCCCCAGTAGATGAAGAGGAGTTTCTCTGCCTCATATTAACTTCATAAGCACCAAAAACTGGTTTTTTCTCTTTATCTGACTCCAAAGAAAGCAAGCATGGATGCGATCAGTTGACTGGCAATAAATTGCTTAAAATTTTAAAGAAAATTTCTACCATACTATGCAGCTAGCTTGTCAACCAGGTACTGTAAATTGCCGCTTTTTTGAACTCTTCAAAGACAAATAAAAAGAAAGAAAAAACAACAAAAAAAAATTTATCAGTGTGGTTCATTGTGAAAACAAGTGATGAAGAGGATGCTGCAGAGTTGCGCAAAATATATCAATCAGGATCCACCTTCCTAGAAGTTCACATGAATAAAGTAGATTTATTCATTCAATACACAAATCCGGTGAAGAAAAGTCTGCCAAGGTAAAAATTAAAATATTGCATTCTCACGTGATAAGGTCAAATTATAGTGAACACTGCAAGTGATATAGTAAGTAATATACTGTCTTTAGGTAAATTATCTCTTCAAGTTCCATGGAAATAGGCACTAAGAAGTATACAAAAAAGTATGACATGAATCTAATAACATTGGTACCAGCGAAAGCAAGTATATCATGCTCATATGCCCCAAAAGAAGTGACTAGAACTGTTTTTTAAACATTACCTGCAAGAGATTCAAATCGTGATAACATTGGTAATGATAGCTGCACCTGTTGAATGCATCTTAATCAGAAACATTGTGGTAAAAGATCTCAAACTTCAGAGGAGAAAATAGAAAGTAATCTATTTCTGAGACTGCAAGCAACCTATTTCCAAGGAAGTTTCCAGGAATAAATGAAAAACAAAAATATCAAAACGACAATCATCCACCCCGGTGTCTAGGTAAACAAGAAGAAGGGTATTGAGTTACATAATATTGTCTAAATATCAATGCCATGGCAAAGAGTAAATGATATCAAAGTTTATGGGTAGCCTAGTCAAGTAAATCAAAATTTAAGACAATTAGTGTCGGTTGCATTGGTGATGGACTTAAAATATAGTAAATAAACAATGAAGAAAATGGATCAGCTGCCACAACTAAAAATGCATTGTGCTCAAAAGATCATGTAAGGTGACTATTGTGCCTCCAAGATGAATATAACTCACCGAGACTCTTTCCTGGTGTAGGGCAAGTTGAGGGTTAAACCTTTGGAAAACAAGTTTAACTTGCATAACCAGAAAAGAAAAATCTAACTAACCACTAAATTAAGGTCAAGGTTGACAACATGCAAACACTTTCTCATAGTTACAATACCTAGGAATTTGTAATGAACTCATCAAGAAGAGGTTAATTACTAGTCATAAAAACTTGGTTAAGTATGTTCTGAAGCTTTCTCAACTTTGAGTTGTTGTCTATAGCCATCCCTGTTTTGATGGGAAAAGGTTAGATGACTAACAATGGTAGTGACTATGTTGCACGGATACAAGTGCGGACACGGACACAGACACAGGTGCAGATACGGGACACAGTAAAATTGTAAAAATTAGGATACAGGGACACGGCTATATACATACATATAAAAATTAATAATCTATAGGAGGCCGAAATTGTTTTTCATTCTCATGTTATGAGAACTTAAATCCTTATACCATTTTATGTTTCCTATATCGAGTAGGTTATAAATTGAAAAGCCGCTCGTTTTTGAACTAGATACCCAAACAACTAAAATCATACTTATGAACCAGGTATGTGCTAAAACGAATCTGTGTCGAGTCCAATGAGTTGCATAAATTTGAGGTGAAGTGTGTAATATATGTTCAAGAAATGTATCACAAGTTTTTTGAATTAAAGTGTGTTATATAATTGAGTACATGTCTGCATAATTGTATGTCTACATTCAAGAAGTTTCCACGGAGTATCAGACACGGACACGGATACGAGAGCCTAGATGAAGTGACCGGGTAACCTAGGGTAGTGATGATCATAAATGAAAAAAAACACCCATATCATGAATATAGCAGTTGTTTACATGAATTTTCTGGTTTAAAAAATTTTAGATTTTATTATTAGTAAAAGTTAAATATTCAGAATAGAATGTCAGAAAACTGGAACACCAATTATAATTAAATAATTAAAGATTAGGAATTAAAATATCAGGAAAGCAAAAAGAGAGGTGAAAGATCAAATATAAGAGAAAAAAAACTGTAACTTATACGATGAAAGAAGTCAACAACTACTATGAAACCATATGGGATGTGGATCGTGGAGTATTTGGATGATATACTCTTCCTGAGAGTGACATAGCTAGAAATTATGGATTACAGGTTTGAAGTTTGAACCATAATCATGAGCACTGGACAATTTTAATAACGATAATGGCTAAGATGTCAAACCTAACCCCATACTAAACCCCATACTAACATAAGAAAGTGAAAAAAATTTAAGTGGTCATCTTGTGACGGCATGTGAAATTAATTCAAATTCAGCATGTCGGACTGGGTCATGCAAGAGACAAACCTAAGCAGTTCCAACTGTTACAATTCAAGTAACATAGAAGTCTTGAGCTAATATATCAGTCAGCATCTCTTTCATTTATCTCTGAACTCAAAGAAGTCAATCCATCAAGCTGAACAATTATCAAAAGGTTGAAAGATCAATGGACAATTCTAAGGTAACAATGCTATGCTCTGATTCATGGAGGACAACACTTTCATCCTAACAGGCTGAACATACAAGTTGGACAAAATCATCAGGCAAGAAAAAAGAACAAAGATCAAGTCAATAACTGTCTATGTTATGGGTTTTAGCATGCTTGTAGTTATAGGTCGGATAGCTACTAATGAAAGTTAAATCATGCAATGAATTTGACACCAAACCAAGACTTAGCCAATTATTGATAACACATTGGGGTTATCTTCAGACAAGCCTGTCTAATTAAATAGTGATTGCGAGAGCCTTTATATATATTTGTCAGGGATGCAATGAAGAACATGCATGTAGCGCAACAATTTTTCACAGCTCTTTGGTAAGAGCTTGGAGTCCACATCTATGAGGCCTATTAAGGGGAGCGTTAATAAGTTACTAAAGGTGAACCTCCATACATTTTCTCTCAGGTTAACTTTGTCGATGAAGTAGCCTTCCCAGAGTAACATTCTCTAGCTTTTCTCTCTCACATCCCCACTCTCTGATATTTTCTCCACCATACTTATAATTTTGAAAATCCACAATCACAAACCCTAGCTTCCAAGCACCCAATGCCAATTACAAAAGGATGTTTTCACCTACATACCACCCAAAGCAACCATATGTGCATATTTACCCTCCAATTCTACCACAATGAGTTAAAACACCCCTGGGAACCTAACCTCGTTTGCTTTTTTAACGATGGAAGCAAAAAAATTCAGCTAAACATTCGGAATATCTTGGAAATATTCCTTAACATACCCTTCGAGGGGTATTTTAACTCGATGCAGGAGATTTGGGGAATAAATTAGCAAATATCCAGATTTGAGCCATAAATTTGCAAATATAGTTGATTTCATTTGGAGGTTATATGGGTAAAAAGCACTTAAACAAAATGCAATATGTATCGCATTTCTAAATATTGCAATCATAAGACCAATTTCATGACCAAAAGAACCCCAAATTTTACCTTCTTCTCATTTGAAATGAGAGACTGAAGATTCTGGGTGCAGTCATTGTCGTAGGTGACCTGATCCAGCTCCAGCTCGTCCTCATCTATAAAACAACCATCAGAAGAAGCGGTGACTGGACCTGAAACTAGGGTTTTTCTTGGTTAAAAACAATTACCTGAGAGGATCTCGTCTGAATCTCGATTCCCCTGACAACACAAGAGATATCGTTAGGTTTAAAGCCGAATCGACGAAGATGAAGAAGCTTAAGGGGGTGAGAGTTTTTGTTATTCTCACCGGTGGAATTTTTTGCCGCCACATTTTGGAAGTTAGAAATGAACAAGGCGGAGCAAATAGCAATTGAGAGTTTAAAGAGTCGCGGAAAAAGAAGAAGTTTAAGGGGTGAGAGTTTTCTTATTCTCACCGGTGGAGTTTTTTCCGCCACATTGGAATTTGGAAATGAAGAAAAAGGTTGAGAGATCTAGGATTTAAATATGCAGCGGAAAATCTTGTTGGAGGTAACGCACCGGGAGGTTAGTGGACCGTTGGGAACGTTAGTTGGATTTGTGGGCCAACTTTGACAGGCTCCTGGGCTGGGAGTTTGAAGATGAGCCAATTTAAGGAAATGGAATGAAACAGATACAGTGGTGGCGCGGCATACGATCCAAGATGGCATACGGGGATGACATTTACAGTGTTTTTTTTTATTTTTTTTTATTAATATTAGTCCCTTACCAGTTACCTCTTTCATATTTTGAAATAAGTCCATTGAATGATTGACATTGCCATTAGATCAACCAATCCTTAAAGTCTTGAACTAGTACCGTAAATCATTGACATTGCTATTTGATCCCCCAATTCTTAAGTTATTTTAAAATTAATTCCTCTAAGAGTGGACGAAGCAATTACCAAATTGGTATATTTTGTTGATCATAAGTATCAATTTGGTATATTTTCTTATCTTACTCCGACAACGATAAGATATATAAAGTGGGACACGGTGTCAATAATACCTATTTTTTTTACCGGAGCGCTTTTTCTGGAGACTAAATATCATGTGTGACTTCTCATGTGATGCTAATGTGACTTCTTATATGACCTGTAGTTTGGCTCTTTCATTTGAGCTGAAAAAGAGTTTTTTTTTTTCCTTTCAAATTAGGGCTCAAAAGGGTGAGAATCAAATTGGGCGTTCTTCTTCCTCCTAGAGTTAAAATTGGATTAGGGCAATTGAAATTAAAGTAGGGAATCTCTGCAATTTGTGGAAGAATCGCTCCCTCCTTCACATGAACAAAGAATAGAGGGAAAAGAGAGTAGCAATTTTTTTTTGGAAATTTCTTTTCATAAAAGGGTAGTTTAAGATCCCGCTTAATCTTCTCCACATAAGCCCAAAGCCACGTAAGACGCATTGACGAGTCACTTGAGGTGATCTCACCGGAAATTTTGCTCCTGCCAAAAAAAAATGGTCTTGTTATCACTGTGCCTTACATTATATAGCTTGTCGTCGCCGGAGTAAAAAAATATACCAAGTTGACATTTAAGATCAACAAAATATACCAATTTGGTAATTTCACCTAAGTTGTTTTGAAATTAGTCCCTCCAATCAAGAGTGGACGTAGAAATTAGAGGAAATTTAGTCTCTCAAACAGTTGAATTGCTATTAGGTCCCCTAGTTCTCGTACATTGTCAAGTTAATCCCTTTAATTACTACTTTCTACTCTTGATTGGAGGGACTAATTTCAAAATAACTTAAGATTAGGGGGACATCATAGCAATTTCAATGATTTGAGGGACCAATTTCAACTATGAAAGATTTAAGGGACTAATACAAGAAACCATGCACTATTAATCAACAGTAGTCCACTCAATTAAATCAAAAGCAAACAATCATGGCGAATATAGAAGAAGAAATAATCAACACAAATAGGCACAGAGAAAAGAGAAGCATATGAATTATTAAGCCACTTGCTACTAACATTTGATATTAGATAAACAGCACACGTATGATATGAACTTATACTTTCAGTTCTTTTCTTACAGAATCACGGTATAGTACCTCATAAATAACCACCAAAGGAAGGTGAAAAAAGAAGAGAAATGAAATGAAATTAACAAGGGTTCATTTCGAGTAAGCCTCATCAGTATCCAACCAGAGGGATTAATATCTCCCAAGAGCCTCCTTGTAAACCGATAAACCTGCGAGTAAAAAAGCTATTAGCTCAAGATGACGGTTTTAAATATCATTGGCTTATGTTAAGCAGTCTTTTATATATGTAAACAAAGATTCGCAAGCTTGATCCATATTATATCCTTACAATTTCAATGAAAGCATCTACCGCAGATTTTGCATGTTGACAGAACACTGATCTGCGTAAACATGTTGTCGTAAAATTACACGTGCAACTGAAGAAACTCAGCAGTTATCATAAAAACACCATATCAGCTAGTATTGGCAGCAAAAATCGGCAAGCTAACAAAAGCGATGATCTGCATTGGCACCCCCATTAGATATGCCTGCATGTTAGAAACTTTCGTGACGTGTAGCAGCTCCTCAAACTCTTACACAAGTGCACAGTGATTTCAACACATTGAGAGTTCAATTCAAATTTGAGCAATATATATGACCAGCTTTCATCATTTGTGACATCTACCATGTTATGCAGAGGTGCATATCTGACAGGCACTAAGTACTTTACCTATGCCACGCGTCTTATCTTGTTAGAATGCAACATACATGCGTATCATTGCATTTCTCATCAACTTTCTTTGAATTTGGTAATAAACACAAGAACACCAGTATCAACTTTCCTTGAGAAACGTGGCCACTCAGCAAGGCGGGAGGAAAATGTATGAGGTTTATAACTTTAAACTAATCTTTGTAATATTTCGGTTAATTTTGCCTCATGAGCACAAGTAAAATTTTGTAAGGTGTTTGGGGTCATTTGTATTATTTTCTCTAATGACACATCCAATTCCCCAACCTCGATTATACAGCAATTGGTTCCTGATTACATATTTGCTAAGGATTCTTAGCAACCACAGCAGATAATGATCTTTTAAAGTACACATAGGACTTCAGTAGCCCAAACCCCACCATCTACTCTTCTTTCACTAAGGATGTGCATGCTTTGAATATGAATTTGCCCAAAAATGCACTGCTGATCATTAAACCACATCTTCAGCGTATAACAGAGTATGCAATAATTGTTTAAGTTTAAATCTTCATTGCCGCACTTCGTTGTAAGCCTATCAACTTTTACCTAAGGATTCAGTATGTTCATTGTCACGGTTTTCAATGAAGGTTCAAAATATAAGTTGTCGGTCACAGCTCTTTGACCGCCTTCATTTTGTATCAGTATTGGGAGATTCCATGGTCTCGGAAGTCATGAATTGAAGTTACTGGCACACGGAGTAAGTTAATTAAATTTTCTTTTTATTTTACCCCAATATAACAATAACAGATAAAAATTTTGTTTTTCCAAGTTTAAACCAAATCTCTCCCTCTATTATCATCGTTAGCTAATGACGGTTCATACTGGTCGTTATTAGCCAAGATCGATGGTATTAACTGATTTCAGGTTGAGAAAACATTCTTAAAATGCAATAAAATATGGGTGCATCTCTGTGTGGACCGATATTTCAACTTTTGTTTTGATATACTATGCTTTTCAGGTCTAGAAGCATACTTTGACTGGCATGTTTCTTGCTAACTGTGTATACAGAAATCCACATTGATCAACTATAAATCGTGAGATCTAATAAGTCGCAAATCTTTCAGGCCACAGTTAGCTTGTATCATGTATGGAACGAACCCTTGGCCCTATTTCTTTTATCACAATATAAGACCAAGGCCCATATATAGGATCATAGGTTTTGATGTCATGCTTGTAGAACAAATCCAACTCCCAGACAAATCCTACAAAAACAGTAATTTTAGGGATGCACGTCATTAAGAATGTCTATATTGTTTATGTTTAATATCAAAACCATCAATTATGGATTTCTTTTTCAAGGCAAATCAGGTAGGTGAAACGATCAAAAACTTCACGGTTCAAGTAAATGGTCATGAGTTTAATTGCCACCATCCATCCAAGGGGATTTTTATTCATAATTGATTAATGTGAAGTGAAGGCGCACCACTCACTGATGGATTACAGGATTAGGTGGGTGTTCTTAAAGGCTCAGATACCCTCATTAGCGAAAAAGAGAAAATGTAGAGTTTTGCCTACAATATTCCAACATATGGTAAATAATAATTCCTTATGCACTTAGTGTTTCTGTGTACAATGCAATGTGTCATGTTTCTCCATCATCCTGTCATGTAATAATTAACAAATTACAGAACTGGTATAATTCACTAGAAGAGGCTCGGTAATGGAAATGTAAGAAAAATTGTATCCTAATAAATCAGTTCAAATATCAAAAAAATGTTGAAGTTCCTGGGAAGTGCCCTAATCAAACAGTACTATAAAATTTTAGGGCGTATTTGACAAAGACCTAGCTGTAGCAATAACCGTCTGCCAAACACATATACAACTGCACGTTAGAGTCATTGTGTTAAGCTCCTAAAATTTGCATTTCGTTGGATGGTGATCCCAGCATTTTGATGGTGGTTGATTTTCCATCTTGAGCTTTATTGTCAGTTTTATAACCTGTAATATCTGATGCTTAAAAGTGCATACTTGCCTGAGAAAGCTCCTAAGTGCTGGGAACTCCCATATCTTTTTATTGTAAAACAGTACAATTGACCTGTTTGATAAGGACACGTTGACAACAACACCAGACAGTCGTCAATTTAAGTTTTTCATGGGAAGACACAGGCGAGGAAGGCTCCCTCCCTCCCTCAATACGCATATAGAGATCAAGAAGGCTGTTTTTCTACAAATTTATAAGTTTGCATCATTTGAACGTCCATACTTTGTCAGGAAAATGCATTTAAGCATGGCCTAAGAACCAAATATTTCTGCAAAATATTCAAATTCTGTTCTCATGGTGTACATATCATCAAGATATTAGATGAACTGAAGAGCAACATGAAAACAAACTAGAGAGATATGAACAAGTCAATTAATCTTTCCACAATCCATTGGAACAAAACTAAATAGGGAGGAAAGAGTGATTTCTTTCAGAAAAATCAAGATAATAATCTAAAGGCTAAATGGCAGTTATATACCTTATTGTTTCACCCTTGTAGCACTTAAATACCTCAAGTTACAAAACGTAGCAAAAAAATACCCTGAGTTGGTAAAATTGTGCAAGTTGCTACCTTCTGTTAACTAGTCATGAGAATGTTCTATGGAATATTCCCACATGCTGCCATGTCACCAAATTAAATGCTTTTTTACCCTCATTCATTGTAATATTTACTACTTTATAATGTAGAGGGGTTAATTCCAAAGGAGGGGCATTATTGTCCATTCGGATATTGTTTAACACTGTTAGCCAAATTCAAATGGCTACCAACTCAGGGTATTTTTCTGCTATGTTTTGTAACTTGGGGTATTTAAGTGCTACAAGAGTGAAACTATAGGGTATATAAGTGCCATTTAGCCTAATCTAAAAGACTGGCTTCTGCAGGTATCTCACTAGCTATAAATGCAGATATGAACTATTTCTATAACATATTCCTGTTTAAAACTTCATTCAAGAAGCAAATCATAGCCTAATGAACCATTTCAAGAATAGTTATTCATCTGTTTTCATTCCATGGTTTGTCAGAACATGTCAGAATAATTATACAAAAAATAAAGTTAGAATAGATTCATATAATTTAGCAGAAGTAGTAGACCAAGAGTTATAAACATAACAAGGTAGTAATAACAGAGTACAAAGGCTAAAAGAAGCAGAAGTTTCAATGCTGACCTATAATCTTCAAGCATCAGATTCTGAACTCTGAACTTGCTGTCTCCTCAGCTCCTCATCGGCCCTCTTCAAGAACTGATCCCATCCGCTCCCTTCTCCAGTATCCAGATAATCATATGGCACTGCTGTCTTCAACCCAGGTCTCACCCCCAATTGACTCTCCACAATCCTAAAATCCACTCCCTCCGCCCCAAACCCCTCAGTCTCCAACTCCTCCCAAGCAAACAACAATGGCAGTGTAAACGCTCCCCATGGATTAAAATCCAAAACCTTAACCCTGCCATCCCCAGTCACATAAACATCAAATGTGTAGTTCTCAGACTCAAACCTCGGCTTTACAATCTTCAAAAAGAAAGACTCAATCAAGGGTTGGATCTCATGCTTACGATCGAGCAGAATAGGATAGAATGAAGTGACTTCACGCTGAGAGATCGCAACGAGTTCTTGATGACGAGCAAAGCAGCGAAACTCCATTTCCGGGCGCATCGATGGGTAATATTTGCGGAGGGCAAGGGTAAAGGAGTTGAGGGCGGGATGAGAGAGGTCGTGGGCAATTGAGTCGGAGGATTTCAGGAGGAGAGCAAGCTCGGCAAAGGAAGTGCAGCGTAGAGTGCCATCAGCTGAGATCCAAGCAGCATCCTTTGGAGCACTCCAATTTAGCTTCGGAAAGACTGAGCCGCCAAGGGTGGTGATAGAGTGGACAATGTCAGATTCAAGGTCAGGAAATGAAGGTTGGTCATCATTATTATCGTCTTCTTCATCATCAGATTCTGAATCGAAGAGGGAGAGAGAGGAGACAGGATCAAGATGAGAACCATTGGTGCGTGGAAGAGGGTCAAGGCCGGATATGGATTTTGGGAGGAGGAACGGAGGTGCAGGTGTAGTGGTGTCATCGCCATCATCGTTGCTGTCATTGGAGGTTGAAATAGGTTGTCCAAGGATGTAGCGGACAAAGGAGTCGGGGAGAGAGTGAAAAAGGGTTTGAATGGAGTAGGGTTTGAACTTTGGGTACCATTCATGAATCTGGCACCGCCTCAGCTCTTCCTCCATGCCTCTGTTACACCTTGCACTAACAGAAACCTGAGCCATTAACATAATAGACTTCAGCAGTTATCCGTTAATATTAAACTTCCAGTAATAAAAAGTCCAGTTTATTGATATGGGAATTACACAAAGAAGGTGACTTTGAATTGCGATGAATTTTTCAAGAGTTAATGGACTATTTTTATTAATTAGGTAATCCAAGTACTATACTTATGAGCACTCTTGTAGTTGGTGAATGGCTATGTGATACAGAAAATACAGTACCTGCAGAGCAAATGATTGTGTAAATGATTTCTGAAAGTTACCATTCATTTTCTCACAGTAATTCCACACTACTTCCACAGTTCCACGTGATAAAAAAAACATAGTTAATAAGTGGATAAACTAACAGAAGATTGGCATAACATAGCAAAACTTCAGATACACAGATATTAGTGGAGAACAACATAAATAGACTAGAATATATTGTTAAAGTCCAAATGTCTCAGCTAGACCTCCAGCTGCAGTCAAAACCATTGCTTTATAGGGGAACAAAACAATAGCACTTAAGGAAAGTCACATAATGCAAGAAAGAAGAGAGACCGGATGGGGAAGATTTAGTTTCACAAACATGACTAACATAAAAGCAGAAACAATGAAAAATTTCATGATATCGGAAACCTAACTCTTTTAAAATGGTTAAGTAGTAAGCTCAACAATTAAAACTAACGTTTTTGTTATACAAGTAGAAGACATATAATTAGACATACTCAAAACACAAGACAAAAACATAATTAGACATACTCAAATACAATCAGTTGAACAAGATTGGCCAAAGATCACATCACTCTCACACTGATGAGAATCGTTTTTTAAGGTGTATTAAGCAGTGATAGATTGCAGAGAATGGAGAAACAAAACAGAAAAGTTCGAATGCAAGTCCTCCTATCTATATAAACAGGTTAATCCTCTTATATAAGACTGATCGGTACAACAACAACAAAGCTTTTGTCCAAAACTTTTGGGGTTCAATGCTATTCTTCCATTCAGCTCTCTTAAGGGTTATCTCATTCACGGAGTTAATCATTACCATATCTTAACATAAGACTGACTGGCGGATAATAAAAAATTAACTCCTTTAAAGTTCCATAGTTTTCAAACTTGATTAATGGTAAATTTAGAAGAAAATTCCTTTAAAAAGGCTTAATTGCTTATGAATGGTAAAGAGAGAGTAGGGTTAGGGTTCGGGCCACACTTAATTGGTGTCGACTGATGAGAGAAGAGAGGGTTTTGTGAAAGTCCCTGAAGTTTAGGGTTTTTTTTCTTAATTTTATTGGTACATTTTACAACGCCAACCCTTCTGAACTCTTACTTTATGAGGTTAACAAAACCATCTCCCGTACTTTCTAAGAGTTCCACAAATTTCTAAGGCTTAATTGCACCCAAATACCCTATTGTTTCCCTAGTTTGCACTTATATATCCTCAATTGTTTTTGGCATCACTTACATACTTTAAAGGTATTAAAATTTGCACTTAAATACCCTCAGTTACGCAAATGAGAGATTTCCCATGAAAATTCTCACGCGACACTAACATGCCAATTTTAGAACTTTTTAACCCCTAATTTTTTAAAAGTTACTGTTATAGCTACCGTAATTGTTTTTTAAAATAGAATTAGAGTCGTTTTAAAATAGAGTTACGGTAATTCTAACAGTAAATTTAACAAAAAAAACAAGGATTAAAAGTTCTAAACTTAGCATGTGAGTATCGCATGAGAATTTTCGCGGGGAAATTCTCGTATTTGCACAACTGAGGGTATTTAAGTGCAAATTTTAAAAATCATTAGGGAATATAAGTGCTGCCAAAAACAAGTGAGGGGTATAGTGCAAAGTAAGGGAAAGTATACAGTATTTAAGTGCAATTAATCCATTTAATAGTGTCCCTAAAAGATAGGATTATTTGATGAAAACCACCTTTAAAATAGAGTGGTTATACGGGAAACCACCTTTAAAATGAACGATTATCATCTCACGAATCTTATTAGTTTCTATTGAAATTAAACACTCTTACTTACTGAACATTGATTAAATTCAGAATAACCAAATATATGATCGTTTTATGCGAATGGACTATGTAATTTAGAAATATAAGATGTCATTTGTCGTAGTTAGATATTTAGTCGTTGCGGATACCTCGGATAGTATCACAATCTGATGTCCAATGGATGGTATTGGATATTCCATACTTGTCAAGTTAAAACATAGGGAAATAAGTCTAAAGAGCATTTCATCAAACACTTAGCAAGCAACACCTAATTAAAGATCACATGTGTCGATTTTGATACCTTACCGTCGTTGCAAGTGTTGGCAAACTCGACAATTGCCTTGGCTGATCAAAGCAATCAAAATCGAGCCTCTGAATTTTTTCAAAATAATAATAATAATAATATTATTATTAACAAAATTAGAGAGAGAGGAGTGGGGATTAGGGTTAGGGGTTACCTCGATGAATCAGCGGCAGCGGCGGCGGCGTCAAGAGAAGATGGAGATAAAGAGAGTGTTCGCCAGATAGAACAAGGAGATCAAGAAAACACACCCCGAATAAGAGCAGACAACCCCTGTTTTTATTCAATTTACTCCTCCAGCTTCGAGGGTTTTGCACATAACCTTCTAAAACTTCTTTTATTCCACTGAACCTCTCGAATACTTGTCACTTTAACCCCTAAAGTAATGCTCTCAGGTTCGAGGAAAATACCCGCTTTAAGGAAACCACTCTTTTTCTTTTTCGTTATTTCAATTTACTTTTTTGTGATTAAGATTTATTGGCTCTTTTTTTTTTTTAATCACATGCTTGGTGTCTGACGTGTTAGATTGAAGACATTATTTGGGAGTTAAATGAAAAATCTTCAAGAAGTCCGCCTTTAATAGAGTGAAAAAAGAGGAGTTTTGTTTTCTCAAAATTTAATGAAAATTTGTAATAACATTCTAGACAAGAAAAATATAACAAAATGTTTATCCTAAATTCTTAATAATGAATAAAAAAGTTTCAAGGACTGCCTATTATTATGTAGGACAATGTAGTAAGTTTAATGGGTTTTTTAATTTATTATAGAAACCACATTAAAATAGGATAATTATACAAAATATGCTTTTAATTTCAATTTATACATAAAGTGCCTTTAAAGTATATTTTTGTTCTAATCAACCACCTCACAGTCAACTTTTTCACTAAAACCCAAAATTACTTTTAAAAAACTCACATTCAAGGCACTCAACTCATTTTTTTAGTGTGTAGATTTTACTAAGATAAAATTCACGTAGCTTGAACTTAAGTTTTTTAAGTTTACTTTTAGTTTTTAGGGAAAATTTGAGTGGAAGGTGATTGATTGCAACAAAAATCCACTTTGAATGTGATTTATATATAAATGAAAGGTGAATTCCGTATAATTACCATATTTTAAGATGGTGTATATATAAATTGAAATCAATAAGCCGTTCACCTATCAACACAATGACATGAACCAAATCAAGAACAAAGCAATAAACTGCCCATCACCCAAACACAATAAAACACTAGTCAATACGCTAATCTTCACTTCAAATTACAACATACTTTTCTCTTAAACCCTCTGACATCATTTACTGGTCAAAGTCACAATTCAAGACCCTTCAAAGGTTTGCCGGCATTGATCCTCTGGCACCGGGGGCACATAGTGAGGGCCGAAGCCGGCATCGGCCTGCGAGTCTCTGGAGAGATGACGGTTGGTGGAGCGACTCTGAGCGACCGGATCTCCTCGACCTCCCTATGAAGTCGCCGGTTCTCCTCCCTCAGTGACACGAAGCATCTCTTCAAGTAATGGCACTCCATCTCCGTCTGCTTCAGTTTTGTCCTGCACATTCACAACACTTACTTTCACCTCATCACTGGTTTTGAATGAAGCCTCAAATGTCGCGGTACTATCAAAGTAGCACATACACCTTTTGATCTCGTGATGTATGGTTTTATTTGGTTGTTTTTTTCCTCCCTGTTAAGTTTATACCTCCAGTGGGAATCACATGATGGTCAGAGTTAGATTATGGCGATAACATTGAATTTAAAAAGCAACAGCAAAATTATATCATCAAAGATGTCAGCAGGCGTATGTGCTAATAAAATAGAACGTAGTTGATAAGAATTATGCAAACTACGAACTGTTCAAAAAAAAATTCCGCTGCAAAGTTATGATAAGGGCTGAGGGTTATATATAAATTAACCCTCGAAGGGGTCATAGTTGTTTTCTAGGCCACACTTTGAGGTAGAATTAGCAATGGTACCATTTATAACCGTGAATGAAATATTTCTGAAAGATCATCCATTGCAAATTCTAGCAACTTTTAGCACATTTTGCTACAATGTGCTAAAACATAGTCCATCCTCAATAATATTAGCTACTGTTGTCTTGTTAGTCTATGATATTTACTACATACCTACTCTGGATTAGTTTCAATCGGATTAGCCTAAACTTTGGCTTGAAATGTTCTTATTGGTAATGAGTATTTGGACTGAAATGTTCTTGTTTAATAATGATAATTTATTTCCCAATAGCCCAAATAAAAGCAGTAAAAGACACAAAAGGACTTAATTCATGAAGATAATACTCACCGAGCCCTTCGATTCTGAAACCAGACCTCCACTTGCCTTATCCTCAGCTTCAATTTAGTTGCCAATGCCTCCTTTTGCTTCTGAAAAAGAACAAAATCACAAATAAAAATACAATTTATATAGAGAAAAACTTGGTTAAAAAAAGGCATAGATGCAAATTGACTCACAGGGTTGAGGGTTTGGTTTTGTCTAAAGCTCTCTTCAAGCAGCCTGCATTGCTCTATAGAGAGCTGAAGCTTCTTCGGTCTCCGGTTGCTTGATTCTTCTCCTTCAACCACCTCGCCGTCTTCGATACTTCCAGTTGGGAGTTCTTCTTCTTCTGGTGCCCAAGCGGGCTGGTTCATGTCCAAGTCTCTCATCATCTTGTTACCACTCACATCCCCACCTTCATTAAGAGGTAAAAATAGCATACCGACATGTTAACATCCTTTGAAAAATACATTGTATTATGCCCATGCTACATCGAAAATACAATATGGTAGTATTTCTCTTCTTATATATTAACGGATAAAAATTGAAGAGAATAATACATTGTGTATATACTCACACATATTGTAGGTTATCTCCAAAAAGGTAACTTGGCAAAGAAAAAAACTATAAGGAAAATTATAGTAGCAATAAACTATACACACACACATAGTTAAAGATAATGTAAGTATACAAGTTTTAGCTTTCTACTTCATATGATTACAAGTTTTGTATAAAGAATAAATTAGTTTGAAGATGTTGGTAGCATAGAAGAGAAATAGAGAAAGTGCAATCCTTTTTCTTTCGACATGGATGCATGCTCTATAACCTTTGATGCAGTAAAAAATTGAAGGAGAGACCAAAATGTCACTCCTACTCTATATATTAACAAAGTCTAAGCGCACAATTTTTCTGCGTACAATTTTTCAAGTATTCACGCTAGAAATTGCTTTCTGATTTTAAAGATCCTGCCTTTTTTTACTACTTTTCTTTAATTTGAATTTAACTTTTACTATTTCTCAATCACTTATTTTTGGATTAGGATCTTGTTAATTAGTTTTTTAGTTAGGTGGGTGTTCTTAGTAATCATTCTTCATACCTTTTTAGCTTTCTTCTTAATTATTTTTGGATTAATTACATTCCAGTACGGTGTGGTGTAATTACACTGGAAATATGGTTAGAGTTCCAAAACTCTGAAGTTATAGTGAGGGCCGAGGATTATAATTTTATATTAATTCTTACATGACCCCGCAGGTTGAACGCTCTTTTTATGGGCTGAAACTTGGACTCACACAGCGGTGTCAATTTTTAGAAAATCCGCTTAAAATTCATGGTCAGTGGAATTTGAACCTGGGTTGCTCAAATACCATCTTAGATTTAGCCCCTCTGACCATTACACCAAAACTCCGAAGTTATGGTGAGGGCGGAGGATTATAGTTTTATATTAATTTTTATAGTTTAGAATTAGGATTGAGGTTAGGGTTATAGCTAATATTAGTTACTAACTAAATTGCCACTGTTATCATCATAATTGTAACAACAATAGTCGGTAACTTTCGCAATAACCCTAATCATAATCCTAATTCTAGCCATAACCTAACCTTAATCCTAAGCAATATCCAACAAGAACTGCACGTATGCTAAAGACAACTGTGTTGACCTACCGTCATATTCCAAGATCACATGTGAAATTATAATCTGTACTCTCAAGGTTACATGTTTTGATACACAAACTATCACCCTTGTAACTATATCATACCTCAGGGTACCGGAACGTAATTAATCCATTATTTTTTAAGTTGGATTTGTGTGTTGGTTGTTCTTAATACTCACCTTGGAGTCGGGTTTTGTTGGTTATAAAGCTAAGTAATATGCATGAGCCAATTTTTGGCTCTGAAATAGATCTCTTGTTCAGTAAATTTACTTAATCAAGCTTCATGATGAAAATCTTTAAGCTAAAATTTCGGGCATCTCTTTCTTTATTTCTTAATTAATTGGAAAGAAAATGCTTAACGTTTTATAAAGGTGGAAATATAGGTCACTGTCTATCCATAATTTTCTATATAATGACAAGGAGAATGGACTTTTCTTGCTTGAGGACTCCAAATTGGATCAATTTCCTTTCTTTTACAAACTCCTTAAGAGAATGTAAACATTTGTCTTATTCAAAGGTTAGAAACATTTTGGTATCTCCTGCAAATTGTTTATTGCATTAAATGTTAAAAGCATACAACCCTTTCAGAAGAAACAAAACATCTCTGACTCTGTCATTCACTTCTATTTGTATCAACATCTTCAAACTTTTTTTAACATAAATCTTGTTGTTTGGATGGGAGAAATCCCTGACGAGAGATTTCTCCTCTTTGAAACCCGTTGAATTCCTTCAATAAACTAGTGCTCAATTTTCTTTTCTTTCCCTTTTTTTTGAAAAAGATTAAGAATCAAGAAAAAGAGAATGAACAAGAATCACTAGAAATCTAGAGGCATGCACCTTACCGTAAAGAACTACCGAGATCCATTTCCAAATTGATCATTAAGCAAAATGCAAATCCAAATTAAAAAGGCAAAAAAGAGAGAAAATCAAAATTAAAAAGAAAAAAACAACAAAAATTAAAACTTCAAAAACAAAGAATGAGCAATACTTTTCTAGGAACAATCATCTTACCTAAAGAACTAGCAAGACCTCGCACCAAATTAAGTTATTAAGAACTAATATAAAAGCCCAAATTAAAAGTTAAAAATAAAGAGAAAATTCAAAACTCTAAATTTCATAATTAGTAGGAAACTAAGGATTGGAAATCATAACAACATTCTACTCTAAATTAAATATTAGGAACCACCAAGACCAAAATCCAAACAAAATGAGAACAATCACTGAAAGGAACATGCATGTTATCTAGAGGAAAACAAGACCCAACTCAAATTAAGAATTTTCCAAACTAAAAAAGGAAAATTTAAAAAAAAAAATCTTACCACTATGAGAGGAAGCACTCAATCCAGGGATTGCCATCGTGAGCTCTAAGCTTGAAGACCCCATCGACCCCAAAAAAATACCAAAGGAAGAAGAAGATGAAAAGACCAAGAGTAGTTTGAGTTTTATGCAAGTAGGAAAGGAGAGATAAAAAACAAAAATAATAATGAACTAAATGACACCAAAATTAATTAGACTCTTAACTTAATCAATTAATTAACATCTCTAACGTGGCACCCTACTCCATCCCACATGTCTCTTGGTGGGACCCAATTGAGGTTAAGTAATACAGGAGTGCCACGTAGGATGGTCAAATGGACGAGTCCTAAAGTGAAGTCGATTAGGATTGTGAGTTGACTTTATCTGTTTGAGCTCTGGGTGAGCGACACGTGTCCTTGGGATGCGGGAGAATAGCCGTCAGGTTTCCTGATGAGGAGACGTGGGGTTAAGTTGTCCGGGTGTAGAGTGGGCTAGTGACAGGATGGGAGCTTTTCAGTGGCATTAATGCAATTAGGACGGACAAATAAGATAAATTTATGAATCCCAAAATTTTATCTTCCTATTAAATAGTGACGTTATATCTCTTTTAAGTTTGGGTGGGGGTGGGCACTGGGCTGAGTCAACCCGCGAGTCTGTTCACTTGGACGGACAAATAAGATAAAGATAAATTTATGAATCCCAAAATTTTATCTTCCTATTAAATAGTGACGTTATATCTCTTTTAAGTTTGGGGGTGGGCACTGGGCTGAGTCAACCCGCGAGTCTGTTCACTTGGACGGACAAATAAGATAAATTTATGAATCCCAAAATTTTATCTTCCTATTAAATAGTGACGTTATATCTCTTTTAAGTTTGGGGGTGGGCACTGGGCTGAGTCAACCCGCGAGTCTGTTCACTTGGACGGACAAATAAGATAAATTTATGAATCCCAAAATTTTATCGTCCTATTAAATAGTGACGTTATATCTCTTTTAAGTTTGGGGGTGGGCACTGGGCTGAGTCAACCCGCGAGTCTGTTCACTTGGGTCATGTTTGGACCCGATATAATTCAATTCTGGTGCAAGACAGACTGGTCTTGGCATGTTAGCAGAGCGGTCTACGGGACGAGCTCCCTAACCATATACGGGCCAATAATCTGCTCTGTCTGCTCGACCCAGGCAAGCTAAGTTCGTCTGTGGGCGAGCTAACCCACTCATCTCAATTCACTAGGTCTGTAATTTTTTCATTATCGTTCTCATCAAAGATTATAATAGTTTTGTAAGCATGAATCTATATTATTTGTGAATTAAATGATCTAAAGATTGAGCATACATAGACAACAAAAGAGTTGCATACTTCGAGAGAATTGACGTAACTTAGCTATTAATAAAATTATTGACTCACTTCCTCATAAAACTACTACTAAAATTATTATTCTTATATTTCTTATAATCATGGGATTGTTATTTTACTATTACAATTTAATTTCTCAATGTTAAATAATACTCAGAAGACTATTAAATTAACAATGAAAAGATAACTTAATTAGAAGAAAGGGCAAAAAAAAACAAGAATTTGAGTGTGTCGGGTGGGCTGGCACGCGCCAGGCACAACCCACTCGTTTTTGGACCCGTGAGTGCGCTGGGCTGAGCGCTAGGCCCGAAAACAAGCGGCGTAAGTCAGGTGATGCTCTCATTAATTTGCTGGTTTCAACCTGAGGAATATTATGTCGAGCTTGTGACTAACTGTGCCTGCAACACATCATTGTTCTTCAAACTTGCTCCCTTGTCAAAGCTCGCAAGTTGTGTGCTCTGTGTACAACAGTACAATCTGAGCCCAGCTCCAACTGGTGAAAATAAAGGATAAACAAAATAAAAGGGGAAAAAAAACACCAGGAAGTACTATTTGTCTGCCTTAAGGGCCTCTTTGGCAACCAAGTCCAAAACCAAGCTAAGTTGGTATACTCTCTTATCCAGGTCAGAGTAAACTAGGGGGCCTGATCCAACTCTGACATGGTTTAAGGGTCAAAAAATAAACTAAAAAACTGGGCCAAAGTTGGCCCAGTTCTTTTCCAAACAGAAAACACCAAAAACTGGATCAGGACTAGACCTGACTCCATTTTATGGGTTTGCCAAACAAGCCCAAGTTATGAAAGACGAATATAATGGACAAAAGATCACATCATTTTCTATTAAAGTTAATAATAACTAAAATATAGAAATGCCCCAAACTCCAAGTATTGATTGAGGTTTACTTATTAATTAAAAGGGTTTGTCTTCTCCTCTTTGTTAAGAATCGTGTTTTAAAATCGATATCGCTATGATAACGATTGTTAGGATTTCTTTAGATACTAAACTTTAATCTTAAGGTTTAGCAGATAACCTTATGACAATCACAAGAAAAACAAACAATCAATGTGAAGCACAATGAACATGATATTTTACATGGTTTGGCTATGTGTCTGCATCCATGGAAGTGGGGAAATTTTTATTACTTGAAGAAGAAGATATAATAGATTTATTTTCTCTCGTTGATTCGTCAGCAAAATAAGCCCTTTGATTTTTTGTAAATCCACTTAAGGATAATCATTTTCTTAATCTTGACGGCTTAATCTTTTGGTCTCTTTCTTTTGGCTCCCTCAAACGAGTAGGAGCGATATATCAGAACCCCACACAGAGTGAGCATTCTCTGTGTGCGCGAAGTTTCGAAGAGCTTAGCTTACCATTCTACTCAAGGGACAAGTTAATATAACTTATACTAGCCTTTTAACCCGTGCTAAGCACGGTCTTCTCGCAATTCACCTACATTTCATCGTATTTTAATCACTCATATCTCAATAGAATTTAAAATTTTAGTGACTCACCTCTCCTTCCGAAGCATAGGAACCCCCCCCCCCCCATTGAGGTTAGAAAATATGTCTCTGCCTGAAAATCATGATAATGAACAAATTATATACTGCTATAATTAAAATTAACATCATTTAAACTAATTTTATCATATGAAATAAATAAGTCAAAGAAAATCAAAATTTATCTAAATGCAACTTGAATGTAATTAAGACATAAGACAGTTTAATGTTCAAAAATATTATTCACAATTGATGCATCCCAATATAATAATAAACATAGTTCTCTATCAATCAACCAATCAAATGATGTAATAAGAAAAACATTAAGAAAAGCTCCTATATTTTTCAATCATTTTTCTCCGTCTCAATCCTCTTCTTCATAGTTGAAAGAGCTGGTTCTTTATTCATCTCTGCAAAATATAAAACATGTGTAATAAGTAAATTTTATATAAAAATATTATATATTAAAAATAGTTAATGTATAAATAATACAACCTGATTGTATCCTTCTTTTGCCACTAGTTGTAAATGCGAGAAGAGTCTAGCGTAGCAATAGATGATATATCTAAAATCTTCTTTTTGCCTTAGCTATTAGTGGTCGATATAAGTGTGGATAAGTCTGGATTTAATTCAACAGATTGATTATCAATGATATCATCCCGATTCAATTCAATTGGGTTCTCGTCCTGTGATAATAATACATTCGTTCAATTCAATTGGGTTCTCGTCCTGTGATAATAATACATTCGTCTTAGAATAACATAAACATAATTTAATTTTTGAAATAAAGAAACTAATATTAAATTTATAAAAAACCTTCATTTAAGAATTTTTATTAGATGTATTTCCAGGTGTCCATAAGTCTGGAGTATATTTAATAGATTGACTGTCATCGCCATCAACCTGTGTCATATCGAGGGATTTTTCATCCTTCGATAAAAGTAAATTGAGTATTAGAACAATGAATACATTGCATAAAATTATAGAATATAATGTTATTAATTATATTATCAAAGTCTTACCTTTCCATTAGTTAACAATATTAGTCCCTTGAGTTTTCATCGTCCACATCATCATCAATGATTTTAATAATAGCATAGTTTTCAATACAGTTACTTGTGTTAAACGCTGTAACTTTCACATGGAAACGCACATTTCTACTAATTAGTCTCTCGATAACAAGTGGAATATCCGATTTTTTGTATCTGTTTAAGCAATATAAACTCAAAGCTTCAACTTCATCGATTCAATTAAAAACATATTAAAATTTTAATGTAATTTCAAGATAATTTATCAAACCTAGCGAAGTTGCTAATTCGAAAGATTAATTTTCATCAAACGAAGAATATCATAATGGAATATTATAAATGTAGTGATGCATGTTCCATACGTCACTTATAAGGTAAGTTTCTACATGAAGTTAATTAACATATTTGCGTCATATTAAAATTATTTAATTTAATTTTTTAAATATAAATTATGAATATTTATAAAATTTATAATATCCTATTTACCTCTCTTCTACATATTTGATTTCCTTCTTGTGATGATCAAGAAAGAACCTCATTTGTCTCTTTCAACTTGTTATTGCAATCAAGATAAGAAGGATATCGCCAACCCGATATCTCCTCAATTCCTATAATTTGAGCATTGTAAAGGAAATATTTCTCCTAAAAATTATATAGATTAATGATTCAATCATCAAGTGAATTATAAGACAACAATAAAAAATAAATTGATGATAAATAGTTTAAAGAATTAACCCGAGGGTGTAAGTTATGTATTTATCTAGGCATTGTATTATAATTTAATTGATATATGTTTTTATAAATCATTTTAGCTCTTTAAATTAAAAGGTCCAAGTTTACTGTGCAATAAAAAGACAGTTCTTGTCATTATATTGTGTTTTTTTATACATATTGTTTGGCTATTTTGTAAAATTGGGTCAGGACTGAACCTGGCCCAATTTTGTATTGTTTCTTATTTGTCAAATTTTTGGGCTAGACTTGACCCCATTTTTTAAGCCCAAATAGTGATACTAAACTAGTTTTCATTTGGACCAAGGGGGGCTAGTCCAAATGAAAATTAGTTTTGTACAATTTGCCAAACTGACCCATAGTGTTAAAAACTATAATTGAAAATAGAAAAAATATTAAAATTCACGTACATCCCTGTCGTTCAAGTCCTTCACTTCAAATATGTCATCAATAGTATCGTCGCCGATTTCAAACTTCATTTGTGTGCTTAGAGATCTTGTTCCAGTCTCAAAAATGTGGTATTAATTTGGTGCATCAATAGAACTGAGAAAAAGATGCAAAAAAAAATATATAATTACTTATATTGATAATTCTAATCATTATGAATATATTTTATAAAAATAAAATTATATTAGTGCACAAAAAAGTATAAAATACCTTTGAGTTTGAATAACACCCTTATTCTCAGTCAGATTTATATAAAACATTGTGGCATACGTGGGAAAATGTGGCATCAATTGTCTTTCTTATAGTAAATGCTTCGAGCAATAGTATCCCAAAGCTATAAACATCGCTCATTCTTGACTCTGCTCCAGTAGTTGCAAGCGCTGTTGCAAACATAATACTAAACGAATCAATTCTGTGGAAGAGATAATACCCATTCACATGCAATAATTATTTAAAGATTAGTAGGTTGGAAGAAGGGTACACGCAATGATATACAAGTATTAAAAAGTGATGCTAAATATCCGCTAAAACGAATGACATAATAAGACTATAAAAAAGATGCACATAAACAAAGAATAGACCGAAACTTCTCCTATATATCTCAAAAAACTGGATCAATCAATTTACAGGTAAAACCAGTTCTAACAAAATTCAAAACCAACAAGCTTCCACAAGACTTGAGCTGAATTATACAGAAAACATCTAAAGCATGGATTCACATGAAGAAGCTTTTCCTCCAATAAGTAAAGACTAATATTTCGAAAAGGGTTAATTTACGAAATCCCCTTGAACTTTGAGGTGGCGTTTGACAAAGGGTTAAGTGAGGGGTTAAGGAGACTTACCCCCTTCTTAACCCGCCAAACATAAAAAATCTATACAATAGTTAAAGTGAGTTAACCCTCCATAATTTGCCAAACGCAAAAAATACAGAAGGATTAAGCTAACCCCTCTAGAAGGATTAAAATGAGTTAACCCCTAAAATGAGGGGTTTGCTAATACTCCTATTTAGAAGGATTAAGAGTTAACCCCTCTAATTATAAAGAAAATAGTTAAAATCCTTGTTATTCCCAAACACTAAAAATGATCGCAAGGACTAAAATAAAACTTATATAACCGGTTAATAATTTAATCCTTCGGATTATCGAAAGGACTAACTATGTTAATAATTCTCCTTAATCCCTCTTCTTTAATCTTTGCCAAACGGGGCCGAGGGTTTTGCCGTTGCACAAAACCCTCCTGAACTTTGCAAGTCAAGGAAAGTTTGAACTTGTCTCACTAAACTATCATGACTCACACAACTTGAAGTTGTCATGTGCTCCGCACCTGACAACTTTTGGACAATTTTCACCTATATGTTAATCAAATAAGGTATGTAAAAAGTACATAGGTAGTTTAGACTTTTTACTCTACCGTTAACGCCTTTCATGAGAATTTCCAATAAGTTCAGAGGGGTTTAACATAATTTTGAAAGCTCAAGGGGGTTCCTTCAATTTACAAACTTTGGCAGTGATTTTTGTGCAAAAACCCCAAATTTCAGCAGGTTTTTGAAATTTACCCTTTCAAAAGAATGAGAAAGAAGAAAATTCAAACTGCAAACAAGTAACTCTTAAGATTTTGTGATCAACTTGGGAATTTTAGATTATCTGGAGCTATGTACCCTATAGTCCCCGGGGTACTTGCAGATGCTATAGATGTACTATCACCAAGGAGGAGTTTAGCAATACCAAAATTACTCGTGCTACCATTTCTTCATCCAACAAAACATTCGTAGGCTTCAAATCACAATGCAACACAATGTGTGGATGATGATGGTGGAGGTGCTCAAGTGCTAATGATACATTGATCATTATCGATCATTACATTCAATCTTTGGAGTAGATTCAGGAAATAGTCATCAGCATACAACCATTGTTCAAGGCTTCCATTGGGCATGAATTGGAGGATGAGAGCCTTAAAATCCAAATTGGAACATACACTGATGATTTTGATGAGATTTCTGTGTCGAACCATCCTCAGAACTTGACATTCTGCATCAAAGCTCTTTGATGCACCCTCGATTTCTAGATTCAAGACCTTTACTGCCATAAGCATCCCGTAATCAAGGCACCCTTTGTACACTGAACCAAAACCTCCTCTTCCTAATAAGTTGGCCTCACTGAAGTTAGACGTCGCACGAACTAGTTCATGGTGTGAAATGAGTCTATTGTCACCAACATGTGTTGCATCGTTATCAACCAAAGTCTTAATCTTTCTCTTTTGATAGAGAACGTACATAAGACCAATGCAAGCTCAGAGAATACCAAAAGCAGTAAGAGGTAAATTATACTTGAGAAACTGTGATTTTCTTCCTGAATTATCAGTAGCAGCACCTGGAGAGCAAGGTTTTTAAGTGAGGTGCTCCGCAGAGCGCTTCATTTCCAATGAGAGATGAGATGCTGAGATTTGAGAATACTTTGCCACTTGGAACTTTCCCTTCAAATCGGTGACACTCATTAGTCTACCAAATGTTTCTGCAATTTGACCTTGGAACGAGTTTTTAGAAAGGTTCAAAACTTGAAGACTCTGAAGCTGTCCTAAAGAACTTGAGATGTTACCCGATAGTTGATTCATAGACGGGTCAAGGTAAAACATGTACATCAAGTTTTCAACCTGTGGCGAAAGCAAGCCGCTTAGATTGTTAAGTGATAGTTCTAACACAAGGCGGTTTTTTAGGGTCCGTAAGCCCTGGGGAATGCTTGATGACAATTTATTATCACCGAGATCCAGGTATTGCATCGAACTAATATTCGCCAATGAATCTGGTATCGGTCCGGAGAGGTCATTAGTCATTAAACCAATCTCAGAGGGAATGGCACCACTTATCCTGTTGGCATCTAGGCTCAACAGCTGGTGAGCACTTAACTTTGTGATTGTAGGCGGTATTGTTCCAGTCAGCTCATTCCCATACAACGGGAGCTCAATAAGACCACTTAAATTGCCAATCTCAGATGGGATATTTCCCATGATACGATTCTCGTAGGCATAAATAAATTGAAGGCCAGTTGAAAGATTTCCAATTGAGTCTGGAAGAACACCTTCCAGTTTGTTTGCCGATATGTCAATCAAGTTTAGGTCCCTGGAGTTCGAGAAAGAATTAATGAAGAATTTAAGCTCTCCAGTTAATTGATTCTCTCCCAAATTAAACACTTGAAGTGATGGCAGGTTATTTCCTTTTCTATCAGGTATGAATCCACTGAGCATGTTATAACCAAGATTGAAATATTGTAGCACAGAAAAATTGGAAAATGTATCTGGACTCGAGCCAATCAGATAATTACTCTGCAGGTTCAAAGATTGAAGATTCTGTAGATTTCCCAGTTCCTCTGGAATCATCCCGGTGAGATTGTTCAAAGTGTAAATGGAGATAGGCGAGCTGAGTGAGGTTGCCTAATGAATTTGGGATGGTTCCACTTAGCGCGTTACCTTCAAGATATAAAACAAGGAGATTAGACAAAGTGCCAATCTCATCCCGTATGATTCCAGTGAACAGGTTTGCTGACAACGAAAGAACTCGAAGGTCCCTGCATCGAGCAAAGCTCGCAAGGACGTGATCGCCAGTTAAAAGGTTCTCACTGAGAGTGATCTGAAATAGTTGAGGGAGCATAGTCAAGCTAATATTATTCGAGGGGATAGTACCCGATAATTTAATTGTGTAAACATTACTATATATCATTCTCAGTACACAGCCCTCACCAAATTAACACAACCCCACCATATCTTTCTCTGTATCTGCCTACACTACCCACAACCCCCAATACATGCACACCTATACAAACCTTAATTATACTAATCAAACCTACAAAACATATTAACACAAGCTATTATATACTACTATATACTAACTAGCCAAAGTTACAAAACACAAACCCCAGCTATATTCTCTAGTCAACAACATGTTAACACATGCACCAACTCATCCCCCCACCTACCCACTCTGTCTCCTCACTGGCGCCGGCGGCAGGCGGGCTCCTTCTGAGAGTTGAAGTAGACGGTGGCGACCGGGAGCTCGAGGCCCAACCGGGCCGCAAAGGCCCGTGTATTGAAGTTGGCCCGGGACTCCGGTGAGGTTACCGCCTCCAGCGAGAGCTGCTCCTTCTGGCTGAAGAGAACCAGGACGTACCGGTGGATACCAACAGGTGGCCGTGGGCCCGTGTAGGGGACCACCTCTTGCCCTGTCAGCAACAAAACAAGTTATTACAAGTCAAAGGATGGAAGTTTAGGGCGTTTGGCAAATTGAAAGTGAATTGAAAGTGTGAAAGTCATTTTTTCGTAAGTAAGAAAATGTATCCATATTATCATGCAAGTAAAATACAGTGTTTGTTTACACAATTAAATTATCATTGGAAAGTAGAAAAGTGAAGATACTGAAGATGATGTGGTAATTCATTTATTTATTTATTTATTTATTAAAACCATATCATATTCTAAATGGTTTTCGTAACTGCAAAGAGTATTCAACGATTAAAAATACATAATTAGAACGATTAGGCACAAAAATACAAAATTTAATTCATAGCATAACAATTTTTTAAAAATCATGTAAAGACCCTTATCAGATTAAATCGATAGCTACATATTATATCCTCGAATTAAAAATAAGGATTTTTTATCATAGTCCCTTACATCCTTAATGTTTTGGAACTAGGCTCTCAATTCACTAAAATTGCAATTGCGTCACTTGATTCTTATATCTTGCTACTACTAACCTTGACTAAAGGGATTAATTTGAAAGAACTCATAAGAATTTAAGGGTGTAATACTAATTTCGTGGATCAAGGGATTAATTGTGCAACAACTCATAAATATTGAGGGACTTGATAGCAATTTCAATAATTTGAAAGACTAATTAAAAATAGCAAAGATTAAGGGACTAATATAGAGAACTCAAGAAAAAAATGATATTCCCAAACTTAAAATGATGTGAACTGCCGAACATAAAAAATTGATTAACGAGCCTAAGAAAGGAAAGATTTAATTAAGAAATTATTTATTTAGTTAAAAAAGGCTCTCTTTTTTTTTACTTACATGTGACATCCGCACTTTTTTAGGAGAAGTTGAAATTGCATTATATCTGATGTGGCAAAAAATTTGTATTTCACTTTCGTATGCACTTTCAATAAAACAAACATCTAAAGTGATAAAAGTGAGTCACTTTCACACTTTCACTTTCTACTTTCGAGGGGGGTGTTTGTTTGTGCGAAAGTGAGAGACGAAAATGAGAAAGTGAAATGCATTTAACACTTCAGGTGTTTGTTTAATTGTAAGTGGTTATGAAAGTGAAATGTCAAAAAGAATCAACGTCAAATTTAATGCAGGTTTAAGTTCCCCTAAAAAAGTGCTGAAGTCAGATGAAAATGAAAAAAAGTGGGGACCACTCCCAATTAAAATACTATTTTAACTAATATATATATCTTTTTTGTTGGAATTAAATAAAATATTGAGTTTCTTTAATTCCTATGCAAATATAATTTTTGAGGGGTGTATTTGCATAATATTTATTTCTTTCCTTATCCTCTTCTCCATATCACGTTTTCCCCAAATTAACTCCAGCAAATTCCTTTTTCTTTCCCTTCCGTTTCTCATATCCTCCTCCTCCGCTCTTTCCTTCGCAAGCGACGAGATCACGGCAAAATTATCTCAACGGGAAAAATCAAGATGGCTATAAAAGGGGATCTCGAGGAAGGATGGAGAACACAAGGAAAAAGTGAGCAATTTTCTTCTCTCTCCCTCTCTCATAATTCTCTACAATTTTGATCTTTGTTTTTTAATTTGTCGGGCAAACATCCATTGAGCAAGAGACCGAAGTTCGCAGTACGCTTTGGTGCCGGCCTTCTCGGGGGGTTCTTACCGCTAGGCGTGGTCGCATCGAATCGCCTCTGCGAAGGCGGCGACTATCGTTCTAGGGCAGTGATCACACGATTACCCCTTTCAGGCCTGCGTTTCTAACCTCTTTTTGGAATTAATTTTGAATCTTGCAGTGATTATTCGTAACAATCTAGAACGATAGTTGAATTATATTGTTTCTCTTTCAAATAATCACCCTGCAAAAGTGTGTTCTGTCATTCGTCTTGTTTGCCTCATTGCTAATTTTCTAAACTAGGTTTAATTATTGTTTTGCTGTTGCATACGATTATTTTGCCTTTTGACTGTGACTCAGTCTTGTGAAATTTGACATCTCATTACTGTAATTCACCTCTCACGTTCTCTCTGTTTAATACATATAAATTTGTTTTCAACCATCAGATGCTAAGACGTTCATATGTTAATATCTTTCATCACCTATTGTGAACACTATTAAAACATCAAGCTGCTAATATCCTTTGTGTGCAGGACAAGTAAAATTTACAAAAAGCTTCAAGCATCTATATAAACTAATTTGCGTCATTACGTTATTAATTGTTACTTTCTTAGCCTAGCAAGGTCTTGACACAGATCTTTCATGTCAAAAGCTAAGTTGATATGTTTGTTGTGCTTAGCATAAGATGCTCTAAGATAATTAACGTTGGTGCATGTGCTTTTCCTTGATTTACCTACTGCTTATTCTATTCAAACAACAAATCTAATAGAATCTATTTGTTAGTTTGCTGGTAAATCTTCACAAAGGTTCAGGTTATAAGTTCCAAGTATCTGCGTTCACATTTTTTTTAATTTCATGTTTGCCTAGTCTAGCAAAGTCTGTAAGCAGAGCCTTCATATTTAATTTTTTCTCCTTTTATCTATTGCTTTGTGATATCTAGTATTTGCAGTTAAATTTCCATCTTAACTTTCACTGCATTTTCTAGAACTCTGTTGTAAAACATTTTGCACTTAAAGTCTATAAATTATCTCATATCTAAACAAAGTGTTATTCATTTGATATTGCCTTGCAAAGCAATTTTGTAGTTCTCAGTATTTTTAAAAAGATTTAGTGTGCATATAGTTTCGTATTTACCCATTCTTGATAGCATACAATTGTGAGATTTATTTCTTGAATTTTGCTAGCCATTGTAGTATAGCACTAAGCTAGTATCTCACAAACAAGTTTTTTCCAGATCCTTGAATTATCAAGACTAGCAATTTTATTTTCAGACCTTATGGCTAGTTCCGATCTGTCTAAGTCGGCCAAGCCTGAGAAGTTCACCGGTTTAAACTACAAACGATGGGCTAATCAGATGAAATACTGGCTCGCAACTCTAGGACTTATTTCTGCTATTGACTCTGACCCTTCTATATCAACTCCTACACCCTCTTCATCATCACAAGCTGAACCTACCCCTACACCTTCTATAACATCCACAACTTCCAAATCTCCCGAGGAAATAAACTTTCATTGTTACAACCGAATCCTTAGTGCTCTTTCAGACAAATTGTATGACATTTATTATGAGTATAAGGATGCAAAAGAATTGTGGGTAGCATTAGAGTCTGAATACGGGTTAGACGATGCCGGTATAGAACGTTTCTCCTCCTCCTCCTTCAATAGGTTTGTCATGGTAGATAGTAAACCTATCAATGATCAGCTCCATGAATTTCAAGACTACATCCGATACCTTCAGTCGAAAGGAAATACTTTCACTGAAGAATATAAGGTATCTAGTCTTATTGATAAACTTCCTCCTTCTTGGTCTGACTTTGCTAAGGATCTCCGTCATCTACAAGGTGACTTGACCCTTGTGCAAGCTCTCAAAGGTATTAGGATAGAAGACCAACATAGGCAAAACTCCAAACCAAAAAATGAAATGAAAGCCAAAGTAAACCTAGTGGAGGATAAGCCTAAGAACTTTAGAAACCCAAATCACAAACCTAAGGGCAAGAACTTCAAGAAGAAGAATCACTTCCATCGTCCTAACCAACATCCAAATCATTCTAGAAACCACAAACCTATCAGCCAAAAGTCTGAGACTAAATTTTGCTATGTCTGTGGGAGAACCAATCATCTTTCGACTCAGTGCTTCTACTGAAAGAAAGCCCCTATCAAGACTCCTGTAGGCGGGAATGGTGGAGAAGCAAGTCATAAGGTCAACATGGTAGAAAATAACTCAAACTCTTTTAGGTTAGCTTCCTCTTCTTATGTAGTAAATTTTACCACTTTTTCTAATGGTGGTTGGATTCGGAGCAAATATTCACATTTCTTCGATGGCTCTTGGTTTTCAACTTATCGAGAATCAAGTGGAGGAAGTGTAATCCTAGCAGATGACTCAACTAGACAAGTAATGGGAAGCGGACGTGTGGATCTTAAGATGACTTCCGGAAAGATTTTGACTCTCCACAATGTCTTACATGTACCATTGCTTAGAAGAAATCTGATTAGTGAATCTGTTTTATTGAAAGTTGGATTTAGAATTGTCAAAGAGTCAAATAAGTTTGTAATTACCAAGAATGATATTTTTATTGGTAAAGGTTTTGTTTGTGATGGTCTTTTTAAGTTGAATGTAATAAGACCTTTTGATAATAAAAGTTCTTCTTCCATAATCCTAAATGTTGAATCTTGTGACAAATGGCATGGAAGGTTAGGACACATAAACTATGAAACCATTAGAAAGATGACATCTTTGAACTTAATACCCAAAACGGGATAGATCCACCTTCTAAGTGTGAGATTTGTGTTCAAGCTAAAGCCATTAGAAAACCTTTCCATTCTATTCATAGAAATTAGAACCCTAGAACTCATACATAGTGATGTTTGTGATTCAAACAGAGTTCTTACTAGGGGTGGAAGAAGATACTTTGTAACCTTCATAGATGATCATTCAAAGTATTGTTATACTTATCTTCTTAAAACTAAAGATGAAGTTTTAGAAAAATTTAAGATATATAAAGCAGAAGCTGAGAATCAAATTGAAAAGAAAATTAAAATCCTAAGATCGGATCGTGGGGGGGAGTATACCTCAAATAACATGACCGAATATTGCCAAGAGCACGGCATTATTCATGAGGTCACTGCTCCCTACACACCTCAATCCAATGGGGTTGCCGAAAGGAAGAATAGAACCCTCATGGATATGGTGAACTGTATGCTTCTCAGCTCAGGAGCACCTGAAAATCTCTGGGGTGAAGCACTCCTGTCTGCTTGCTATATCCTTAATAGGGTACCTCACAAAATATCTAATATCACTCCCTATGAACATTGGAAAGGTAGAACACCTAGAATAGATTATCTAAAGGTTTGGGGATGTCTAGCTAAGGTAGGAATTCCTGAACCCAAGAAGAGAAAAATTGGTTCAAAAACTGTAGATGCTGCATTTATTGGATATGCATTAGATAGCAACACAAACCGATTTTTAGTAATCAACTCAGATATTAGTGATATAACCAACAACACTATCATTGAGGCTCGAGATGCAGTTTATTTTGAAGATATATTCCCTTTCAAGACTAGAACTCCTAGTGAGCTCTCTTCTAGCACACTTCCTTCTTCTAGCTTTGCCTCACCTTCTAGTATTTCACAATCTATAGAGATAGAACCCAGAAGAAGCAAGAGAGAAAGAATCGAAAAGAACTTTGGAGAAGAGTTCTTTACCTTTTTGGTTGAAGGTGATCCAAACACCTACCAAGAAGCCATGGATTCTTCAAGCTCCTTTACGGAAAGAAGCCATAGATAGCGAAATTAAATCTATTATGGAAAATAATACTTGGATTTTGACTGACTTACCTCCAGGATGTAAACCAGTAGGTTGTAAATGGATATTCAAGAAGAAGTTAAGACCTGATGGAACAATTGAGAAATACAAAGCTAGGCTAGTAGCAAAAGGGTATACTCAAAGAAAGGGTATTGACTACTTTGATACATACTCCCCTGTAGCTAGGATTTCTACAATTAGAGTTCTTCTAGCCTTAGCTTCTATTCATAAGATGACCATTCATCAAATGGATGTTAAGACTGCTTTCTTAAATGGTGATCTCGAAGAAGAGATTTATATGGACCAACCGGGAGGGTTCATAGCCAAAGGTCAAGAAAGGAAGGTCTGCAAATTGGTGAAATCACTATATGGGCTTAAACAAGCTCCTAAACAATGGCACCAAAAATTTGACAAAATTATTACAGGATATGGTTTTTCTATCAATGAGTTTGATAAATGTATTTATTCAAAAGTTGTTCATAATGGTTGTGTCATCTTGTGTTTATATGTAGATGATATTCTCATCTTTGGGACCTCAATCGAAATCATTCTAGAAACTAAAAATCATTTGTCAAAGAATTTTGACATGAAAGATCTTGGAGAAGATGACTTGATTCTTGGAATGAAAATCTCCAAAACTTCTAAAGGAATTTCTTTGAGTCTCTCCCATAGCATTCAGAAAATATTAGAGAAATTTGAATTTCATAAGAGCAAACCTGTGAGTACACCTTATGATTCCTCAATCACCTTGAACAAACATGATGGTGAACCTATATCCCAACATAGATATTCACAACTGATAGGCTCTCTTCTTTATGTGACAAACCGAACTAGACCTTACATTGCTTATGCAGTAGGTAGACTAAGTAGATACACTAGTAACCCAAGTCAAGAACATTGGAATGCATTAGAAAGAGTCTTTAGATATTTGAGAGGTACAATAGACTATTGTCTAACTTATTCTGGATACCCTGATGTGATTGAAGGGTATAGTGATGCTAACTGGGTCACTGACTCTGATAATGTGAAGTCCACATCTGGATTTGTTTTCATGCTTGGCGGTGCTGCTATATCTTGGAAATCTTGTAAGCAAACAAAGTGATTGCCGAAGCACCATGGAGTCTGAACTTATAGCTTTAGATTCTTGCTGCTCAGAAGCGGAATGGTTAAAGAACCTTATATCTGAGCTTCCTTGTGTGTCTGGATCTATTCCTCCTTTATCTATTCACACAGATTCCAGATCCACTATAGAACTTTTAAAACAAAATACTATCAATAAAAAGATGAACATACATCTGCAGATAAGATTTAAATCTGTGCAAAGCCTTATGGGAAAATATGTTGCTCTAGACTTTGTAAAGTCAGAGAAAAATTTGGCAGACCACTTGACAAAGGGTCTATCTAGGAGTGCAATCCTAGAATCATCGAGGGGAATGGGGTTAAGCCCATAGTAGAGTTCACTGACAGCGGGAACCCAACCTTTGATTGATGAGTTATTCTCATGAAAAAGGTTCAATGTGGTAGAAACAAGCTGGATTGGTGATCTCTTGTGGAGCACTGACATTCGGAGTTATACTCCTTTTTGTAGTGTTGGATGCATTTATGACTTGCACCATGTTAGCTACTCCCTCATTCCTATGGTGACAGTGCTCTTATGATGTGACTGGGCAGGATGAGTTATACTCTTAATAAGTCCAACCTCTGTGGGGGGTGCAATATCCAGTCACAGTACCCTTGGAGGACTTACCTACGTGAGAGGAACCGTGAAGGCCGCGGTTGGGGACATGGGGCTGATTCCTAGTAACTCTCATGAGACGGTTATTGTGAGCATGGCCATTAACGCTCCCACCCGCTCGCTCATAAATGGATGCATCTTGTGTGTGCTTTTGTTAATTTCTGATCAAGGGGCCTAATTCAAGGTCTAATCTATTATGTCCCTCAGATTGCGACAAATGTCACTAAGCAAAGATTCAAAGCCAAAAGCTATCTTTGCGAATTCACAATATGAGGTTGCGACTTATGTTTTGTTACCATTATTATTGTTGTTAACTTTTCTTTATTTTATTCCCGAAACTCAATCTTTTGGGGATTGTTGGAATTAAATAAAATATTGAGTTTCTTTAATTCCTATGCAAATATAATTTTGAGGGGTGTATTTGCATAATATTTATTTCTTTCCTTATCCTCTTCTCCATATCACGTTTTCCCAAATTAACTCCAGCAAATTCCTTTTTCTTTCCCTTCCGTTTCTCATATCCTCCTCCTCCGCTCTTTCCTTCCATGGCAGCGAGATCACGGCAAAATTATCTCAACGGAAAAATCAAGATGGCTATAAAAGGGGATCTCGAGGAAGGATGGAGAACACAAGGAAAAAGTGAGCAATTTTCTTCTCTCTCCCTCTCTCATAATTCTCTACAATTTTGATCTTTGTTTTTTAATTTGTCGGGCAAACATCCATTGAGCAAGAGACCGAAGTTCGCGATGCAGCTTTGGTGCCGGCCTTCTCGGGGGGTTCTTACCGCTAGGCGTGGTCGCATCGAATCGCCTCTGCGAAGGCGGCGACTATCGTTCTAGGGCAGTGATCACACGATTACCCCTTTCAGGCCTGCGTTTCTAACCTCTTTTTGGAATTAATTTTGAATCTTGCAGTGATTATTCGTAACATTTTTTACCATAACCAAATTTATTATTATTATTTTACTCCGTTAGTTTTATTCCTTCCGCATTATCTCGGCAATTCAGGATTGACAAAGGCATCGTTGAATTTTTTTTTTGTAACACATGTGGTCAATATTTTTTATATTTTTTAATAGACTCGTGTATCCATTATGCCTAAAACTAACATGCACATGAATTGACATAATAAACTTTTAGTCAAGGATAAGAATAATAAACTTTTAATTTAGATAAAATAGGTTAACAATGACAACAAATAATCAAATAAAATAGGTTAACAATGGCAACAAATAATCTAACTACTTTGAAAATGATTTAGAAATTGATTTAATAAATAAATAAATAAATTGCCACATCATCTTTAATTTTTACTTTCACTAATTATTTATTTTACAAACAAATATTGTATTTCACTTGAATGCTCACGTGGATATATTATTTCACTTGAAAAAAAAAGTAACTTTCACCATTTCAATTCACTTTCATTTTATCAAACACCCCGTAATCAAATGCTGACCCATGGATGTGAGGTAGATGATATGCCAGTATTGGCAAGTCCATGTGTCGAGCACAAAAGATGGATAGAGCTGTGATGTTGACACGTGGAGGTGACAATACGATGCGCCAACTGAGAGTGGTAATAAGGGAAATATTCGTCGGGTTCTATTGTTATAGTATGTGTGGTGTGTGCTTGCTTGGGGCGCCAAAAAAGAGTGATAAAATAAGATAAAGATGACATAAAGAGCGAGCATACCTCACGAGGAGCATAAATAAATTAGAAAAAGGAAAAAAAAAAATCCGAATGCTAAACTATAAAAAACTGCGAAAATATCAAATGGTTTTAAATTCAAGACATTAAATGTATACTAAAAATATATCAACTCTTAGAACACTAGACTTTAAAATTAATTTGTAATCTTTACTTTGTTATTCGCTTTTTTTAACTAGAGTTCCAAGAAAATAAAGGAGGTGGAGGGTTGCTAGCGAAACCTGATAAAATTTTAAAATAATGATAAATGTACTATAAAGTATATACTATTTTTGTACTACTATAAATAAAAGAATAGGATCTATGGTGACTCACTTTTTCCTTTACCATTTTCAAGAAGGAGCCCCACATAACTGCTATTAATAATACAATAGTAGCATAACTTATAGTATAATTGTCATTTGCCAATATTTTATGTAACTAGACTGTTTGCATTAAAAAAATATAAAAAAGCGACATGTGTATTTTTATTTCTCTAGCACGTTGCGCGCGTCATGCATGTTTTGTACTCACTTCCAAGCTTCCTTGTGCATGCATATGCTTGCTTAATTTCTTCATGAACTACAAAATACAAGTCAAAAAACAAAAGGCTAGAGCAAAATAGTGATCTATTAATCTCTTTTATTTTCTAACCTCATGTATTCCAAATTAAAACTTAACTTTATTGGGAACAAAATAGCAAAATTAAGAAAAGAACCAGAATGCCACGCATTCTTTCTCTTTTATATATACAATTTTACAATTAAAATTTCAGATGATATATATCTTTACCTTGAGATGGATCCGTTCCTCCTGGTATATTAATCACCACCCTGAAATCATATTAGCAAACATATTAATAAATTACACATGCAACCAATAATTTAAAACTCTAAAACCAAAAAAGGGAGAAGATGAATTTTAGATAATTTGGTCTCTACCAATGGACCCACTCCCTCATGGTTGGATCACTTGGACTTGGTGCATCCGGATCGGTCATAACCTACACGAAGCACATGTTAACATGTTAAAGAATAGTGATAACTATATTATTCTCTTCTGCACTACTTCTACGCTACAAGAGGGATTTGGATGCTCTCCACTACTAAAAAAATAGTATAGGGACCACTACATAATCACAACCATTAATTATCTAGCCGGTGGTTGTGATTTTTTCTTTGAGTGCAAATTAGGAATGAATGCAATACATGGGGGTATGGTAAGTGTTATATTTAGATTGTATCATAACCGCCTAGTAAATAATCAACGACTGATATTAAAAGTAGTGGTATCTCCACTACTTTTTTATAGTGGAGAGGATCTAAATTCTTAGAGGAGAGTCTCCTGCACTACTTCTACCCCACAAGAGAGAGAATAGCGGGCTTCATTGATGAGTCATCAATTTTTTAAAATTTTGAAAAAAAAAATGATAGTGTAGTTATCACTATTAAGATACCAAACGGAAAAAACTGTGTCTTTCATACCGCAACAGGAACAAAATTCTAATGGTTTGTAACAAAATTACCAGTGTGTACAGGTCGCTCGTCCGACCACCGATATTCAGAGTCGGCGCGCCGGCAGCAGCCGAAGGCTTCACCTCGCAACCATTGGTTATCTCTTTGGAGCCATAGCTAGCTGACATGCTGACAGTAGGAACAAAGAGATCAACAACATCCCCAATAACTCTACCGACAACCAAAGGATCCACAATATTGGCAGCAGCCATGGTCTTAAGAGAGGTTGGTGAAGTCTTGGGCTTTGAGAAGCTTATTTATAGGCCCAAATGTTAATAGGGACTGACAATTTGGGACCCAATAAGTGAACCCTTGTTGCTCCACGTGGAGGACAATGAGGGCAGAGGAGCAGAAATGTGGAGCTCGTGTTAATTACGTGGACGGATAGGATTTGACGAGTGGGATGGTGAGTGGATGCGGTCACCGGCAGGCAAATCAATGAGCGTGTTATGTACTTCGGATACTAATCTTATATGCCTGTATCATGCCGACACATTTCGATAAGGAAAACACCAAATCTATAGATAATTGATAGGAGAAAAACATATAAGAGAAAGCACATGAATCATGTGATATAAAACTGTTAAAATAAACCAAAAAATCTCAAATCAAATTTATTTCCTGCATTCATTATGTGTAAAAAATTTAAGATTACAACTGTACATCACCAAGACCGATCTCAATTCCATTAATGTATTATCAAAATGTTTCTCCAGATGCAGCCCTAATGGTTTCTATCCAAATCTATGTCCAAATGATTTTATCACAATTTGCCCAAACGATTTCACCCATTTGGACTGCTCGTATTTATAGTAGTGAATTGACCTAGCCATAAATATATGTAGATAATTTCATATGTCAATAAGTTTTATATGTATCCTATAAAAATTAAATAATATCATATTTATATGAGTATTTTCAATATTACTCTCGCAAATCTTTCATAATTTGAGATTAGTCCCTAAAATGTAGATATTTTGAAATCAGTCCCCAAATTTTTAAATATTTTGAAATTAGTCCCCCAAATCGTCATGCTTTGAATTACTCCCCAAATCTTTCATGCTTTGAAATTTGTCCCTAAAATCTTGATATTTTGGAATAAGTTTCCAAGTCTTTAAGTGTTTTGTATCCTCCAAATCTTGATATCTTGAAATTAGTCCCCAAATCTTTCATGCTTTGAAATTTGTCCCTAAAATCTTGATATTTTGGAATAAGTTTCCAAGTCTTTAAGTGTTTTGTATCCTCCAAATCTTGATATCTTGAAATTAGTCCCCAAATCGTCATGCTTTGAATTACTCCCCAAATCTTTCATGCTTTGAAATTTGTCCCTAAAATCTTGATATTTTGGAATAAGTTTCCAAGTCTTTAAGTGTTTTGTATCCTCCAAATCTTGATATCTTGAAATTAGTCCCCAAATCTTTCATAATTTGAGATTAGTCCCTAAAATGTAGATATTTTGAAATCAGTCCCCAAATTTTTAAATATTTTGAAATTAGTCCCCAAATCTTTCATGCTTTGAAATTTGTCCCTAAAATCTTGATATTTTGGAATAAGTTTCCAAGTCTTTAAGTGTTTTGTATCCTCCAAATCTTGATATCTTGAAATTAGTCCCCAAATCGTCATGCTTTGAATTACTCCCCAAATCTTTCATGCTTTGAAATTTGTCCCTAAAATCTTGATATTTTGGAATAAGTTTCCAAGTCTTTAAGTGTTTTGTATCCTCCAAATCTTGATATCTTGAAATTAGTCCCCAAATCGTCATGCTTTGAATTACTCCCCAAATCTTTCATGCTTTGAAATTTGTCCCTAAAATCTTGATATTTTGGAATAAGTTTCCAAGTCTTTAAGTGTTTTGTATCCTCCAAATCTTGATATCTTGAAATTAGTCCCCAAATCTTTCATAATTTGAGATTAGTCCCTAAAATGTAGATATTTTGAAATCAGTCCCCAAATTTTTAAATATTTTGAAATTAGTCCCCAAATCGTCATGCTTTGAATTACTCCCCAAATCTTTCATGCTTTGAAATTTGTCCCTAAAATCTTGATATTTTGGAATAAGTTTCCAAGTCTTTAAGTGTTTTGTATCCTCCAAATCTTGATATCTTGAAATTAGTCCCCAAATCGTCATGCTTTGAATTACTCCCCAAATCTTTCATAATTTGGAAAGTCCAAAACATACCAACAGACTTTGTACATGCTCACAACAATTCTTTATTATTATTATTATTTTTTATTGAAGTTCACCTAACAATTCGGCTACAACGCTGTTCTACATCATGCATGAAGCAAGTCTAATTTTTTTCTTTTTCTTTATTTGTTTCTTTTTCCTTTCTCTTCTGCGCAAATATGCATGCACGCAACGTGCATGTATCTATATCAAGGCACTTGTGGATTAGAAGGTGGGAGGTGAGGCTACCGTCGGGTTAAAGTAGCTTAAAAACACAGGGGATGAATGGCGGATACCTTGGGCAGTACACCGTAACAGTCCCGAGACTGTGGGGCCCTTTTGGTATCTTTGAGCTATCTTGGGGAATCTTATAGGGAATATTAGGGAGAATCTTGGAGCCTTGAGGGATAAGAGCAAGTATAGTTGTTCAGTGAACTGATGATTGGCGCTGAGCTTTGGTCCCACAGTGAGCTTTTCCATGCTTTTTGAGCATGAAGTCGGCCTCTATAGCAAATATGTTTCTTTTCATAGTTTAATTTAAAACAAAATTTTCCTCTTATAAAAAAAGAGATTAACATTCAAGAGGGTCGGCCTTGTGTGAAGTTGAAATCTCGAATCCATGAAGAGCTTGAATCCACGAAGAAAATGTATTAAACGAAAATTTTATTGATGAAAAGATATATTGATTCTAGGGTTACATGACTCTTCTTAAATAGAAAAATAAAATAGACTCTAATAAGAATATAATTCCTAAAAGAAAGAAACAAGACTCATAATAAGACTAGAATTATAAAGAAATAGAAAGTATCAAATCCTACCCTAAAAGACTCTCTATAATATAGGAAATAAATCAGTCCTAATTAAATCAAAGTTGATTTTGTTTCCTAATCTAAATTGACTCTAACTTTATTACTAAAAATAAACTAAAGGCTGATTATTTTTGAATTTCAGCCAAAACTAAGGATTACTGATGATATTATAAAAATCTGACAATGTGGTTGGCTCCGTCTTGTCGAGATAGGCGATTTACATATATAATATGTCGAATCCATATACGGATCAAAAGATATGATCGTTTCTTTGTAGAAGCCAATAAGTTTGACGGCTTACTCAAGCGGGGTAATTGAGGGTTAGCATGCTCAAGCCGGGGTAATTGAGGGTTAGCATGCTCAAGCCGGGGTAATTGAGGGTTAGCATGCTCAAGCCGGGGTAATTGAGGGTTAGCATGCTCAAGCCGGGGTAATTGAGGGTTAGCATGCTCAAGCCGGGGTAATTGAGGGTTAGCATGCTCAAGCCGGGGTAATTGAGGGTTAGCATGCTCAAGCCGGGGTAATTGAGGGTTAGCATGCTCAAGCGGGGTAATTGAGGGTTAGCATGCTCAAGCCGGGGTAATTGAGGGTTAGCATGCTCAAGCCGGGGTAATTGAGGGTTAGCATGCTCAAGCCGGGGTAATTGAGGGTTAGCATGCTCAAGCCGGGGTAATTGAGGGTTAGCATGCTCAAGCCGGGGTAATTGAGGGTTAGCATGCTCAAGCCGGGGTAATTGAGGGTTAGCATGCTCAAGCCGGGGTAATTGAGGGTTAGCATGCTCAAGCCGGGGTAATTGAGGGTTAGCATGCTCAAGCCGGGGTAATTGAGGGTTAGCATGCTCAAGCCGGGGTAATTGAGGGTTAGCATGCTCAAGCGGGGTAATTGAGGGTTAGCATGCTCAAGCCGGGGTAATTGAGGGTTAGCATGCTCAAGCCGTGCACTACTTCTACCCCACAAGAGAGAATAGCGGGCTTCATTGATGAGTCATCAATTTTTAAAATTTTGAAAAAAAATGATAGTGTAGTTATCACTATTAAGATACCAAACGGAAAAAACTGTGTCTTTCATACCGCAACAGGAACAAAATTCTAATGGTTTGTAACAAAATTACCAGTGTGTACAGGTCGCTCGTCCGACCACCGATATTCAGAGTCGGCGCGCCGGCAGCAGCCGAAGGCTTCACCTCGCAACCATTGGTTATCTCTTTGGAGCCATAGCTAGCTGACATGCTGACAGTAGGAACAAAGAGATCAACAACATCCCCAATAACTCTACCGACAACCAAAGGATCCACAATATTGGCAGCAGCCATGGTCTTAAGAGAGGTTGGTGAAGTCTTGGGCTTTGAGAAGCTTATTTATAGGCCCAAATGTTAATAGGGACTGACAATTTGGGACCCAATAAGTGAACCCTTGTTGCTCCACGTGGAGGACAATGAGGGCAGAGGAGCAGAAATGTGGAGCTCGTGTTAATTACGTGGACGGATAGGATTTGACGAGTGGGATGGTGAGTGGATGCGGTCACCGGCAGGCAAATCAATGAGCGTGTTATGTACTTCGGATACTAATCTTATATGCCTGTATCATGCCGACACATTTCGATAAGGAAAACACCAAATCTATAGATAATTGATAGGAGAAAAACATATAAGAGAAAGCACATGAATCATGTGATATAAAACTGTTAAAATAAACCAAAAATCTCAAATCAAATTTATTTCCTGCATTCATTATGTGTAAAAATTTAAGATTACAACTGTACATCACCAAGACCGATCTCAATTCCATTAATGTATTATCAAAATGTTTCTCCAGATGCAGCCCTAATGGTTTCTATCCAAATCTATGTCCAAATGATTTTATCACAATTTGCCCAAACGATTTCACCCATTTGGACTGCTCAGATTTATAGTAGTGAATTGACCTAGCCATAAATATATGTAGATAATTTCATATGTCAATAAGTTTTATATGTATCCTATAAAAATTAAATAATATCATATTTATATGAGTATTTTCAATATTACTCTCGCAAATCTTTCATAATTTGAGATTAGTCCTAAAATGTAGATATTTTGAAATCAGTCCCCAAATTTTTAAATATTTTGAAATTAGTCCCCAAATCGTCATGCTTTGAATTACTCCCCAAATCTTTCATGCTTTGAAATTTGTCCCTAAAATCTTGATATTTTGGAATAAGTTTCCAAGTCTTTAAGTGTTTTGTATCCTCCAAATCTTGATATCTTGAAATTAGTCCCCCAAATCTTTCAGTACTCCGAAATTAGTCCTTTTAGTTAGAAGCTGGTTGATTGAGTTGGGTGACTAATTTCAAAATACTTAAAAGATCATTTGGCGGACTAGTTTTAAAATATGAATATTTGGGGGACTAATTTCAAAACACTTAAATATTTGGGGGGAGTGATTTCAAAATGTCAAGATGGGGTCACTAATTTCAAAATATTAATGGGGGACTCATATTGAAAAAACCCTATCTATAATTCATATTTAATGGACATATGTCTATATATATACAATATGTTTAGGAGAAGATCCTCTTTTGGTGTTCTCTCCGTGCGAATCGTTTTCATAAATTTCGATAACGTTCTTATAGTTTGAAAAATCAATCGAAATGTCTTCATAGCTGAATTTTTTTTTTCAACCTCACACTTAAAAAAATCAGCGAAAATGTGCATACGCATGGAAAAATCAATAAATATCATCATAGTTCATACCTTGGAAAGTCCAAAACATACCAACAGACTTTGTACATGCTCACAACAATTCTTTATTATTATTATTATTTTTTATTGAAGTTCACCTAACAATTCGGCTACAACGCTGTTCTACATCATGCATGAAGCAAGTCTAATTTTTTTCTTTTTCTTTATTTGTTTCTTTTTCCTTTCTCTTCTGCGCAAATATGCATGCACGCAACGTGCATGTATCTATATCAAGGCACTTGTGGATTAGAAGGTGGGAGGTGAGGCTACCGTCGGGTTAAAGTAGCTTAAAAACACAGGGGATGAATGGCGGATACCTTGGGCAGTACACCGTAACAGTCCCGAGACTGTGGGGCCCTTTGGTATCTTTGAGCTATCTTGGGGAATCTTATAGGAATATTAGGAGAATCTTGGAGCCTTGAGGGATAAGAGCAAGTATAGTTGTTCAGTGAACTGATGATTGGCGCTGAGCTTTGGTCCCACAGTGAGCTTTTCCATGCTTTTGAGCATGAAGTCGGCCTCTATAGCAAATATGTTTCTTTTCATAGTTTAATTTAAAACAAAATTTTCCTCTTATAAAAAAGAGATTAACATTCAAGAGGGTCGGCCTTGTGTGAAGTTGAAATCTCGGAATCCATAGAGGTTGATCTCGAATCCATGAAGAGCTTGAATCCACGAAGAAAATGTATTAGCGAAAATTTTATTGATGAAAAGATATATTGATTCTAGGGTTACATGACTCTTCTTAAATAGAAAAATAAAATAGACTCTAATAAGAATATAATTCCTAAAAGAAAGAAACAAGACTCATAATAAGACTAGAATTATAAAGAAATAGAAAGTATCAAATCCTACCCTAAAAGACTCTCTATAATATAGGAAATAAATCAGTCCTAATTAAATCAAAGTTGATTTTGTTTCCTAATCTAAATTGACTCTAACTTTATTACTAAAAATAAACTAAAGGCTGATTATTTTTGAATTTCAGCCAAAACTAAGGATTACTGATGATATTATAAAAATCTGACAATGTGGTTGGCTCCGTCTTGTCGAGATAGGCGATTTACATATATAATATGTCAGAATCCGCCTTCTGGATCAAAAGATATGATCGTTTCTTTGTAGAAGCCAATAAGTTTGACGGCTTACTCAAGCCGGGGTAATTGAGGGTTAGCATGCTCAAGCCAGGGTAATTGAGTGTGGCTAGCTAGGGCTAGATTTCTTCTGGTCATTGTGAGGAGTTGGGTATCTCGACTGGTTTCAGGTAGATTCAGGGTCTTGTTTGTAAAGCCTACTGAATCAGGTTATGATTCAGGGATAACGCCGGTCATAGTGAAGAAGGCCATTCACGAGAAGGAAGAGTGAACGTAGGATTTTGATCCGAACCACTATAAAAATCTCGTGTGTTCCTGTGTTGGTTGTTCTTAGTTTTTTATTTTTTATTTTTCGCTGCATATTCTTTGTTTATCCAAAAAATTTATAGCAATCCTATTCACCCCCCCTTTAGGCTTGCATCCCATTTCCAACAAGTGGTATCAGAGTCTTGTTACCTATCTTTAGGTATTACAACCTAAGGTAGAGATGTCAAGCCTTACCACTGCTTCAGATATCGGTGAATCTTGTGAACATCTCCTGTATGCTCTCCGAGGCTTTAATCTTGAAGTTCTCATACTCGCTCACTAGCATAGCAAGCTTAGCCTCTTTAACCTACGAAGTTTCTTCGTGTGTAACTTCTAGTATTTTCCAAATTTCCTGCATAGTAGAACAATTTAAAAACACGGTTAAATTCTTCAGCAGTAAGAGAGCAATATAAAGCATTCGCGGATTTTGAATTATAAGAGTAAATTTGTTTATGCTGTGGAGTCCACTTATCCTTGGTTAAAATAAGCGTAATACACAGGGGATGAATGGCGGATACCTTGGGCAGTACACCGTAACAGTCCAGACTGTGGGGCCCTTTGGTATCTTTGAGCTATCTTGGGGAATCTTATAGGGAATATTAGGAGAATCTTGGAGCCTTGAGGGATAAGAGCAAGTATAGTTGTTCAGTGAACTGATGATTGGCGCTGAGCTTTGGTCCCACAGTGAGCTTTTCCATGCTTTTGAGCATGAAGTCGGCCTCTATAGCAAATATGTTTCTTTTCATAGTTTAATTTAAAACAAAATTTTCCTCTTATAAAAAAGAGATTAACATTCAAGAGGGTCGGCCTTGTGAAGTTGAAATCTCGGAATCCATAGAGGTTGATCTCGAATCCATGAAGAGCTTGAATCCACGAAGAAAATGTATTAAGCGAAAATTTTATTGATGAAAAGATATATTGATTCTAGGGTTACATGACTCTTCTTAAATAGAAAAATAAAATAGACTCTAATAAGAATATAATTCCTAAAAGAAAGAAACAAGACTCATAATAAGACTAGAATTATAAAGAAATAGAAAGTATCAAATCCTACCCTAAAAGACTCTCTATAATATAGGAAATAAATCAGTCCTAATTAAATCAAAGTTGATTTTGTTTCCTAATCTAAATTGACTCTAACTTTATTACTAAAAATAAACTAAAGGCTGATTATTTTTGAATTTCAGCCAAAACTAAGGATTACTGATGATATTATAAAAATCGACAATGTGGTTGGCTCGTCTTGTCGAGATAGGCGATTTACATATATAATATGTCGAATCCTCGATCAAAAGATATGATCGTTTCTTTGTAGAAGCCAATAAGTTTGACGGCTTACTCAAGCCGGGGTAATTGAGGGTTAGCATGCTCAAGCCAGGGTAATTGAGTGTGGCTAGCTAGGGCTAGATTTCTTGGTCATTGTGAGGAGTTGGGTATCTCGACCGGTTTCGTGTAGATTCGTGGTCTTGTTTGTAAAGCCTCTTGAATCGGGTTATGATTCGGGGATAACGCCGGTCATAGTGAAGAAGGCCATTCACGAGAAGGAAGAGTGAACGTAGGATTTTGATCCGAACCACTATAAAAATCTCGTGTGTTCCTGTGTTGGTTGTTCTTAGTTTTTATTTTTTATTTTTTATTTGCATATTCTTTGTTTATCCAAAAATTTATAGCAATCCTATTCACCCCTTTAGGCTTGCATCCCATTTCCAACAAGTGGTATCGAGTCTTGTTACCTATCTTTAGGTATTACAACCTAAGGTAGAGATGTCAAGCCTTACCACTGCTTCAGATATCGGTGAATCTTGTGAACATCTCCTGTATGCTCTCCGAGGCTTTAATCTTGAAGTTCTCATACTCGCTCACTAGCATAGCAAGCTTAGCCTCTTTAACCTCTGAAGTTTCTTAGTGTGTAACTTCTAGTATTTTCCAAATTTCTGCATAGTAGAACAATTTAAAAACAGGTTAAATTCTTGTGATAAGAGAGCAATATAAAGCATTCGCGGATTTTGAATTATAAGAGTAAATTTGTTTATGCTGTGGAGTCCACTTATCCTTGGTTAAAATAACTGTAATACCATCTACCTCAGTAGTAGGTTCCTTATACCCATGTTCTATACTCTCATGAACAAATCAAAAGCGCTAGGGAAGGAGTATGATAACAAGGAGCTATGCAGAAAAATACTCTATTTTCTATCTCAGAATTGGGAACCTAAGGTAACGGCAATAGAAGAACTTCAGAATTTTTCTAAACTTATTCTTGATGATCTTGTAGGCAATCTTATCACATATGAAGTCTTACTGAAAGAAAGAGAAGATGCCTCAGAAGAAGATCCAAAGAAAAATTCGTTAGCCTTAAGAGCAAAGAAGGAGAAATCCCGATAAAAAAAAAGAAGGAATCAAGCTCGAGTTTTGAAGACAAGGATGATCAATTTGTAGGCTACAAATCTTTCCTCAAGTCAAAGGAAAAAAAAAATACATACAAGACAAACAGAATAACTATGCAAGCAAGGTAAGTAATTATAATTCGAATGATTCAGATACTGATTTAATTTATTTTCGATGCAGAAAACCCGGCCACCTGAAGAAGAATTGCCCACTGAACAAAAAAGACTATAAAGGAAAGGGTAAAAGTTTCCAAACGACTTCTTGGGATGACTCGGAGAGTAGCTCGAGCGATGATGAGAAAAGAGCACATGTATGTCTCATGGAAAGAAATACATTGTTTTCAGATTCAGATCAAGGTATTTTTAGTTGCTCTGATAGTGAAAGTTTAGACGAAGAGGTATATCCTTCATATGATGAGTTATATTCTAAATATAAGGAGATATTGGTTCACCCTGAGAAAATTAATGAAAAATATGAAGTAACAAAAAGGATTAATACAAACTTGAAGAAAGAAAATAAGCTTTTGTCAAAGAAAGTGAAATTTTCTTCTTCAAATTTGAATTGCACAATTCATCTCATGATATCACCTCTTTCATGTGCACACAATGTTACGAGCTATAAAATCAAATCTTTTGTTTATCTAAACAACTTGAAAATAATCAATGTGAACGAGAAAATTTTGTTGCTAAGATAAATGAGTTATATTATGATTTGTCAGTGAACAAATTAAGTTTGAAACTCGATGCACAATAATTATTTTCAAAAATGAACAACTAAAGTAAAAAGTTAGTGATTTGGAAAAGGCCATGAAAAACTTTTCTTTAGGTTCAAAAGGTCTTAACATGGTCCTTTACAATCAACGATTTGCAAAAGCTAAAACTGGACTTGATTATTTATTCTGAAAAACATAAAAAGTTTTAACCTTCTCTTATAAAGGGTAATAATCTTAGTTGTTTTGATCCTATTCCCAATGGAACTTATCATTCCATATGCTCTTTGTGTGGGAAAACTGAACATGTTTTTATGAGCCGTCGTATGAGATATATGGTTAAAACAGTCAAACAGATTTGGATATCAAAAGACCTTATTGCTAATCAACGTGAACTTATGTGGGTACTTAGGTCATATTTGTCTGCCTTTCTGTAGGTTTGCAGGTCGATCGAGGATTGAGGCAACACATAGGGATTGCTCGCAGGTTCAAATTATTAAAATCCAATCCTTGGTCTGCATGGATATGAGAAAATACAGATTTGATATATATCTTATATTATCTTCTCATAAGGGTAAGTTTCAGGTATATTCTATAACCCTTACTTGTTATCTATATATTCAAATGATGCATGAGATACACTGCTTTGTACTAACTTTTATTTGCTTTCACTGCATATCAGTTTAGTTAGTACCCATATGCATGATCACACATCTGTTGTATGTATATAGATTAGATTTGATAGATTTCTTTTTTAGTTTTATTTGATTTTTCTTGATTTTGGTTCTTCTCATAAATTGAAAAACAAAATAAAATTTCTTTTCTTTCCTTTTACTTTTCTTATAAAAAATGAAAACAAAATAAAATTTCTCCTTTTTATTTTTTTATTTTCTTATGAAAAATCAAAAAGAAAACAAAATTTCTCTTTCTTTATTTTTCTTTTCTTATGAAAAATTAAAACAAAAGAAAATTTTCTTTTTCTTTATTTTAATTTCTTAAAAAATTAAAATATAAAAAATGGGAACGTGCTATGTATATGCTTTTACATGAAATATTCAGATAAGGTTATCTGTTGGTATATAGGCATGAGTTTTATCATATTGGTTCACATATGTTTTTCACAATCTATCTATATTATATGTGCACACAAAGTTTTACATATTTGATTGAAAAACATGATGGTTTATAATATTCTTCATATTACTTTTTCACATCTTAGTATAATGTTATCATGTTTAGTTTTCTAAAAGTAGGAATAAAAGTTTTATATGATGATCATAAAGTATTTTTGATATATCAAACAGGTTTTGAGCTCAATTTTATACTTGAATACAGCACTAATATTACTTTTCATGTACAAAAGTACATATATGCTATAAAACATTAAAAAAGCGTATTCTGAAAAGATGGTCAAAGACCCACACTCTATAAATCCACGGTAAAATTTGAGTGTATTTGTTAAAAGATGGTCAAAGACCCACACTCGTGGATATAAATGTACAATATCTCAAGGGTATTCATCCTATGCTAAATATTTTTATATTTAGAGATGGTGTACATCGCTCTCCAAACACTATCGTTCTTCCTCTAAAAAATTCCTATATGGTTGAGGTGATAAATTAAGATTTTGGACCATTTCTAAATGTTGAGATAATTCAAGTTGTGTAAGAAAAGCTCAAACTAGAAGATATATCTGAATTTATTTTATGATCTAATATAATTACTTTTATTGTTATTTTTATAAACTTTTATTGATATCTTCATAGTTTTAATGTGAATTTTAATATGACTTGTTATCATATTTCATGTGTTTTAAAGTTCTATATGCATTTCTCGTGCTATTTTCTATAAAAATTTTGTGAACCGGTGTGTATTTCTCTTCCTTACACCTTTGGTTAATCTTTAGTTAGATTTTTAGGTATATTGTATATCCTAGGTGTGTGTTTCTTTTGATAACAACAAAAGGGGAGAAATGGAAATTTTAAAACTATTTGAAAACTTTCTAAGTTTGATTATGGTTTGATTGATTGATCGTGAGTTTTTACAAAATTTCATGTTTGGTTTACAAGTGGTTTCCACATGACAAGTCTTTCAATCTTGCTTGGTTTTAGGGGGAGTTTTCATGTTTCGATTTCGAACAAAGAGTTTCTGGATTACCTGTTTTTTTTTTTCATGTATGCATATTTGTAGGGGGAGCTTACATTGCATATCATACATGTCATATGTTTGTCTTGAACCGAATATATATCTCACCGTGTGTTTTTACTTTTCAGATTTCAAATTTCAAATTTTGTTATTATCAAAAAGGAGAGATTGTTAGAACTCGGGAAGCACGTTGTTCTTGCAATATCTCTTGTTTGATTAATAACAAACTCTCATTTGGTACTAATAAGTTTGTGAGATGATATATTTCAGGAATAAACAGGTACAAAAAAGTTTAGGCTCAAAACGATGCAAAAATCAACACGAACAGTTAATTTCAACCATTAACCATCGATGGTCACGAGGCAACCATCGATAGTCCATTGGTCATCGATGGACTACATTCAACAATCTGTATTTTTCAGAAATGAGAAATTGAACCATCGATAGATTATAGTCAACCATCGATGATCGTTTCAACCATCGATGGACTACAGTAAATAATCTGTGAATTTCAGAAACTGGAATTTGAACAATCGATGGACTACAGAGGACCATCGATGATCGGCATCAGCCATCGATGATCGCGTTTAACTATCGATTGTTTAGACGCGTTTTGGTAGATTTGCAGATTCAATGTCAGCCGTTTGATCATAGATTTGATATCCTATTTCAACACTAATTAGAGGACTTCTTTCAATGCAATCGAGGTCTATTTAAAGAGGGATTGGAGGAGAGATTGAGAACAAGAAAGAGAGAGGATATGCATAAGTTTGTGAGATCAAATTCTTGAGTTTGAGAGAGATTGTAAGTTAGAATTTGATTCCCTGAGCCTCGTTCAACTTCTTCTCATCGCGCTCAACATCGAGAGATCGTTTCAGCCAGTAGGAGTGCCATTTATGTTCAATCTCAACATCGCTTCTTCTCGGATTATCGTCAACATTGATTCGAAGAAGGATTTATTTTAAAAGGGCTATAAGATCTTTTCAATTGTGCTTTAACTATTTTAGGGTTGGTTTTGTATTTCAAACTTGCGAGTTTGACGGCGTACTCAAGCAGGGGTAATTGAGGGTTGGCGTGCTCAAGCCAGGGTAATTGAGTGTAGCTAGCTAGGGCTAGGTTTCTTCTGGTCATTGTGAGGAGTAGTGTATCTCGACTGGTTTCGGGTTATTCCAGGGTCCTGTTTATAAAGCCGACTGAATCGGGTTGTGATTTAGGGATAACACCGGTCATAGTGAAGAAGGGCCTTCGCGAGAAGGAAGAGTGGACGTAGGATTTTGATCCGAACCACTATAAAAATCTCGTGTGTTTCTGTGTTGGTTGCTCTTAGTTTTTTATTTTTTATTTTTAGCTGCATATTCTTTATTTATTCAAAAAATTTATAGCAATCATATTCACCTCCCTCTAGGTTTGCATCTCGTTTCCAACACGTAGCCATTCATAGGGATAGTAAAATTCTAATCTATTGCCTACCATCCCCTTTCTCCCCATGAAGGACACAGAACTATTTGCTCACATGCGGAGAGTTCCCATGCCATCCGTACTCATAAACATCCGATCGAGGTGAAAAGTTTTTAGTCTGCCCGAGGTTAAAAGTCAAAAAAATAGACCAGGGAGTCATCTGTCAAATTGAACTGCAAGCGTAATAAATTCCCAAGTGCGATATTAAAGCGTCTACCCCCATGAAGGACCGAGAACTATTTGCTCACATGCGGAGAGTTCCCATGCCATCCGTACTCATAAACATCCGATCGAGGTGAAAAGTTTTAGTGCTTGAGGTTAAAAGTCAAAAATAGACCGAGGAGTCATCTGTCAAATTGAGCTGCAAGCGTAATAAATTCCCAAGTGCGATATTAAAGCGTCTACCCCCATGAAGGACACGAACTATTTGCTCACATGCGAGAGTTCCCATGCCATCCGTACTCATAAACATCCGATCGAGGTGAAAAGTTTTTAGTCGCCGAGGTTAAAAGTCAAAAATAGACCGAGGAGTCATCTGTCAAATTGAGCTGCAAGCGTAATAAATTCCCAAGTGCGATATTAAAGCGTCTACCCCCATGAAGGACACGAACTATTTGCTCACATGCGAGAGTTCCCATGCCATCCGTACTCATAAACATCCGATCGAGGTGAAAAGTTTTTAGTCGCCGAGGTTAAAAGTCAAAAATAGACCGAGGAGTCATCTGTCAAATTGAGCTGCAAGCGTAATAAATTCCCAAGTGCGATATTAAAGCGTCTACCCCCATGAAGGACACGAACTATTTGCTCACATGCGGAGAGTTCCCATGCCATCCGTACTCATAAACATCCGATCGAGGTGAAAAGTTTTTAGTCGCCGAGGTTAAAAGTCAAAAATAGACCGAGGAGTCATCTGTCAAATTGAGCTGCAAGCGTAATAAATTCCCAAGTGCGATATTAAAGCGTCTACCCCCATGAAGGACACGAACTATTTGCTCACATGCGAGAGTTCCCATGCCATCCGTACTCATAAACATCCGATCGAGGTGAAAAGTTTTAGTGCAGAGGTTAAAAGTCAAAAATAGACCGAGGAGTCATCTGTCAAATTGAGCTGCAAGCGTAATAAATTCCCAAGTGCGATATTAAAGCGTCTACCCCCATGAAGGACACGAACTATTTGCTCACATGCGAGAGTTCCCATGCCATCCGTACTCATAAACATCCGATCGAGGTGAAAAGTTTTAGTGCGCCCGAGGTTAAAAGTCAAAAATAGACCGAGGAGTCATCTGTCAAATTGAGCTGCAAGCGTAATAAATTCCCAAGTGCGATATTAAAGCGTCTACCCCCATGAAGGACACGAACTATTTGCTCACATGCGGAGAGTTCCCATGCCATCCGTACTCATAAACATCCGATCGAGGTGAAAAGTTTTTAGTCTGGCCGAGGTTAAAAGTCAAAAATAGACCGAGGAGTCATCTGTCAAATTGAGCTGCAAGCGTAATAAATTCCCAAGTGCGATATTAAAGCGTCTACCCCCATGAAGGACACAGAACTATTTGCTCACATGCGGAGAGTTCCCATGCCATCCGTACTCATAAACATCTGATCGAGGCGAAAAGTTTTTAGTCTGGCCGAGGTTAAAAGTCAAAAAATAGACCAGGGAGTCATCTGTCAAATTGAGCTGCAAGCGTAATAAATTCCCAAGTGCGATATTAAAGCGTCTACCCCCATGAAGGACACGAACTATTTGCTCACATGCGAGAGTTCCCATGCCATCCGTACTCATCGATGATCGCGTTTAACTATCGATTGTTTAGACGCGTTTTGGTAGATTTGCAGATTCAATGTCAGCCGTTTGATCATAGATTTGATATCCTATTTCAACACTAATTAGAGGACTTCTTTCAATGCAATCGAGGTCTATTTAAAGAGGGATTGGAGGAGAGATTGAGAACAAGAAAGAGAGAGGATATGCATAAGTTTGTGAGATCAAATTCTTGAGTTTGAGAGAGATTGTAAGTTAGAATTTGATTCCCTGAGCCTCGTTCAACTTCTTCTCATCGCGCTCAACATCGAGAGATCGTTTCAGCCAGTAGGAGTGCCATTTATGTTCAATCTCAACATCGCTTCTTCTCGGATTATCGTCAACATTGATTCGAAGAAGGATTTATTTTAAAAGGGCTATAAGATCTTTTCAATTGTGCTTTAACTATTTTAGGGTTGGTTTTGTATTTCAAACTTGCGAGTTTGACGGCGTACTCAAGCAGGGGTAATTGAGGGTTGGCGTGCTCAAGCCAGGGTAATTGAGTGTAGCTAGCTAGGGCTAGGTTTCTTCTGGTCATTGTGAGGAGTAGTGTATCTCGACTGGTTTCGGGTTATTCCAGGGTCCTGTTTATAAAGCCGACTGAATCGGGTTGTGATTTAGGGATAACACCGGTCATAGTGAAGAAGGGCCTTCGCGAGAAGGAAGAGTGGACGTAGGATTTTGATCCGAACCACTATAAAAATCTCGTGTGTTTCTGTGTTGGTTGCTCTTAGTTTTTTATTTTTTATTTTTAGCTGCATATTCTTTATTTATTCAAAAAATTTATAGCAATCATATTCACCTCCCTCTAGGTTTGCATCTCGTTTCCAACACGTAGCCATTCATAGGGATAGTAAAATTCTAATCTATTGCCTACCATCCCTTTCTCCCCATGAAGGACAGAACTATTTGCTCACATGCGGAGAGTTCCCATGCCATCCGTACTCATAAACATCTGATCGAGGCGAAAAGTTTTTAGTCTGCCCGAGGTTAAAAGTCAAAAAAATAGACCAGGGAGTCATCTGTCAAATTGAACTGCAAGCGTAATAAATTCCCAAGTGCGATATTAAAGCGTCTACCCCCCCCCCCCATGAAGGACACAGAACTATTTGCTCACATGCGGAGAGTTCCCATGCCATCCGTACTCATAAACATCTGATCGAGGCGAAAAGTTTTTAGTCTGCCCGAGGTTAAAAGTCAAAAAATAGACCAGGGAGTCATCTGTCAAATTGAACTGCAAGTGTAATAAATTCCCAAGTGCGATATTAAAGGGTCTTAACCTCTTTGTGATTTGGATTCGGACTTTGTAATAAAAAAATTTGTATCGAGTATGCAAAAGCAAGACAATTTTTTAAAAAAATTTTCATGGGGGAGTACCATGGATCATAATTTATCATATTATTGAAATTTAAGAATCAATGATAGAGCCAAACCTAGATGGTGGATAAATAGATTTTCTAAAAATAATTAAGGTATGTAAAACATTTTGTCCTGGAGCTGCCTCATAATTTTTAATTAACTAAGCCACTCGAAGAGACCTTGCAACAGAATATTATTAACTAAATTGCAGACAGGTATATAAAACCAACTACCAACTATCTTTAATCTCATCTGTTTTAATGCAATTGTCAACAAGAACAGAAGAAAGTACATGGACCTTAGGTTCATTGCATTAGTGGTGCATCGGTAAATGTCAACCATTAGATTAATTCCCAAAACCATAAAACTACTAATTGTAGCAGTTTGGTTTATCTTTAATGCAATGAATTAGGTCCACTAGACACTTGGAAGAAACCTAATACAAGCTCAACTTGAATTAGATCCATATAAATTCATCTTTCTAAAAATTATTATGAATCTGGATGGTTAAGAAGTTCCAATATGACTCCTATAGTCTTTAGGTTCGATTTCTGAGGGCTTCATTATAAAAAAAATTAAATAAATAAAAAAATCGTTATTGTGGATCTTAATACAAGAAAGTATCCAATATAATCGTGGGAAGCACCCAATAATTCACTACGAGCCTGTATTGGTTGAGTGGAAATAGAGAAGTCAGAAATGAACAATGCAAACAAACTTATATTTTAATTGTTTAGTTTGTAATATTTTAATTGTTAAAGATAAACTACCTCACAATTAAAACTGCAAATGTTAGCAGGCAATTTGGTTGGAGTAAAAACTTCAACTTTCACAAATAAAAATAAATAAATAATAAATAAAATAACATGAAATAAAAGTAAAAAATAGTAATTTCCCCGCGTAAAAAAATGGTAAACTATCAAAGAAAGTGGTTTTCACCTCCTAAAATAATGGTAAACTATCAAAGTAAATACCACTTGCGCAATTATACCCCAAATAGTAGTTTTGTGCACTGGACTACACATGATTTTTTACCCTCTAAATGGGCAACAAACATACAATCACATACATGGGCTAATATGGGCTGACCCAGCCCATTAAGTTAACTTTCTCAATTATAAATTCTTACACGGGCCCTTTTCGTCATTTTACATCTGTTGCCCCTCTCCTATAAATACTCTCCTGTTCGCTAGGGTTAGTAGTCAATCTATCATTTGCCTACATCTTCTTTACCTTTTCCCCCAAATCTTTTCTTTTTCTCTATTTATTTGATTTAATTTTCTTTTTCGAGTTTTTGTTATGTATTTTTGTTTTTATTTTGTGAAGGGGCTCGTTGATACAGGGGAGAGCAGTGTATAGTAGCTCTGAAATACACGCAGGTTCTCTGTGTGGTGCCCATCAAAATATGTTTCGAGCCCAAAATCAAGTTTTAATTGGTCTCATAGTACGGGCTCTGTGCTTTTTATGTGGGATTTTAAGGACTTTTAATGAGATGGATTTTTTTATTTTCAAAAAAATGAAATCTCATTATTTCCTTGTTTTCCTTCACTAATGACTCACAAGCTCGCCTCCAATGACCATTACATTGCAATTTTTTGTAAATCTTTTTTCCTTTGTGGGATGTTTTGTGCAATAATCATTACTATTTTGATTATAATGATGTAGTATTTTGATTGCCCAGATTATTTTTCAGTATTGAATTTATATTATGTACTGATTTAAAATTGGGAGAATTTTTTTAAAAAGATCCTTTTAAAATTTTACTGGTAAAATTGATCTTTGTTATCATTTAATTAGCGAAATCGGCTTTTTTAACCATGTTAGCGGTGACTAGTTACAAAACTGTTAGTCTTGTGTATACTTAAAGATTTAATTAATCTGTGATTAATGGCAGCTAAATACATAAGATTATATTCTCTTGTATTTTAAAATTTTTATTTTGTAAAATCGATCTCTTTTGATGGGATAAAAGAGGCTGATTTTGCTAATTAAATAAAAAATCGTTATTGTGGATCTTAATACAAGAAAGTATCCAATATAATCGTGGGAAGCACCCAATAATTCACTACGAGCCTGTATTGGTTGAGTGGAAATAGAGAAGTCAGAAATGAACAATGCAAACAAACTTATATTTTAATTGTTTAGTTTGTAATATTTTAATTGTTAAAGATAAACTACCTCACAATTAAAACTGCAAATGTTAGCAGGCAATTTGGTTGGAGTAAAAACTTCAACTTTCACAAATAAAAATAAATAAATAATAAATAAAATAACATGAAATAAAAGTAAAAAATAGTAATTTCCCCGCGTAAAAAAATGGTAAACTATCAAAGAAAGTGGTTTTCACCTCCTAAAATAATGGTAAACTATCAAAGTAAATACCACTTGCGCAATTATACCCCAAATAGTAGTTTTGTGCACTGGACTACACATGATTTTTTACCCTCTAAATGGGCAACAAACATACAATCACATACATGGGCTAATATGGGCTGACCCAGCCCATTAAGTTAACTTTCTCAATTATAAATTCTTACACGGGCCCTTTTCGTCATTTTACATCTGTTGCCCCTCTCCTATAAATACTCTCCTGTTCGCTAGGGTTAGTAGTCAATCTATCATTTGCCTACATCTTCTTTACCTTTTCCCCCAAATCTTTTCTTTTTCTCTATTTATTTGATTTAATTTTCTTTTTCGAGTTTTTGTTATGTATTTTTGTTTTTATTTTGTGAAGGGGCTCGTTGATACAGGGGAGAGCAGTGTATAGTAGCTCTGAAATACACGCAGGTTCTCTGTGTGGTGCCCATCAAAATATGTTTCGAGCCCAAAATCAAGTTTTAATTGGTCTCATAGTACGGGCTCTGTGCTTTTTATGTGGGATTTTAAGGACTTTTAATGAGATGGATTTTTTTATTTTCAAAAAAATGAAATCTCATTATTTCCTTGTTTTCCTTCACTAATGACTCACAAGCTCGCCTCCAATGACCATTACATTGCAATTTTTTGTAAATCTTTTTTCCTTTGTGGGATGTTTTGTGCAATAATCATTACTATTTTGATTATAATGATGTAGTATTTTGATTGCCCAGATTATTTTTCATTTTAGTATTGAATTTATATTATGTACTGATTTAAAATTGGGAGAATTTTTTTAAAAAAGATCCTTTTAAAATTTTACTGGTAAAATTGATCTTTGTTATCATTTAATTAGCGAAATCGGCTTTTTTAACCATGTTAGCGGTGACTAGTTACAAAACTGTTAGTCTTGTGTATACTTAAAGATTTAATTAATCTGTGATTAATGGCAGCTAAATACATAAGATTAGTATTCTCTTGTATTTTAAAATTTTTATTTTGTAAAATCGATCTCTTTTGATGGGATAAAAGGAGGCTGATTTTGCTAATTAAATAAAAAAGACTATTTTGCTAACAAAAGAGATCGGAAATTTTAAAGAAAAACAAGATGTTTTTGTCCATTCGAGACAATCGGAAAATAAAGAAGTGGTTGATATATTTAAGATAATTAAGTATTTAGAAATTTAAAATTGATCTTTTAAAAAATTTCTCCTTTAAAACTGATATTTAGATGTATATAAGCTTCTTACCATATATTGGTTTTTTCAGATTGTCCTTTATATATGATTTTTGCTAATAAAATGATTTAGTTAAGATAAAATAAAAGCCCAATTCCACATTTTAATGATTAAATTAAATCGATATTAGAAAAAACATTTTGAAAGTTTATATTTCTCAAAATTATATGATGGACACTGCATAGTTCCCACAAACTTTTGACTTTTTGAAAAATATGTGTACACAAGCTCGTTTAAAATGGTTTAGAAAATCTCATGTCAATTGACTAAATGTTAAAAACTAAAAAATTAAGATAATCTGTAGGATATTAGCTGTTTTATTCTATAAATTTCTTTCTAAACATAAATTAAAATTTTTTTCTTTAATGCTTCTTTTAAAATTGTGCTAATAATTGACTTCAGAGAAAGTGAATAACGTCTGATAAAAGAAGCTCGGCTTTGGTCTGGGCTTTAGAACGGCTATGGGCCCTCTTAATAGAGTTGGGCTAGATAGTGCTTGTTGTACCAGTTTGCAAAAGATTTTTCCGTCATGTACAACAATAAACAGGAGACACATGTTTTACTTCTCCATATCTACCCAAATATCTTTAATGGGCAGAGGATTACCCACAATATGTAATTTAAACTTTGATATAATTCCAGATAGAGACAAAATCACACTAAAAAGAGATGAACATCGGGTTCCTCTTTTCCACATCATTCACAAAGTTAAACTAATAGTGATTTTCCAAACCGAATTCTTTCCAATTACGTGATAATTAGAAAATGTCCAATTTTCTAATTTCTTATCGTTATATCATTTTCAATAAATGAGATCAAGCAATGTAGAATTTCCATTGTTATCTACAGGAAAAATCTTACATGATGTGATCTTATTCATTGGAATTGAGATAGACAATAAGAATTGATAGAATTGGATTATCTCAAATTATCAACTAATTAGAGAGGATTAATGTTACAATTAAATCTGATTCCACTATCCACCGGAAATGATTACAAAATTAAATGAAAAATCTCCTTCGCTACCCCATTTCCACATTTTGGCGTCTTCTTGAAAATTAACAGAGTTTAAAAGCTCCATTAGCTCAAATAATGAAGACATTTGTGATTATATCTAATTTTGATCATCACGTGATTATCATAGGAGTTCAAAAACTATAAAACAAACGTATCACTAATGGAACAACGGATGTATATTATTCTAATAAAACAGCTACATCACATCTGTAAATAATGCTAGAAAAAAAAAAAACTGCATCATAATACTCTATAATTGCATGTAATTGTCCAAGCTTGTTACAGGCAGCATCATGTGCATGACAGCAAGCAAAAGACGACTTTTGTTGCTAATTGAAGAAAACTAGTAGATGATTAGGCTTCAATCGAAGGGAAATTAACAATAATAATAATAATTAGTAGTTCACCGACCCGCAAAAGCTCCGAAACTCCGGCGATTTTTTGCTTTCAAAGTCGGTTACGAGCACCTTTTAGTTATTTATATATTTATCTGTTTGGATTGATTTTGAGTTACAAGCATGAGTTAACAAAGTGATTATGTCCTTTATATATAGTATACGACAATAGAGTCTTCAAAATATAGTCTCATTATTGGAATGATTTGCTATTTGTCAATTTTGTTGTGGTTAGATAGCCGTACTCGTCTGACATATTTTTCTTTCTTTTCATTTTCTAATTCTAATGATTTGATAACGTGTTAAGTTAAAAGAGGGAGTTCTGGCGAGATTTACTAATAAGTCCTTGAAAAGCGACCTATATCGTTTAGGGTGTTTGGTTCATGGAAAACTCAACTATAGGAAATGTTTACCCATTTTATAGGAAATGTTTTCTTAAAATAAAATATGAGAAGTTAAAAGGACGAGTTTTCCTTTTCGTGTTTGGTTCAAAACAAAATGAGCCTATCTTTTAAGAAATGTCAGTTTTCCATTTCTAGAAAGTTATTTGGTTCAAAATAAGTAAAAGTGCTGTTTATTACTTTTTAATAGTGTTGTCAGGTTTTCAGTGAGATTTCCTCTCAAAAGCTAGGAAGTTGTTTTCAACTATTACATACTTTTAGGAAATGTTTCATAAATCTAGAGTGCAAACAGCATGAAAACTCAATTATAGGAAAACTTTTATTTACTAAATTGCCATTTAAAAAATTTTCAAAAGTGGTGAACCAAACACCCCTTATATGATACCGACGATAATTCTTCTCTATCCAAAACGGACATAAAGCACAAAGTTTATATAATACTAACTGATTTAATTTTTCATTAGTCCAAACAAACTACTTTAATGGTAGACTCCCTTTTCCTAAACTTTTGACAAACATGTGTACACAAGCTCGTTTAAAATGGTTTAGAAAATCTCATGTCAATTGACTAAATGTTAAAAACTAAAAAATTAAGATAATCTGTAGGATATTAGCTGTTTTATTCTATAAATTTCTTTCTAAACATAAATTAAAATTTTTTTCTTTAATGCTTCTTTTAAAATTGTGCTAATAATTGACTTCAGAGAAAGTGAATAACGTCTGATAAAAGAAGCTCGGCTTTGGTCTGGGCTTTAGAACGGCTATGGGCCCTCTTAATAGAGTTGGGCTAGATAGTGCTTGTTGTACCAGTTTGCAAAAGATTTTTCCGTCATGTACAACAATAAACAGGAGACACATGTTTTACTTCTCCATATCTACCCAAATATCTTTAATGGGCAGAGGATTACCCACAATATGTAATTTAAACTTTGATATAATTCCAGATAGAGACAAAATCACACTAAAAAAAGAGATGAACATCGGGTTCCTCTTTTCCACATCATTCACAAAGTTAAACTAATAGTGATTTTCCAAACCGAATTCTTTCCAATTACGTGATAATTAGAAAATGTCCAATTTTCTAATTTCTTATCGTTATATCATTTTCAATAAATGAGATCAAGCAATGTAGAATTTCCATTGTTATCTACAGGAAAAATCTTACATGATGTGATCTTATTCATTGGAATTGAGATAGACAATAAGAATTGATAGAATTGGATTATCTCAAATTATCAACTAATTAGAGAGGATTAATGTTACAATTAAATCTGATTCCACTATCCACCGGAAATGATTACAAAATTAAATGAAAAATCTCCTTCGCTACCCCATTTCCACATTTTGGCGTCTTCTTGAAAATTAACAGAGTTTAAAAGCTCCATTAGCTCAAATAATGAAGACATTTGTGATTATATCTAATTTTGATCATCACGTGATTATCATAGGAGTTCAAAAACTATAAAACAAACGTATCACTAATGGAACAACGGATGTATATTATTCTAATAAAACAGCTACATCACATCTGTAAATAATGCTAGAAAAAAAAAAAACTGCATCATAATACTCTATAATTGCATGTAATTGTCCAAGCTTGTTACAGGCAGCATCATGTGCATGACAGCAAGCAAAAGACGACTTTTGTTGCTAATTGAAGAAAACTAGTAGATGATTAGGCTTCAATCGAAGGGAAATTAACAATAATAATAATAATTAGTAGTTCACCGACCCGCAAAAGCTCCGAAACTCCGGCGATTTTTTGCTTTCAAAGTCGGTTACGAGCACCTTTTAGTTATTTATATATTTATCTGTTTGGATTGATTTTGAGTTACAAGCATGAGTTAACAAAGTGATTATGTCCTTTATATATAGTATACGACAATAGAGTCTTCAAAATATAGTCTCATTATTGGAATGATTTGCTATTTGTCAATTTTGTTGTGGTTAGATAGCCGTACTCGTCTGACATATTTTTCTTTCTTTTCATTTTCTAATTCTAATGATTTGATAACGTGTTAAGTTAAAAGAGGGAGTTCTGGCGAGATTTACTAATAAGTCCTTGAAAACGACCTATATCTGTTTAGGGGTGTTTGGTTCATGGAAAACTCAACTATAGGAAATGTTTTACCCATTTTATAGGAAATGTTTTACCCAAATAAAATATGAGAAGTTAAAAGGACAAGTTTTCCTTTTCTTGTGTTTGGTTCAAAACAAGAAAATGAGCTATCTTTTAAGAAATGTCAGTTTTCCATTTCTAGAAAGTTATTTGGTTCAAAATAAGTAAAAGTACTGATTTATTACTTTTTAATAGTGTTGTCGGTTTTCATGAGATTTCCTCTCAAAAGCTAGGAAGTTGTTTTCCAACTATTCTCAGACTTTTAGGAAATGTTTTCATAAATCTAGAGTGAACCAAACACATGAAAACTCAATTATAGGAAAACTTTTATTTACTAAATTGCCATTTCCCAAAAATTTTCCCAAAAGTGGTGAACCAAACACCCCCTTATATGATACCGACGATAATTCTTCTCTATCCAAAAACGGACATAAAGCACAAAGTTTATATAATACTAACTGATTTAATTTTTCATTAGTCCAAACAAACTACTTTAATGGTAGACTCCTTTTCCTAAACTTTTGACAAACATGACCTCAAATCTCTCTTTATTGAAATGAAAACTTTCTCCATCACAAGCTTACATGCTTTTCAATGATTCTCTTCACATTTAAGGAATAGAAAAAAAATAATAATAATAATAAGTACAACAAAATAGGGAAATATAATTTGCCTGAAAAACACTCGCAACCCAAAGAAAAATCATTACAAAATGTGAAAACAAGGCAAACGCCTCAAAACCACAAAATAAACTTCGGAGAGAGAAATCAAGAACAAATTTCCATCCAATATTATATACATGCTACCTCGGTTCAATACGAGTGAGTGTAACCTCATTCACAGAATGAACCTTCTCCGAACAATTTGTGCCCGAAGAAGATCCCTCCAATTCAGAGGGCCGTCCTCTACCAAACGATGGAGGAGTGGTCGGAGGAGAGAGCATCATTTGCTCGCTTCGCAACATCATAATAACCGACGACATTGTAGGCCTCTCCTCTGGATTATCTTGAACGCACAACAAACCTACGTGAAAACATCTCCAAGCTTAGTCCATCGGTAGGAGTCCTCTAGTGTGTGATCCATGAAATGCATCGCTCTTCCTTCGTTCCATAGTTTCCATGCCTGCCTGAAGCACATTCCATTATTGAGAAAGATATGCAGAAAGATTGACCAATCTTTGCATGATTTTGGTCAATTGCACAGACTCTCGTACTATCGTTCTTTTGACTTACTAGCGCTGTGGTTTTATTTTTGCAAGTAGTCCTCCTGGATTAAATTTTTTGTACTCTTTTATTCTGGGTGAAAATTTGATAGATATTGTCCATGGGTGAAATTATGAAACTACATGGATAGTAAGTTCAAACAGTAATACTATGGGGATCTACGTGCAATTAACCATTATAGAGATATAGAGTTTACGTGTATAAGGAGAGTTTGGCCGTGCTCTTGAAGATAGGATGCCCCGTTCCGTTGACCACTTAGAATCTCTAGCAGAAGAACTCCGAAGCTGAATACATCAGACTTCACGGAGTAAACACCTTCCGTTGCATATTCAGGAGCCATGTATCCACTATTTACACACAACAAATGTTACAACATTAGAAATATTAAAAGGATTTGCATCTGAACCTCTCGGTATCGTTGTTTTGAACTTACTACCCTCGAGTCTTATTTTTGCAAACAAACTCCCTATTTGAGTTTTTTTCAAACTCTTCTACACTCATTGAACAACGGATGTATATTATTCTAATAAAACAGCTACATCACATCTGTAAATAATGCTAGAAAAAAAACTGCATCATAATACTCTATAATTGCATGTAATTGTCCAAGCTTGTTACAGGCAGCATCATGCATGACAGCAAGCAAAGACGACTTTGTTGCTAATTGAAGAAAACTAGTAGATGATTAGGCTTCAATCGAAGGGAAATTAACAATAATAATAATAATTAGTAGTTCACCGACCCGCAAAAGCTCCGAAACTCCGGCGATTTTTGCTTTCAAAGTCGGTTACGAGCACCTTTTAGTTATTTATATATTTATCTGTTTGGATTGATTTTGAGTTACAAGCATGAGTTAACAAAGTGATTATGTCCTTTATATATAGTATACGACAATAGAGTCTTCAAAATATAGTCTCATTATTGGAATGATTTGCTATTTGTCAATTTTGTTGTGGTTAGATAGCCGTACTCGTCTGACATATTTTTCTTTCTTTTCATTTTCTAATTCTAATGATTTGATAACGTGTTAAGTTAAAAGAGGGAGTTACGGCGAGAGATTTACTAATAAGTCCTTGAAAACGACCTATATCTGTTTAGGGGGTGTTTGGTTCATGGAAAACTCAACTATAGGAAATGTTTTCCACCCATTTTTATAGGAAATGTTTTCCACCCAAATAAAATATGAGAAGTTAAAAAGGACAAGTTTTCCTTTTCTTGTGTTTGGTTCAAAACAAGAAAATGAGCTATCTTTTAAGAAATGTCAGTTTTCCATTTCTAGAAAGTTATTTGGTTCAAAATAAGTAAAAGTACTGATTTATTACTTTTTAATAGTGTTGTCGGTTTTCCATGAGATTTCCTCTCAAAAGCTAGGAAGTTGTTTTCAACTATTCTCAGACTTTTAGGAAATGTTTTCCATAAATCTAGAGTGAACCAAACACATGAAAACTCAATTATAGGAAAACTTTTATTTACTAAATTGCCATTTCCCAAAAAATTTTCCCAAAAGTGGTGAACCAAACACCCCCTTATATGATACCGACGATAATTCTTCTCTATCCAAAAACGGACATAAAGCACAAAGTTTATATAATACTAACTGATTTAATTTTTCATTAGTCCAAACAAACTACTTTAATGGTAGACTCCTTTTCCTAAACTTTTGACAAACATGACCTCAAATCTCTCTTTATTGAAATGAAAACTTTCTCCATCACAAGCTTACATGCTTTTCAATGATTCTCTTCACATTCAAGGAATAGAAAAAAAAAAATAATAATAATAATAAGTACAACAAAATAGGGAAATATAATTTGCCTGAAAAACACTCGCAACCCAAAGAAAAATCATTACAAAATGTGAAAACAAGGCAAACACCTCAAAAACCACAAAATAAACTCTGGGAGAGAGAAATCAAGAACAAATTTCCATCCAATATACATGCTACCTCGGTTCAATACGAGTGAGTGTAACCTCATTCACAGAATGAACCTTCTCCGAACAATTCGTGCCCGAAGAAGATCCCTCCAATTCAGAGGGCCGCCCTCTACCAAACGATGGAGGAGTGGTCGGAGGAGAGAGCATCATCTGCTCGCTTCGCAACATCATAATAACCGACGACATTGTAGGCCTCTCCTCTGGATTATCCTGAACGCACAACAAACCTACGTGAAAACATCTCCAAGCTTCGTCCATCGAGTAGGAGTCCTCTAGTGTGTGATCCATGAAATGCATCGCTCTTCCTTCGTTCCATAGTTTCCATGCCTGCACGAAGCACATTCCATTATTGAGAAAGATATGCAGAAAGATTGACCAATCTTTGCATGATTTTGGTCAATTGCACAGACTCTCGTACTATCGTTCTTTTGACTTACTAGCGCTGTGGTTTTATTTTTGCAAGTAGTCCTCCTGGATTAAATTTTTTGTACTCTTTTATTCTGGGTGAAAATTTGATAGATATTGTCCATGGGTGAAATTATGAAACTACATGGATAGTAAGTTCAAACAGTAATACTATGGGGATCTACGTGCAATTAACCATTATAGAGATATAGAGTTTACGTGTATAAGGAGAGTTTGGCCGTGCTCTTGAAGATAGGATGCCCGTTCCGTTGACCACTTAGAATCTCTAGCGAAGAACTCAGTGAATACATCGACTTCACGGAGTAAACACCTTCCGTTGCATATTCGGGAGCCATGTATCCACTATTTACACACAACAAATGTTACAACATTAGAAATATTAAAAGGATTTGCATCTGAGAACCTCTCGAGTATCGTTGTTTTGAACTTACTACCCTCGAGTCTTATTTTTGCAAACAAACTCCCTATTTGAGTTTTTTTTCAAACTCTTCTACACTCATTGAAAAGAAATTGCATTCAAGGGTCTATCTGCAAAAATAAACTAGAGGCAATAAATTCAAGACAACGATACTACAGGAGGTCTATCCGCAATTAAGCCTATTAAAATTAGTATTACGAGTTCAATTTGAACAATGTATATCAGGCTATAACATTAATTCTTAACAATTCACTTACAAAGTTCCGACAACTCTGCCAATCTCCACCTCGCTCTCCTCCCTCGAAAATCTTCGCCATCCCAAAATCTGATATCTTGAGTTCATCTCATTATCAAGCAGAACATTGCTCACTTTGAGATCTCTATGAACTATTTTGAGCAGAGAATCCTCGTGAAGGTACACGAGTCCTCGAGCAATCCCTACGATAATCTGATGCCTCCTTCTCCAATCCAGCTCCGTTTCTTTCGAATCTGAAAATTTAAGTCGACAACGTCAACTTCATCGATCAATCGAACAAATTGAATTGAATCAGGTAGTTTCTGAAGAAACAATTACTGAAGAGAAATGCGTCTAGGCTCTTGTTGGGCAAATACTCATAGACGAGCAGTTTCTCCTTTTCATGCACGCAGCATCCTAACATTCGTACTAGATTTCTGTGTTGAAGTTTCGCGATGAGCTCGACTTCGTTCTTGAATTCTACTGTCCCTTGCTTGGATTTCGCCGATAGCCTCTTGACCGCTATTTCCTTCCCTCCTGTGAGTATTCCCTGAAACATCTTCGAATGTCAAATTGCTGATAATCTTCTTGATATGTATCTTCAGTAGCACTTATCGTCCCTCGATTAACATTTGACTAGGATAAATTGCAAATAACCTGGATTATCTGCAATTTATCCAAATAAATATATTTATTGGAGTTAAGGGAAAAGTTTTTCTTACTCTATAAACAGGACCAAATCCACCCTCTCCGAGTTTATTTTCTTCAGAGAAGTTATCTGTAGCTTCTTGGATTGTGCAGAGTTCCATAAATGGCAAGTCTGAGCTTGGTAGAGCTTGGGCCCTAGCCACCAAAGCTTTTCTAACAGCTACAAGAAAAGGATAAAATTACTTTTTCAAACGGGGAAAAAAATTTTAAATCAAATTAATTTGTGAAAAAAATACCATTTCTCTTCCTCCATCTCCAACACCATAAACAATAATAATAATAATAAGTACAACAAAATAGGGAAATATAATTTGCCTGAAAAACACTCGCAACCCAAAGAAAAATCATTACAAAATGTGAAAACAAGGCAAACGCCTCAAAAACCACAAAATAAACTTCGGGAGAGAGAAATCAAGAACAAATTTCCATCCAATATTATATACATGCTACCTCGGTTCAATACGAGTGAGTGTAACCTCATTCACAGAATGAACCTTCTCCGAACAATTTGTGCCCGAAGAAGATCCCTCCAATTCAGAGGGCCGTCCTCTACCAAACGATGGAGGAGTGGTCGGAGGAGAGAGCATCATTTGCTCGCTTCGCAACATCATAATAACCGACGACATTGTAGGCCTCTCCTCTGGATTATCTTGAACGCACAACAAACCTACGTGAAAACATCTCCAAGCTTCGTCCATCGAGTAGGAGTCCTCTAGTGTGTGATCCATGAAATGCATCGCTCTTCCTTCGTTCCATAGTTTCCATGCCTGCACGAAGCACATTCCATTATTGAGAAAGATATGCAGAAAGATTGACCAATCTTTGCATGATTTTGGTCAATTGCACAGACTCTCGTACTATCGTTCTTTTGACTTACTAGCGCTGTGGTTTTATTTTTGCAAGTAGTCCTCCTGGATTAAATTTTTTGTACTCTTTTATTCTGGGTGAAAATTTGATAGATATTGTCCATGGGTGAAATTATGAAACTACATGGATAGTAAGTTCAAACAGTAATACTATGGGGATCTACGTGCAATTAACCATTATAGAGATATAGAGTTTACGTGTATAAGGAGAGTTTGGCCGTGCTCTTGAAGATAGGATGCCCCGTTCCGTTGACCACTTAGAATCTCTAGCAGAAGAACTCCGAAGCTGAATACATCAGACTTCACGGAGTAAACACCTTCCGTTGCATATTCAGGAGCCATGTATCCACTATTTACACACAACAAATGTTACAACATTAGAAATATTAAAAAGGATTTGCATACAGAACCTCTCGAGTATCGTTGTTTTGAACTTACTACCCCTCGAGTCTTATTTTTGCAAACAAACTCCCTATTTGAGTTTTTTTTTTTCAAACTCTTCTACACTCATTGAAAAGAAATTGCATTCAAGGGTCTATCTGCAAAAATAAACTAGAGGCAATAAATTCAAGACAACGATACTACAGGAGGTCTATCCGCAATTAAGCCTATTAAAAATTAGTATTACGAGTTCAATTTGAACAATGTATATCAGGCTATAACATTAATTCTTAACAATTCACTTACAAAGTTCCGACAACTCTGCCAATCTCCACCTCGCTCTCCTCCCCTTCGAAAATCTTCGCCATCCCAAAATCTGATATCTTCGGATTCATCTCATTATCAAGCAGAACATTGCTCACTTTGAGATCTCTATGAACTATTTTGAGCAGAGAATCCTCGTGAAGGTACACGAGTCCTCGAGCAATCCCTACGATAATCTGATGCCTCCTTCTCCAATCCAGCTCCGTTTCTTTCTCGAATCTGAAAATTTAAGTCGACAACGTCAACTTCATCGATCAATCGAACAAATTGAATTGAATCAGGTAGTTTCTGAAGAAACAATTACTGAAGAGAAATGCGTCTAGGCTCTTGTTGGGCAAATACTCATAGACGAGCAATTTCTCCTTTTCATGCACGCAGCATCCTAACATTCGTACTAGATTTCTGTGTTGAAGTTTCGCGATGAGCTCGACTTCATTCTTGAATTCTACTGTCCCTTGCTTGGATTTCGCCGATAGCCTCTTGACTGCTATTTCCTTCCCTCCTGTGAGTATTCCCTGAAACATCTTCGAATGTCAAATTGCTGATAATCTTCTTGATATGTATCTTCAGTAGCACTTATCGTCCCTCGATTAACATTTGACTAGGATAAATTGCAAATAACCTGGATTATCTGCAATTTATCCAAATAAGAGTATATTTATTGGAGTTAAGGGAAAAAGTTTTTCTTACTCTATAAACAGGACCAAATCCACCCTCTCCGAGTTTATTTTCTTCAGAGAAGTTATCTGTAGCTTCTTGGATTGTGCAGAGTTCCATAAATGGCAAGTCTGAGCTTGGTAGAGCTTGGGCCCTAGCCACCAAAGCTTTTCTAACAGCTACAAGAAAAAGGATAAAATTACTTTTTCATACGGGGAAAAAAAATTTTAAATCAAATTAATTTGTGAAAAAAAATACCATTTCTCTTCCTCCATCTCCAACACCATAAACAATAGAGACAACTGCAAAATATAACCACCACTAGGATTGAAGCCATGATTGGCATTGCAGAGGAGCTTGACTTGTTATTATCATCCCCTCCTATTGAAAATTTTTTCAACACTATATTAACATCTTAATTATATTTAAAAAAGTAAATAGAAAATATAGGATTATGTAAGTACTCACCTCCATCTGTTGGTGGAGATGCGGATGACATAAGTAGCCGACGATATGAAGCTAAATGAATATTGAGATCATTAGCAGTAACTAAAGGATGCATTGCAGAGGAGAAGAACTGTAGAATCATCTTTGCTTTGATCTTCTCATTAAATGGTTTTATAGGGAATGTACTGTTTGCTAGTGTGAACTTGATGTGGAAAGACAGAAAGGGGACGTGGGAGTGGTGGGGTCTGAAGTTGACAATTGAGAAACACCTCACCTCTTTCTTCCACAAATCAGCATCTCTAATCATAGAAGAAACAATTTCATTCCTAGCCTTTTGTCCTAGTTAATCTTCTCTCATCTGAACATGACAAACAACAAGCTTTCCATGGTTATTTTTCCAGGCTCTTTTTAGCCAAAGAAAAATACTTGAAAAATCCTTGTTTGAAGTTGATTGATTACAATTGTACCCTCAAGATCCATCAGACCTATCCACTCTAGAATCCCCTTTCTCTCAGGAAGAGATCAAGGCATCAGTTTTCGGCCTTCATCCAAACAAGTCCCCTGTTCCAGATAATCTGCCTATTATTTTTTTCCAAGAATTTTGGCCTCTTATAAAAACGACATCTTTTCTTTTCTTTTTTTTTTCAAACTCTTCTACACTCATTGAAAAGAAATTGCATTCAAGGGTCTATCTGCAAAAATAAACTAGAGGCAATAAATTCAAGACAACGATACTACAGGAGGTCTATCCGCAATTAAGCCTATTAAAATTAGTATTACGAGTTCAATTTGAACAATGTATATCAGGCTATAACATTAATTCTTAACAATTCACTTACAAAGTTCCGACAACTCTGCCAATCTCCACCTCGCTCTCCTCCCTTGAAAATCTTCGCCATCCCAAAATCTGATATCTTCGTTCATCTCATTATCAAGCAGAACATTGCTCACTTTGAGATCTCTATGAACTATTTTGAGCAGAGAATCCTCGTGAAGGTACACGAGTCCTCGAGCAATCCCTCGATAATCTGATGCCTCCTTCTCCAATCCAGCTCCGTTTCTTTCTCGAATCTGAAAATTTAAGTCGACAACGTCAACTTCATCGATCAATCGAACAAATTGAATTGAATCAGGTAGTTTCTGAAGAAACAATTACTGAAGAGAAATGCGTCTAGGCTCTTGTTGGGCAAATACTCATAGACGAGCAGTTTCTCCTTTTCATGCACGCAGCATCCTAACATTCGTACTAGATTTCTGTGTTGAAGTTTGCGATGAGCTCGACTTCGTTCTTGAATTCTACTGTCCCTTGCTTGGATTTCGCCGATAGCCTCTTGACCGCTATTTCCTTCCCTCCTGTGAGTATTCCTGAAACATCTTCGAATGTCAAATTGCTGATAATCTTCTTGATATGTATCTTCAGTAGCACTTATCGTCCCTCGATTAACATTTGACTAGGATAAATTGCAAATAACCTGGATTATCTGCAATTTATCCAAATAAGAGTATATTTATTGGAGTTAAGGGAAAAAGTTTTTCTTACTCTATAAACAGGACCAAATCCACCCTCTCCGAGTTTATTTTCTTCAGAGAAGTTATCTGTAGCTTCTTGGATTGTGCAGAGTTCCATAAATGGCAAGTCTGAGCTTGGTAGAGCTTGGGCCCTAGCCACCAAAGCTTTTCTAACAGCTACAAGAAAAAGGATAAAATTACTTTTTCAAACGGGAAAAAAAAAATTTAAAATCAAATTAATTTGTGAAAAAAAATACCATTTCTCTTCCTCCATCTCCAACACCATAAGCAATAGAGACAACTGCAAAATATAACCACCACTAGGATTGAAGCCATGATTGGCATTGCAGAGGAGCTTGACTTGTTATTATCATCCCCTCCTATTGAAAATTTTTTCAACACTATATTAACATCTTAATTATATTTAAAAAAGTAAATAGAAAATATAGGATTATGTAAGTACTCACCTCCATCTGTTGGTGGAGATGCGGATGACATAAGTAGCCGACGATATGAAGCTAAATGAATATTGAGATCATTAGCAGTAACTAAAGGATGCATTGCAGAGGAGAAGAACTGCAGAATCATCTTTGCTTTGATCTTCTCATTAAATGGTTTTATAGGGAATGTACTGTTTGCTAGTGTGAACTTGATGTGGAAAGACAGAAAGGGGACGTGGGAGTGGTGGGGTCTGAAGTTGACAATTGAGAAACACCTCACCTCTTTCTTCCACAAATCAGCATCTCTAATCATAGAAGAAACAATTTCATTCCTAGCCTTTTGTCCTAGTTAATCTTCTCTCATCTGAACATGACAAACAACAAGCTTTCCATGGTTATTTTTCCAGGCTCTTTTTAGCCAAAGAAAAATACTTGAAAAATCCTTGTTTGAAGTTGATTGATTACAATTGTACCCTCAAGATCCATCAGACCTATCCACTCTAGAATCCCCTTTCTCTCAGGAAGAGATCAAGGCATCAGTTTTCGGCCTTCATCCAAACAAGTCCCCTGTTCCAGATAATCTGCCTATTATTTTTTTTTCCAAGAATTTTGGCCTCTTATAAAAAACGACATCTTTTCTTTTCTTTTTTTTCAATCCTTATTCTATGATGCATGCCTCCTGCACAGGATCAATTACTCCTTTATTACCCTGATTCCTAAGACGGAGGGGGCCTATAATCCCAATGACTTTAGACCAATTAGTCTGCTAAACGGCATTTCCAAAATCTTCACCAAAGTCTTAGCAAATAGACTCAGTCCTATCTTCTCTTCCCTTATTGAGGAGACTCAATCTGCTTTCCAAGGGGCATGTCTACCTTAGATTCCATTCTTCTAGCTCATGAGATGATTCATCATTGCTCCTCTGATCAGAGAGAAATCTGTGTCATCAAGATAGACTTCATGAAAGCTTTGACTGTGTTAGTTGGGACTTTATTGTCACTCCCTAGACTCATGGGCCCGTTGGCTGGTGAAAGCCGTGGGACCCACCAAATATAACGCTTTGTTTGGCTGAAATCACTGCCAAAATCGACCAGTCGATGTTACACTTGAGTCTTTAGCTTTCACTATATAAACACTTTAATTGCCCACTCTCCCACCGATGTGGGACTAAATTTGGGAATGTCACAATCACAATCACCCTACCTTTACAAAGCGAACGCTCGTCGCTGACATTTACACCGGTGACATCCGACGTCGGGCACAGAATGTGACTTCCCACGGCTTTAGAGGTGGTTCCCACTGCATCCTCGCGATGTAGCACTTAGCCCGCAAGATACACTGCTCACAGCTCGGGCCGGCTAACCGCTTCCGATACCATTTGTCACGCCCGAGCCCATCGGCTGTTGGCGTGTAAGTCGTGGGACCCACCAAATATAACGCTTTGTTTGGTGAAATCATCGCCAAAATCGACCGGTCGATGTTACACTTGAGTCTTTAGCTTTCACTATATAAACACTTTAATTGCCCACTCTCCCATCGATGTGAGACTAAATTTGGGAATGTCACAATCACAATCACAATCACCCCACTAAATAGGATGTCACATTTGTTCTCTCCCTCCTTAAGGCTACAGGCTTCGGCCATACATGGTATCACTGGATTGAGCATGTCCTCTCCTCCTCAAAATACTCTATCTTAGTTAATAGCACCCCGACCAATCCTTTCCACTGTTATCATGGCTTGAAACAAGGGGACCACCTTTCCCCGATGCTATTTTTGCTTGTTGTTGATGTCCTAAACAAAATGCTAAACAACAGTGCTTCTTCGGGGGACCTTTGTGATCTTAACCTTAAAGGTGATTTTAATCATGTCAGAACTCTACAATTTGCAGACGACAGCCTTATTTTTAGTAGAGCCAATAAACATGATCTCTCAATCCTCAAAACTATCTTTTATATCTTTGAAAACATCTCTCGTCTCAGTATAAACTATGCTAAAACCAACCTCTTCTACCTAGGGAAACTCCCTCTCAAGGGGAATTACCTTGCCAATGCCCTCAATTGCTTTCCTGGTGCTCTCCCTTTCCGTTACCTTGGCCTCCCCCTCAAGAAAGGCTCTCTCACGTGTGACTAGCAGCCTTTATTAGAATCCTTTAACAAGAAACTATCCACATGGGAAAATAGAGCTCACAATAATAGGTGCATCAACTCTCCTAAATTTTGTGCTATCCTCTCTTCCTCTATATTATATGTCAATTTTCAAATTACTAGTTTGGCTCACCAAGGCAATTGATAGGATCGAAAAAATTTCTTATGGTAATCAGATAATTCATCTAATTGCTTAGTTAGATGGGAACAAGTTTGTAAATCCAAGAAGGAAGGGGGGTATGATGTCCTTAATCTTTCTATCTTCAATTAAGCTCTTCTTGCCAAATGGTTATGGAAAATCCTTGACCACAATTCCATTATCAATTGTGTCTTCAATTCTCTCTATTCTAAACATCAATCCAACCCTCTCTGCACACCTCCTAAGGGGACAACCTCTAAGTTTTTTCATGATTTGCATTCTATTCACGATGCTTTTATCAGTCTAGTGCAGTGGAAGTTAGGTGATGGGACCACTATTCGCTTCTGGGAGGATAAATGAATTGGTCACAACTCCTTGTGCAGCCTATTCCCCAAAACCTATCATCTGGCTTTCTCACATAATGTTAACATTCCCTCCCAAGGTTATTATCACAACAGCACTTGGATGTGGCATCCTCTGCTTAGAAGAGGATCCTTCCTGGCTGAGAGGGAAGAGATCAATGCTTTGTATCTCCTCCTTGAGTCTAGCAATAAACCTGAATACAACAATCAAGACAGAATATGGTGATCTCTGTTCAATGCAGGAACATTCTCAGTTAAATCTTATTATTCCTTGATAAACTATGGTGGATGCTTCTCTAACTCATACTCTTTCACTTGAAAATCTATCACTCCCAATAAGATGAAAATCTTTTTTTTTAGATTCTCACCAAAAGGAGACTTCAAACTAAAGAAAATTTGTCAAACAAGGGATGGACAGGTGACATAAAATGCTCCTTTTATAATCTAGAGCTAGAATCAGCATGTTTTCTTTTCTTGCTCCTTCACCAAAGCAGATGGACTTTCTTTCTCCCATGCTTCCCTTCAGTACAATGGCCCAATGACTTTAGACCAATTAGTCGCTAAACGGCATTTCCAAAATCTTCACCAAAGTCTTAGCAAATAGACTCAGTCCTATCTTCTCTTCCCTTATTGAGGAGACTCAATCTGCTTTCCAAGGGGCATGTCTACCTTAGATTCCATTCTTCTAGCTCATGAGATGATTCATCATTGCTCCTCTGATCAGAGAGAAATCTGTGTCATCAAGATAGACTTCATGAAAGCTTTGACTGTGTTAGTTGGGACTTTATTGTCACTCCCTAGACTCATGGGCCCGTTGGCTGGTGAAAGCCGTGGGACCCACCAAATATAACGCTTTGTTTGGCTGAAATCACTGCCAAAATCGACCAGTCGATGTTACACTTGAGTCTTTAGCTTTCACTATATAAACACTTTAATTGCCCACCCTCCCACCGATGTGGGACTAAATTTGGGAATGTCACAATCACAATCACCCTACCTTTACAAAGGCAACGTCCTCGTCGTGACATGACAATTGGCACATCTCAGTATCGCTACCAGGCAATGTGGACTCTAGAGGTGGCTCCTACGGGCTTTAGAGGTGGTTCCCCTTGCATCATAGCGATGTACAGCATGTAGCTGGCTCCATGATTTGCGTGCGCTGCTCCCGATCCAATTTGTCGGCGCCGAGCCAGCTGGCGCGTTGGCTGCGTGTAAGCGCGTGGGACCCGTAGAGTGTAGCAGCGTTATTTAGCTCAAACCACTGTCAAAATCGACTAGCCGATGGTATACTTGAGTCTTTAGCTTTCACTATATAAACACTTTAATTGCCCACTCTCCCATCGATGTGAGACTAAATTTGGGAATGTCACAATCACAATCACAATCACCCCACTAAATAGGATGTCACATTTGTTCTCTCCCTCCTTAAGGCTACAGGCTTCGGCCATACATGGTATCACTGGATTGAGCATGTCCTCTCCTCCTCAAAATACTCTATCTTAGTTAATAGCACCCCGACCAATCCTTTCCACTGTTATCATGGCTTGAAACAAGGGGACCACCTTTCCCCGATGCTATTTTTGCTTGTTGTTGATGTCCTAAACAAAATGCTAAACAACAGTGCTTCTTCGGGGGACCTTTGTGATCTTAACCTTAAAGGTGATTTTAATCATGTCAGAACTCTACAATTTGCAGACGACAGCCTTATTTTTAGTAGAGCCAATAAACATGATCTCTCAATCCTCAAAACTATCTTTTATATCTTTGAAAACATCTCTCGTCTCAGTATAAACTATGCTAAAACCAACCTCTTCTACCTAGGGAAACTCCCTCTCAAGGGGAATTACCTTGCCAATGCCCTCAATTGCTTTCCTGGTGCTCTCCCTTTCCGTTACCTTGGCCTCCCCCTCAAGAAAGGCTCTCTCTCTACGTGTGACTAGCAGCCTTTATTAGAATCCTTTAACAAGAAACTATCCACATGGGAAAATAGAGCTCTGTCAATAGGTGGCAGATCAACTCTCCTAAATTTTGTGCTATCCTCTCTTCCTCTATATTATATGTCAATTTTCAAATTACTAGTTTGGCTCACCAAGGCAATTGATAGGATCAGAAAAAATTTCTTATGGGGGTGGTAATCAGCATAATTCCAGATCTAATTGCTTAGTTAGATGGGAACAAGTTTGTAAATCCAAGAAGGAAGGGGGGTATGATGTCCTTAATCTTTCTATCTTCAATTAAGCTCTTCTTGCCAAATGGTTATGGAAAATCCTTGACCACAATTCCATTATCAATTGTGTCTTCAATTCTCTCTATTCTAAACATCAATCCAACCCTCTCTGCACACCTCCTAAGGGGACAACCTCTAAGTTTTTTCATGATTTGCATTCTATTCACGATGCTTTTATCAGTCTAGTGCAGTAGAAGTTAGGTGATGGGACCACTATTAAACTTCGGGAGGATAAATGAATTGGTCACAACTCCTTGTGCACCTATTCCCCAAAACCTATCATCTGGCTTTCTCACATAATGTTAACATTCCCTCCCAAGGTTATTATCACAACAGCACTTGGATGTGGCATCCTCTGCTTAGAAGAGGATCCTTCCTGGCTGAGAGGGAAGAGATCAATGCTTTGTATCTCCTCCTTGAGTCTAGCAATAAACCTGAATACAACAATCAAGACAGAATATGGTGATCTCGTTCAATGCGGGAACATTCTCGGTTAAATCTTATTATTCCTTGATAAACTATGGTGGATGCTTCTCTAACTCATACTCTTTCACTTGAAAATCTATCACTCCCAATAAGATGAAAATCTTTTTTAGATTCTCACCAAAAGGAGACTTCAAACTAAAGAAAATTTGTCAAACAAGGGATGGACAGGTGACATAAAATGCTCCTTTTATAATCTAGAGCTAGAATCGAGACAGTCATGTTTTCTTTTCTTGCTCCTTCACCAAAGCAGCATGGACTTTCTTTCTCCCATGCTTCCCTTCAGTACAATGGCCCAATGACTTTGACACCCACTTGCATCAAATGGAAGTTTCCTACTTAATGGCGACTCAAAACTCTGGAAAGTGTTCCTCCCATATGGTAGTCGTAACAACCTTATTTTCAACGAAGCTCGGACTCAACCACATAAGCTTGCTTCTAATTTGATGCACTTTATCTTATTCTAGGTAGGAAACTCAAACAGCAAAAGGTTGAAAAGGTTTGCGGAATTGACAACGAACTAGGAGTGGAAGCTCTAGCCGGAACATGAGGATGCACCTCGGCGACAACTTCAAGATCCACCATAGCCAAAGGCGCTTTGTTTGCACTTAGTTTTAGATGTCTCTATGTTGATTCACAAACATTTTTTGGATGTAATACGATTAGGTGTTGGTACATCGCGACTCATAAACTATCGACTTTTGTAAGTTTTATTTGGGGCTCTAAGTTTGAACTTGTCGACATATGGCTGTGCATTAGGTGACGACAAGGTCATCTCCTACTCTCATACTTCTTTACATTATGACATTTTCTTCTTTCCCTAAACCAACTCTTATAATTATTGGTGTTTTAATGAAATGAGCGGGCATCTCGCCTTGTTTTAACTTTAAAAAAAGATTGACGATTGAGCTCAAATAATGGGAGTTATATGCTTTGGTGTCAAAATTGTTCTAATTCAGACTTTTTTATAAAGGAAACAGACTATTTTGTTGGGTCATTCATCATTGCACAATATCTCCTTTCTTAGATAATAATTTGATATGATTAGGTTTAGGTGGTAATGGATCGGAACCTGAAAATTCCACTTGAGAATCCAAACCCAATAACTTCTTGAATCTTAATTGTCCTCTATGGGTTCAAAATCGTGTCAATTTTAGTGAAGAAATGTATCAGAGAGGAAACAGATGATTCAGATAAAATGCACATTTCAAAAAAGAAAAAAGTATATTAGTTCAGGACAACTGGACAAGTCTCACAAAACCCCTTTAAGTTTGGATGTTTGTCAGATAAGCTCACTAAACTTCATAAATGACACTTAAGCCCCTTAAGTTTAGGCTTCTCAAAGCCCCCAACATTCGAGTATATAAATATTCCCAATGCTGTTAGCCAAGTTTTGATTGGACAAAAATACCCCAACAAAACTTAGTCCCCAACCGAAAAAAGTAATTTACTTTAAAAAGCACAAATTTTCAACCTCTTGGGATTTGGGGTTAAAATGATAACAAGGAACGTAACAAGGTTTTATCCATCAGAGACATTTTAGTTATTTGAACGCACCTGATTTTTAGTAGAGCCAATAAACATGATCTCTCAATCCTCAAAACTATCTTTTATATCTTTGAAAACATCTCTCGTCTCGGTATAAACTATGCTAAAACCAACCTCTTCTACCTAGGAAACTCCCTCTCAAGGGGAATTACCTTGCCAATGCCCTCAATTGCTTTCCTGGTGCTCTCCCTTTCCGTTACCTTGGCCTCCCCCTCAAGAAAGGCTCTCTCTCTACGTGTGACTAGCAGCCTTTATTAGAATCCTTTAACAAGAAACTATCCACATGGGAAAATAGAGCTCTGTCAATAGGTGGCAGATCAACTCTCCTAAATTTTGTGCTATCCTCTCTTCCTCTATATTATATGTCAATTTTCAAATTACTAGTTTGGCTCACCAAGGCAATTGATAGGATCAGAAAAAATTTCTTATGGGGGTGGTAATCAGCATAATTCCAGATCTAATTGCTTAGTTAGATGGGAACAAGTTTGTAAATCCAAGAAGGAAGGGGGGTATGATGTCCTTAATCTTTCTATCTTCAATTAAGCTCTTCTTGCCAAATGGTTATGGAAAATCCTTGACCACAATTCCATTATCAATTGTGTCTTCAATTCTCTCTATTCTAAACATCAATCCAACCCTCTCTGCACACCTCCTAAGGGGACAACCTCTAAGTTTTTTCATGATTTGCATTCTATTCACGATGCTTTTATCGGTCTAGTGCAGTGGAAGTTAGGTGATGGGACCACTATTAAACTTCGGGAGGATAAATGAATTGGTCACAACTCCTTGTGCACCTATTCCCCAAAACCTATCATCTGGCTTTCTCACATAATGTTAACATTCCTCCCAAGGTTATTATCACTTGACACTTGGATGTGGCATCCTCTGCTTAGAAGAGGATCCTTCTGGCTGAGAGGAAGAGATCAATGCTTTGTATCTCCTCCTTGAGTCTAGCAATAAACACGAATACAACAATCAAGGCGAATATGGTGATCTCGTTCAATGCGGGAACATTCTCGGTTAAATCTTATTATTCCTTGATAAACTATGGTGGATGCTTCTCTAACTCATACTCTTTCACTTGAAAATCTATCACTCCCAATAAGATGAAAATCTTTTTTTAGATTCTCACCAAAAGGAGACTTCAAACTAAAGAAAATTTGTCAAACAAGGGATGGACGGTGACATAAAATGCTCCTTTTATAATCTAGAGCTAGAATCGAGACAGTCATGTTTTCTTTTCTTGCTCCTTCACCAAAGCAGCATGGACTTTCTTTCTCCCATGCTTCCCTTCAGTACAATGGCCCAATGACTTTGACACCCCACTTGCATCAAATGGAAGTTTCCTACTTAATGGCAGACTCAAAACTCTCTGGAAAGTGTTCCTCCCATATGGCGTAGTCGTAACAACCTTATTTTCAACGAAGCTCAGACTCAACCACATAAGCTTGCTTCTAATTTGATGCACTTTATCTTATTCTAGGTAGGAAACTCAAACAGCAAAAAGGTTGAAAAGGTTTGCAGAATTGACAACGAACTAGGAGTGGAAGCTCTGCAGCAGGACAACGCAGAGGATGCACCTCAGCGACAACTTCCTCCGTCCACCATAGCCAAAGGCAGTTTTGTTTGCACTTAGTTTTAGATGTCTCTATGTTGATTCACAAACATTTTTTTTGGATGTAATTACGGTCAGTGTTGGCTGTGCCAGCTCATAAACTATCTGACTTTTGTAAGTTTTATTTGGGGCTCTAAGTTTGAACTTGTCTGACATATGAAACTGTGCATTAGGTGACGACAAGGTCATCTCCCTACTCTCATACTTCTTTACATTATGACATTTTCTTCTTTCCCCTAAACCAACTCTTATAATTATTGGCTGTTTTAATGAAATGAACGGGGCATCTCGCCTTGTTTTAACTTTAAAAAAAAAGATTGACGATTGAGCTCAAATAATGGGAGTTATATGCTTTGGTGTCAAAATTGTTCTAATTCAGACTTTTTTTTTATAAAGGAAACAGACTATTTTGTTGGGTCATTCATCATTGCACAATATCTCCTTTCTTAGATAATAATTTGATATGATTAGGTTTAGGTGGTAATGGATCGGAACCTGAAAATTCCACTTGAGAATCCAAACCCAATAACTTCTTGAATCTTAATTGTCCTCTATGGGTTCAAAATCGTGTCAATTTTAGTGAAGAAATGTATCAGAGAGGAAACAGATGATTCAGATAAAATGCACATTTCAAAAAAAAAAAGGTATATTAGTTCAGGACAACTGGACAAGTCTCACAAAACCCCTTTAAGTTTGGATGTTTGTCAGATAAGCTCACTAAACTTCATAAATGACACTTAAGCCCCCTTAAGTTTAGGCTTCTCAAAGAAGCCCCCAACATTTTCGAGTATCGCAAATATTCCGCAATGCTGTTAGCCAAGTTTTGATTGGACAAAATACCCCAACAAAAACTTAGTCCCCAACCGAAAAAGTAATTTACTTTAAAAAAAGCACAAATTTTCAACCTCTTGGGATTTGGGGTTAAAATGATAACAAGGAACGTAACAAGGTTTTATCCATCAGAGACATTTTAGTTATTTGAACGCACCTGATTTTTACGTGCACAGTCATATATAATTCTAATAGTGTCGATTAGAGAATTATCCGACGAAACATCCAAAAAGGACCAAACTTAAGGGGGTTTTGCAAAATTCACCCTCAATTTACTTGTAAAGTTATTGAATTACCCCATATTCTTAAAAACTCATAGCATGACCAGATTAACAATCATAACTAACCTCAGATGATTTTCAAGATCCAAACCAGAACTTTTGTCGGGTTCATACCGGGTTTTTGGAATCTTCTGCCAGCCTCACCCGTTTCATGGGGTCAACTTTGGTTGGATCGAAGCGTGGAAATTTTGAAGAACTAGAGACATAAAGTATCTAATCTAGCGATCTTTTTGTGGGCACGCCCATCACACTAACAATAGGAAAACTTTAAACAATTATTAACGGAGGACGAGAATCTTTTAATGAGAGAGGTTTGTGATGTTAACACCACTGGCAATTAAGTAATTAATTAGTTAATTAGTGAGAACAGTTACGTTGAACATGGTGAGTTTAATCTTTATATAGATATAATATAATATGAGCCCTCCATTTTCAAAGATAGATCAAGAAGTTATTTCTAACACGTAACATCTATTTTAATGTGAAAACTGTTATTGTAACTATTAATTTGTTGGCTGCTATATAACTAATTAGAGATAAGGATAATAATAGAATACATTTCACGTGAATCTGACGCATAGCATCTACTCACTTTAGTCAGATATCACCCTTTTCAGTCCCAAATCCTTTTCGTACGCTAATTAATTATTAGAATTCCTAATTTTAATTTTACTTATTAGAATTTTATTTATTAGAATTCCTAATTTTAATTAGAACATTAAATATTCATATAATAAGTAATATTCTATAAGGATAAGTGTTTCATATATATCATGAAATCATAACAATCATTCAATGCAAATAAGGCATCAATTTTCGTATGACAGCATCACATTGTAAAATTAATGAAGAAACATTAGAAATAAAAAACAACCTGCCTTGATTTCTTCCAAGGATGGAAAGTGTCGTTAGCGCCTAGTTTTAATTGCAATGTATTGATAAGAAATCTATTGATTTTATCTCCTTCTTCACAAATTAAGTTTGAATTGGGTGTTAAACTTCGGGAGGATAAATGAATTGGTCACAACTCCTTGTGCAGCCTATTCCCCAAAACCTATCATCTGGCTTTCTCACATAATGTTAACATTCCCTCCCAAGGTTATTATCACAACAGCACTTGGATGTGGCATCCTCTGCTTAGAAGAGGATCCTTCCTGGCTGAGAGGGAAGAGATCAATGCTTTGTATCTCCTCCTTGAGTCTAGCAATAAACCTGAATACAACAATCAAGACAGAATATGGTGATCTCTGTTCAATGCAGGAACATTCTCAGTTAAATCTTATTATTCCTTGATAAACTATGGTGGATGCTTCTCTAACTCATACTCTTTCACTTGAAAATCTATCACTCCCAATAAGATGAAAATCTTTTTTTTTAGATTCTCACCAAAAGGAGACTTCAAACTAAAGAAAATTTGTCAAACAAGGGATGGACAGGTGACATAAAATGCTCCTTTTATAATCTAGAGCTAGAATCAGACAGTCATGTTTTCTTTTCTTGCTCCTTCACCAAAGCAGCATGGACTTTCTTTCTCCCATGCTTCCCTTCAGTACAATGGCCCAATGACTTTGACACCCCACTTGCATCAAATGGAAGTTTCCTACTTAATGGCAGACTCAAAACTCTCTGGAAAGTGTTCCTCCCATATGGCGTAGTCGTAACAACCTTATTTTCAACGAAGCTCAGACTCAACCACATAAGCTTGCTTCTAATTTGATGCACTTTATCTTATTCTAGGTAGGAAACTCAAACAGCAAAAAGGTTGAAAAGGTTTGCAGAATTGACAACGAACTAGGAGTGGAAGCTCGGCCGGGGAGAGGATGCACCTCAGCGACAACTTCCTCCGTCCACCATAGCCAAAGGCAGTTTTGTTTGCACTTAGTTTTAGATGTCTCTATGTTGATTCACAAACATTTTTTTTGGATGTAATTACGGTCAGTGTTGGCTGTGCCAGCTCATAAACTATCTGACTTTTGTAAGTTTTATTTGGGGCTCTAAGTTTGAACTTGTCTGACATATGAAACTGTGCATTAGGTGACGACAAGGTCATCTCCCTACTCTCATACTTCTTTACATTATGACATTTTCTTCTTTCCCCTAAACCAACTCTTATAATTATTGGCTGTTTTAATGAAATGAACGGGGCATCTCGCCTTGTTTTAACTTTAAAAAAAAAGATTGACGATTGAGCTCAAATAATGGGAGTTATATGCTTTGGTGTCAAAATTGTTCTAATTCAGACTTTTTTATAAAGGAAACAGACTATTTTGTTGGGTCATTCATCATTGCACAATATCTCCTTTCTTAGATAATAATTTGATATGATTAGGTTTAGGTGGTAATGGATCGGAACCTGAAAATTCGACTTGAGAATCCAAACCCAATAACTTCTTGAATCTTAATTGTCCTCTATGGGTTCAAAATCGTGTCAATTTTAGTGAAGAAATGTATCAGAGAGGAAACAGATGATTCAGATAAAATGCACATTTCAAAAAAAGAAAAAAGGTATATTAGTTCAGGACAACTGGACAAGTCTCACAAAACCCCTTTAAGTTTGGATGTTTGTCAGATAAGCTCACTAAACTTCATAAATGACACTTAAGCCCCCTTAAGTTTAGGCTTCTCAAAGAAGCCCCCAACATTTTCGAGTATCGCAAATATTCCGCAATGCTGTTAGCCAAGTTTTGATTGGACAAAAATACCCCCAACAAAAACTTAGTCCCCCAACCGAAAAAGTAATTTACTTTAAAAAAAAAAGCACAAATTTTCAACCTCTTGGGATTTGGGGTTAAAATGATAACAAGGAACGTAACAAGGTTTTATCCATCAGAGACATTTTAGTTATTTGAACGCACCTGATTTTTACGTGCACAGTCATATATAATTCTAATAGTGTCGATTAGAGAATTATCCGACGAAACATCCAAAAAGGACCAAACTTAAGGGGGTTTTGCAAAATTCACCCTCAATTTACTTGTAAAGTTATTGAATTACCCCATATTCTTAAAACTCATAGCATGACCAGATTAACAATCATAACTAACCTCAGATGATTTTCAAGATCCAAACCAGAACTTTTGTCGGGTTCATACCGGGTTTTGGAATCTTCTGCCAGCCTCACCGTTTCATGGGGTCAACTTTGGTTGGATCGAAGCGTGGAAATTTTGAAGAACTAGAGACATAAAGTATCTAATCTAGCGATCTTTTGTGGGCACGCCCATCACACTAACAATAGGAAAACTTTAAACAATTATTAACGGAGGACGAGAATTTTTTAATGAGAGAGGTTTGTGATGTTAACACCACTGGCAATTAAGTAATTAATTAGTTAATTAGTGAGAACAGTTACGTTGAACATGGTGAGTTTAATCTTTATATAGATATAATATAATATAATATGAGCCCTCCATTTTCAAAGATAGATCAAGAAGTTATTTCTAACACGTAACATCTATTTTAATGTGAAAACTGTTATTGTAACTATTAATTTGTTGGCTGCTATATAACTAATTAGAGATAAGGATAATAATAGAATACATTTCACGTGAATCTGACGCATAGCATCTACTCACTTTAGTCAGATATCACCCTTTTCAGTCCCAAATCCTTTTCGTACGCTAATTAATTATTAGAATTCCTAATTTTAATTTTACTTATTAGAATTTTATTTATTAGAATTCCTAATTTTAATTAGAACATTAAATATTCATATAATAAGTAATATTCTATAAGGATAAGTGTTTCATATATATCATGAAATCATAACAATCATTCAATGCAAATAAGGCATCAATTTTCGTATGACAGCATCACATTGTAAAATTAATGAAGAAACATTAGAAATAAAAAACAACCTGCCCTTGATTTCTTCCAAGGATGGAAAGTAATCGTTAGCGCCTAGTTTTAATTGCAATGTATTGATAAGAAATCTATTGATTTTATCTCCTTCTTCACAAATTAAGTTTGAATTGGGTGTTAAACTAACAAAAAGATAGTTAGATATACTAATAATTTTTGGGTCATGCAACAGTTTGTTTAACTCTTTAGTGAACATTATGCGTAGTTTTATGTACAGGGGCATTTTCTGTTTCCTGACATGTAATATGTTGAACTTCTAGTACATGCTCTTGGGGTTGGGAGTATGTGCTATCTTTTGTAACAACCTCTTTCGATTATATTTAGCTGGCTGGAGTACCTTTGTGGTGCTCCATCCTTTTTCTCAAAAAAAAAAAATAATTTTTGGGTCATGGGTCCAAGCATATTTAACCATTTATCTACTTTACTGTCTATCCGATGAGGAATTAAATCCCACTACATGTCTTTTCTCAGACCGAACCCCACACAACTGAATGGATGCCGGACAACTTTCCTTACATAGGAAATATGAACAACTTTCTTTACAGAGGACACAGGAAGTAATTGATGTGCAGCTTTCAATCATAGTCCCAGTGCACTCTGCGTTCTCTAAACTCTACATCTTTCTTTCTTTCCATTGATCCACAAATTTTTCCTTTGGTTTTCTTTTTTTTATATAATCATGAGATAGATAGAGCAAGGCTCCTATAAACTTAAGTTGATAGGGAATAGTATACACTAACTTTTGTATCCATTGATGTTGCCTTGGGATCTGTGAAATCAAGAGATGCACAAATCTCAAAGTGGGCTTTATATCTTTCACGGATCCCAATGCACATCAATGGATAGAAAAGTTGGTGTATAACTATTCCCTATACACTTAAGTTTATAGGAGCCTTGCTCGAGATAGATATGCGTTGTGCTTTCCATCCATCAATTTGCATAATGCGTTCATCATCGATCCCTTTATTCACATTATTGTTTTGGGTCAAAATATCACATCACAGCGCCGGAGAGTTTTGGCACTCACAGTATACTAACTGCAGAGCTTTGTGAACATGGAAAGGTACTGCAGAGCATGAACGATGTTGGTCGAAGATCTCTGCTTTCTCTCTCTCTCTCTCTCTCTCTAAACATAGAGATATCATAAACAACATGACTGTTTGTTGAGATTTAAGAGGGGTATGTGGCAGTTTTTGAGATAAAAGTGGTAAAATACGAAATTTGGTACTTGGATCTTAGGGAAAAAAAACCTACTTGAAAATTCAAATCCCATAGCTTATTGAATCTGAATGTCCTCTATTGGTTAAAAATGTGTCAATTTTAGTGAAGAAGTGTATCAGAAAGTAAATAGATGATTCAGATAAAATGCACATTTCAAAAAAGAAAAAAGGTATATTAGTTCAGGACAACTGGACAAGTCTCACAAAACCCCTTTAAGTTTGGATGTTTGTCAGATAAGCTCACTAAACTTCATAAATGACACTTAAGCCCCTTAAGTTTAGGCTTCTCAAAGAAGCCCCCAACATTCAGTATCGCAAATATTCCGCAATGCTGTTAGCCAAGTTTTGATTGGACAAAAATACCCCCAACAAAAACTTAGTCCCCCAACCGAAAAAGTAATTTACTTTAAACAAAAAAGCACAAATTTTCAACCTCTTGGGATTTGGGGTTAAAATGATAACAAGGAACGTAACAAGGTTTTATCAATCAGAGACATTTTAGTTATTTGAACGCACCTGATTTTCACGTGCACAGTCATATATAATTCTAATAGTGTCGATTAGAGAATTATCCGACGAAACATCCAAAAAGGACCAAACTTAAGGGGGTTTTGCAAAATTCACCCTCAATTTACTTGTAAAGTTATTGAATTACCCCATATTCTTATGAACTCATAGCATGACCAGATTAACAATCATAACTAACCTCAGATGATTTTCAAGATCCAAACCAGAACTTTTGTCGGGTTCATACCGGGTTTTTGGAATCTTCTGCCAGCCTCACCCGTTTCATGGGGTCAACTTTGGTTGGATCGAAGCGTGGAAATTTTTAAGAACTAGAGACATAAAGTATCTAATCTAGCGATCTTTTTGTGGGCACGCCCATCACACTAACAATAGGAAAACTTTAAACAATTATTAACGGAGGACGAGAATTTTTTAATGAGAGAGGTTTGTGATGTTAACACCACTGGCAATTAAGTAATTAATTAGTTAATTAGTGAGAACAGTTACGTTGAACATGGTGAGTTTAATCTTTATATAGATATAATATAATATAATATGAGTCCTCCATTTTCAAAGATAGATCAAGAAGTTATTTCTAACACGTAACATCTATTTTAATGTGAAAACTGTTATTGTAACTATTAATTTGTTGGCTGCTATATAACTAATTAGAGATAAGGATAATAATAGAATACATTTCACGTGAATCTGACGCATAGCATCTACTCACTTTAGTCAGATATCACCCTTTTCAGTCCCAAATCCTTTTCGTACACTAATTAATCATTAGAATTCCTAATTTTAATTTTACTTATTAGAATTTTATTTATTAGAATTCCTAATTTTAATTAGAACATTAAATATTCATATAATAAGTAATATTCTATAAGGATAAGTGTTTCATATATATCATGAAATCATAACAATCATTCAATGCAAATAAGGCATCAATTTTCGTATGACAGCATCACATTGTAAAATTAATGAAGAAACATTAGAAATAAAAACAACCTGCCCTTGATTTCTTCCAAGGATGGAAAGTAATCGTTAGCGCCTAGTTTTAATTGCAATGTATTGATAAGAAATATATTGATTTTATCTGCTTCTTCACAAATTAAGTTTGAATTAGGTGTTAAACTAACAAAAGGTAGTTAGGCATTGTTGGGATGCGGAGATGAGCCATGCGTCCGTGACGATATCACAAAGAGAGAACTTGTATATTCGTTTGAAGGAAGCAAGAATAGAAAGTAAAATATCCCAACAAAGTGAGATATCTACTCTTCCTCTCATGATCTTGGGGTGAATCGAGGAACCTACAAACAATAGCAAATTCACAAAGAAAACAAGAGGCACGAGATTTACGTGGTTCGCAAAATTGCCTACATCCACGGAGGGTGAGGGAGATTTGACTATAAAGAACACCGACGACTTGTACAATCCACAAGCTCGTCCCAAAGAAAAAACTTTGATTTTTACCCAAGAGAAATTGACCTCTCTCTTGTAGAATCTCTCCAAGCTCTCTCTTTTCTCTCTCTCATAGCCAAAAACCCTACTTTTCTCCCTTTTCTTCACTTTTGTCCACACCACAAATCTTAGGTTTAACTCCCTATTTAAAGGGAATTAATTAAAATTTTCCTTCAACCTAGTGATGTAGGACTAAAACTTGTTTTGTTTTTGTTTTTGTTTTTGTTATAGGGTTGCTACAGGACTTGGTTTTCTGTGGCGGCTTCTCTGAGGCGAGGGTTCGCAGTGGCAATGGAACCACGTTCACAGGCATACTAATACTTTTGGGTCATGAGTCCAAACATATTTAACCATTTATCTATCTTACTGTCTATCCGATGAGGAACTAAATCCCACTACATGTCTTTTCTCAGACCGAACCCCACACAACTGAATGGATGCCAGACAACCTTCCTTATGTAGGAAATATGAACAACTTTCTTTACATAGGACACAGGAAGTAATTGATGTGCAGCTTTCAATCATAGTCCCAGTGCACTCTGCGTTCTCTAAACTCTACATCTTTCTTTCTTTCCATTGATCCACAAAATTTTCCTTTGGTTTTCATATTTTTATATAATCATGAGATAGATATGCGTTGAGCTTTCATCCTTCAATTTGCATTTGCGTTCGTCATCGTTCCCTTTATTCACATTATTGTATTGGGTCAAAATATCACATCACAGCGCCGGAGAGTTTTGGCGCTCGCAGTATACTAACTGCAGAGCTTTGTGAACATGGAAAGGTACTGCAGAACATGAACGATGTTGGTCGAAGATCTCTGCTTTTTCTCTCTCTCTCTCTCTCTCTCTATACATAGAGTCATAGAGATATCATAAAGAACATGACTGTTTGTTGAGATTTAAGAGGGGCATGTGGCAGTTTTTGAGATAAAAGTGGTAAAATACAAAATTGGTATTCGGATCTTAGGGAAAAAAAAACCTCCTTGAGAATTCAAATCCAATAGCTTATTGAATCTGAATGTCCTCTATTGGTTCAAAAATGTGTCAATTTAGTGAAGAAGTGTATCATAAAGTAAATAGATCATGATTCAGATAAGTGCTTCTTTATCATGAAATTACAGCAACCATTCAATTCAATTCTTTCCTGATATGAGCTTCTGTGGCCAAGGATTTCCTTGTCATAAACAGACAATCGTTCAATTCAAATGAAAAGAATAAAAGTTTTCATATATTAAGGTTACAGCTGTGTGAGAGTGTAATTGGTGTACACAACTAGTTTAGAATTAGACTAGGGAGCGGTCTTGTAACACCTTACTAGAATACTGTTTGTAATCCGGGAATCTCTCATATAGTGTGGAAGCCCTTCTATCGAGAAGGAAGAGTGGAGTAGCCACTATAAAAATCCTCGTGTTTGTGAGTGTGGTTGCTTGTTGTTTATTTCATATTTATCTTTGCTGAATTACTCTATCATTGTTTTTAATCTGTCGAAATATTTGTTCAACCCTATTCACCCCTCCCCTTTCTAGGTTTGCATCTCAGACACCACCAGTGAGAAGATATCTGAGGACAAGATTTCATCAAGGATGTTGACTTTAGGTGTCCCTCAGCTTATGTTCATCTCCCGATGATGGTGATTATCAAATTTGGATACTCTCCACTACCAAAAGTAGTGGAGAGTCCACTACTTTTTATTTCAATCGCTATTTTTATGGATGATTGTGAACGATTTTTATTCTTCTAAATATAATATTTATCATATTCCCATAAATTACACTCATCCTATTTTAAACTCAAGAAGATGGATCACAGACTTTCATTAAACAATCAATGGTTAGGTTAAAAGTAGTGGTTGTTAGGATGTTGCCTATATAATATCTCTTGTTTGAGTAATAAAAAAATATGCATTTGAGTCTAACATGTGTTTTAAATAATCTAGTATATGTTTATATAGGTATGAAACAAGAACAAGGTGATCAATGTTGAATATCAACTCAATAGTTGATTTCATAATAATGATCATCGATGATTGAGAATCGACTATCGATGATCCACTATGGACCATCGATGATCTGTTGCCACCATCGATGATTGAACTTAAAAGAGGCATCTGGATCATCGATGGAGCAAATAAACCATCGATGATCATTACTTCACCATCGATGATTAAGTTAGACCATCTATAGTCGCACGCTAGATTTTTTATTTCTGATTTGATTTGGATTCGATCTGAGCCATTTATTGTCAGTGGTATATAAGCTCTTTCCTCGCGTTTTTCATGAGAGATTTTTACCTCATTAAGAGAGAAAAGAAAGAAGAAGAGAAAGAGAGATTTAGGGTTTCAACTTTGTTGAAGGGATCTTCTCGGGCTTCTCAGAAAGCACCATCGACGTCGTTCTTCAACATCAGATTATTAATCATTCAAGGAGTGTTGCCCTTGGATCTCAATTTTGTCGTTGTTCTTCTAGATCTTCATAATATATCTTTTGGAGAATGATATTAATAAAAAATGACTGTAAAATCTTTCTAGTTACGCTTAATTGATATTTATTATTTTGATTTAAACTTGTTTTTACAATGTACTCAATCTAGGGTGAATTGAGGGTTTACGGTGCACTCAAGCTCACTAGCTAGGGCTAGATATACTCGTGTGTGAAAAGTTTAGGTTAGACGATTAGTTTAGGAGAAAGTAGGGTTCGGTCTTGTAAGCCTACTGAATTGAGTTTGTAATTCAGGAGAACTTTCATATAGTAAGAAACCCCTTCGTGAGAAGGAAGAGTGAATGTAGGATTGTTTATCCAAACAACTATAAAATTCTTGTTTGTTCTGACTGTGATTGGTTCTAAGTTTATTTGCTTTGCTTACTGTTTTAACTATTTATTTTATTTCCGCTGCATATTATTTGTGATATCGAAAAATAGTAGGCAATTCTATTAACCCCCCCTCTCCCCCTGTTGATGTGATTAATATGTGAGTATAGTCTCACATCGGATAAGATAAGGAAGAGTGATGAATTTAAATAGGAGTTTGGGTCAATACCTAATAGCTATTTTTTTTGGGTTAAAATTGATTCATGGCTTACGATTTAAAGCCCATCAACTCTAGATTGGTAGATTCTCCCCAACAAATGGTATGAGCCTAAGGTCATGGTCCAAGTAATTTTTTTAAAAAGAAAAAGTTAGAGTCGATGTGAAGCCCAAAGGTGCCGGGAGAACCCGATGCCATTAGGGTGATATAGTCCGGTTGCTACAGTGAAGTGGTGCAAGAGTTGGTGAATTGGTTAGCCCACGAGTAAAGTGGTGTAGAAGTTAGTGAATCCCGTGAAAGATTGAATTATAATTGAATTGAACTATACTCACAAATTAATGGGGAGTTGTTGATGTGATTAATATGTGAGTATAGTCCCACATCGGATAAGATAAGGAAGAATGATGAGTTTAAATAGGAGTTTGGGTCAATACTTAAGAGCTATAGCTTTTGGGTTAAAATTGATTCCTAGCTTCTATTTAAGGCCCATCAACTCGAGATTGGACCCGATTTATCCTCCAACACCCCCCCCTGATTATCACATTTTAATTACATTTTATATCCTCATTACCTATGTTATATGAATAAAGATATTACTAATAATTATTTTATCTTATTTAGTGCTAATAAAGAAATAATGAATAAAGTTCAAATGACTCAAAATCTTCAATTTCTACCAATTTTAAAGCCCAAATCAAGACAAAAAAGCCCAAGATACCATTGATCCAAGAGAATTGAAGAAAAATCAAGAAAAGATAAATTATGAAACCGTTGGTCATCGATTGGCCAACCTATAGCCAATCGGTATTAACCGATCACAACCCATCGGTTTGCAAATGATTCAATTAATGGTGGATTTCTCTTCCTTTTGCAAAGTTTGATCCAATGGTTCATCAACTCCGGGGCTATAATAGGGTGAATCGAGGGTTTTGAGTGTGAAATATTTTGTAGAAACTCCATTTGGAGAGAGGTTACTCTTAATTTGAAGACCTTCCAAAATTATAACTTTTATTACACAATAAATGAAAATTTTCACCTTCAATTTCCTTTTCTCTAATCCAAGGACCAAAAGGGGATTAGATTAAGATCGAGTTGTTGGTTTCTATTTTATTTCTTTTGCATTTCTTTTTCTTTCTTGTTCATTTAATTGCTTTGTAGCTAGATTTACTTTCATGCAATTTAATTTTATGCAATTTACTTTCATGCAATATATTTAATTTTGTATTTACTTTCTAGAATAGATTTTTCTTTCTTTAATTCACCTTGAGGCTAGAACCCTAGGAATTAATTTTCTAAGTTGGAGCTAATATTTGGGATCCTGATTGTTTGAAAACTAACAAATCCAACTCATTCTTAGATTGAGATGCTAAGTGGATCTACCGATTCCTTTATCTTTATTAATCCTCCATACTTTACATTCTTAATTTCTTATCCTTGTTTTCATTTGTTTATTTTCTTTAATTGTCTCTCTCCTCTCTTGATTTCTTTTCTTTTATTTACACAAATCACAATCACCCTCCTTCTCTCATTTTCTTTATTTCACTTTACCACTCCATCTTTAAACCCTCTACACCATTCCTCGCTTTACACACATTTTCTAAATCTCCACTCTATTTCTTCCTCGTTTATCCATAATCCACTTTCTTATCTCTCACGAACCACTTTCACCATTTCTTACTTCATTTTATTTGAATAACCCTAATTGTCATGCATAATTTGAGAACCAAACTTGAACAAACTCTTCCATTTCCGCTCCTCGGATCGATAATCTTAAATACTATAACTTGATAAAGGTTGTATACTTGCAACTTAGGTAATCATTTATTTCCCATCACCCTCCCCCTCCTCCTCCTCCTCCTCCTCCTCCTAGGCTTGCATCTCGATCCAACAATAGTCTCTCCACTACTTTTAGTAGTGGCTTGGCTTCACCATTAAAGAAAATTAGGGTTTCACAATGAACGTATCAATTTAAATAGACCCGAGAGTAACCCAAATTTAACAGGGTTGGTATTGAATTGGATGTTGAACTAATAAAGATAATTAGGCGGTTAATCCTATTTCTAATAGGAATTAGCTTTCCTATTGATTTATTATTTCGTTGGATGTCCATCGTACATTCATCCTTGAATATGCATTTTACTTTCATCTATCCTTTATTCACATCATTCTTTCGAGTTAAAACATCTCATTTTCTTAAGTAGGTCCAAGAAAAATTGAATAGACCGAACCGAGCCCAATTGTTCGGTCTCGAATCTAGGTGATTTAATACAATTTAGCTAAATTTTATCAAAATTAATCGAATTGACAGTTTGATTTGCATTTAACGGTCAATCCAGTACCCTATAACAAGATTTAAAATTTTAACATAAGGCTGTCTCTTGAGATTCTACCTCTTCTTCGCTATTTTACTATTATTTGTGTGTTTGATAGATTCAATTTTTGTACAACTATATAAACCAAAGCTCATATTATCACATAATATATATAGATAAAGAAAATTGCAAGCCATAAAAAGAAAAGAGGGGAAAAGAACGAAGAAAAGCTATAACGGAATTACTCTAATAACGTTTACGCGTTACCCTCTTCGGCCCAATATTCTTTTTTATTAAGCTCTTCATAACAGAAAGGAAAAAAGATTCCTGTTATAGCTGAAATCCCCTAAATCACGTTAAGGGCATTTTAGTCTTTTAATTGTCCAAAAACTGAACCAATCAACTGAGCACCCATAGCTTCATTGATAATATCCAACGTGGACTAGATTGCCACGTCACCAAATGAGAAAACATGTCACGAAATTACCCTATATATTTACAGCGACACCCCTCTAACTGAAAAACTTGCGAACCTCAACATGAGCCTGGCTAGGTTCCTTGTCATAATTCCTCATATGTCACCATACATATAAAGCTAACATTCCATCAAACTCCTCATTACAATTCCAATCATCATAAAACAAAAAAAAATGGCTACGTCAGACTTTTCCGTCACGATCGGCGAGCCGACGCTTGTCGCTCCGGTGACTCCGACGCCTCATGAATTCAAGTACTTATCGAACATCGATGACCAAATAGGCCTCCGTAACCACATTCCGTTCATCCATGTCTATCGCGGGCCTCAAAATGGGCCTCCGTAACCACATCCGCGGAGACTCCGACGCCTCATGAATTCAAGTACTTATCGAATATCGATGACCAAATGGGCCTCCGTAACCACATTCCGTTCATCCATGTCTATCGCGGGCCTCAAAATGGGCCAGGTCGTGACCCTAGGCCAATTATACGTCAAGCTCTGTCTCGGGCTCTGGTTCACTATTATCCGTTAGCAGGGCGACTGAGGAACGGGGAGAAGGGAAAGCTAGTGGTAGAGTGCACCGGAGAGGGTGTCGTTTACAGAGACGCGGATGCAGACGTTACGATCAAACTGCTACGCGAAGCCAACGGGGGCATTCGACCCCCATTTCGACATTTGGATCAATTTCTAGTGGATGATGTTTGGGGATGTAACTCAGTTATAAACTCTCCTTTGCTTAGAGTCCAGGTACTAGTACATTGCATTGGGGCCAGGGCCATGAATTTATTGGGCTTCCAGTAACTCCACTTTTGTTATTTTCAGGTGACTCGACTCGCATGCGGTGGCTTTATACTCGCTTACACCTTCAACCACTGTATTTGTGACGGTTTTGGGGCGTACCAATTCATAACCGCGGTCGCCGAATTCGCCCGCAACCCCACCCTCACTTCGCCGTCGATCATTCCTGCGTGGTCCCGTGAAATCCTCGCTCCACGATCACCTCCGAAGGTCACTTACACACATCCGGAATATGACAGAGTGGACAACGTAACTCCACTTCCATCACCTCCGACTGAACTCGACTTCCGCGAGCTTACTCAGATTTCCGTATTCTTCTCGCGCACCGACGTGGCATCCCTCAAGCGACAGACCACCTCTGGACCCACCTTCTATTCTGTCGCCGCCTGTCTCTGGAGGGCCCGGACCCATGCCCTCTGTCTTGTGGGACCCACCCGCCTCCTCTTCCCAGTTGACACTCGGTCCCGCAACCGCCCCCTCCTCCCAGCGACCTACTATGGTGCCGCTGTGGTCTTCCCGTGCGCCATCACTCACGCCAGCGACCTCCTCGGACAACCGTTGAAGACCGCCACCAATCAAATCGCAGCCTTAAAAACCTTCACGTCAAACGATGAGTACAGGTCATCGACAGTTGACTTTATCTTTATTAATCCTCCATACTTTACATTCTTAATTTCTTATCCTTGTTTCATTTGTTTATTTTAATCTCTTGATTTTATTTATACAAATCACAATCACCTCCTTTCTCACCTATTTTATTTTCACTTTACCACTCCATCTTTAAACCCTCTACACCATTCCTCGCTTTACACACATTTTCTAAATCTCCACTCTATTTCTTCCTCGTTTATCCATAATCCACTTTCTTATCTCTCACGAACCACTTTCACCATTTCTTACTTCATTTTATTTGAATAACCCTAATTGTCATGCATAATTTGAGAACCAAACTTGAACAAACTCTTCCATTTCCGCTCCTCGGATCGATAATCTTAAATACTATAACTTGATAAGGTTGTATACTTGCAACTTAGGTAATCATTTATTTCCCATCACCCCTCCTCCTCCTCCTCCTCCTCCTCCTAGGCTTGCATCTCAGATCCAACAATAGTCTCTCCACTACTTTTCAGTAGTGGCTTGGCGTTTTTCAGCCATTAAAGAAAATTGAGAAAATTAGGGTTTCACAATGAACGTATCAATTTAAATAGACCCCGAGAGTAACCCAAATTTAACAGGGTTGGTATTGAATTGGATGTTGAACTAATAAAGATAATTAGGCGGTTAATCCTATTTCTAATAGGAATTAGCTTTCCTATTGATTTATTATTTCGTTGGATGTCCATCGTACATTCATCCTTGAATATGCATTTTACTTTCATCTATCCCTTTATTCACATCATTCTTTCGAGTTAAAACATCTCATTTTCTTAAGTAGGTCCAAGAAAAAATTGAATAGACCGAACCGAGCCCAATTGTTCGGTCTCGAATCTAGGGTGATTTAATACAATTTAGCTAAATTTTATCAAAATTAATCGAATTGACAGTTTGATTTGCATTTAACGGTCAATCCAGTACCCTTATAACAAGATTTAAAATTTTAACATAAGGCTGTCTCTTGAGATTCTACCTCTTCTTCGCTATTTTACTATTATTTGTGTGTTTGATAGATTCAATTTTTTGTACAACTATATAAACCAAAGCTCATATTAGCATATATATAGATAAAGAAAATTGCAAGCCATGAAAAGAAAAGAAAAAAGAAAGAAAGAAGAAAAGCTATATCGAATTACTCTAATAACCTTTACGGGCTACCCTCTTCGGCCCAATATTCCTTTTTGTTAAGCTGTTCATAACAGAAACGGAAAAGATTTCTGTTATAGCTGAAACCCCCTAACTCACGTTAAGGGCATTTTAGTCTTTTAATTGTCCAAATACTGAACCAATCAACTGAGCACCCACAGTTTCATTGATTATAGCCAACGTGGACTAAATTGCCACGTCACCAAATGAGAAAACATGTCACGAAATTACCCTATATATTTACAGCGACACCCCTCTAACTGAAAAACTTGCGAACCTCAACATGAGCCTGGCTAGGTTCCTTGTCATAATTCCTCATATGTCACCATACATATAAAGCTAACATTCCATCAAACTCCTCATTACAATTCCAATCATCATAAAAACTAATAAAAAGATGGCTACGTCAGACTTTTCCGTCACGATAGGCGAGCCGACGCTTGTCGCCGCGGAGACTCCGACGCCTCATGAATTCAAGTACTTATCGAACATCGATGACCAAATGGGCCTCCGTAACCACATTCCGTTCATCCATGTCTATCGCGGGCCTCAAAATGGGCCTCCGTAACCACATCCGCGGAGACTCCGACGCCTCATGAATTCAAGTACTTATCGAACATCGATGACCAAATGGGCCTCCGTAACCACATTCCGTTCATCCATGTCTATCGCGGGCCTCAAAATGGGCCAGGCCGTGATCCTGGGCCAATTATGCGTCAAGCTCTGTCTCGGGCTCTGGTTCACTATTATCCGTTAGCAGGGCGACTGAGGAACGGGGAGAAGGGAAAGCTAGTGGTAGAGTGCACCGGAGAGGGTGTCGTTTACAGAGACGCGGATGCAGACGTTACGATCAAACTGCTACGCGAAGCCAACGGGGGCATTCGACCCCCATTTCGACATTTGGATCAATTTCTAGTGGATGATGTTTGGGGATGTAACTCAGTTATAAACTCTCCTTTGCTTAGAGTCCAGGTACTAGTACATTGCATTGGGGCCAGGGCCATGAATTTATTGGGCTTCCAGTAACTCCACTTTTTGTTATTTTCAGGTGACTCGACTCGCATGCGGTGGCTTTATACTCGCTTACACCTTCAACCATTGTATTTGCGACGGTTTCGGCGCGCACCAATTCATAACCGCGGTTGCCGAATTCGCCCGCAACCCCACCCTCACTTCGCCGTCGATCATTCCTGCGTGGTCCCGTGAAATCCTCGCGCCACGGTCACCTCCGAAGGTCACTAACACACATCCAGAATATGACCGAATGGACAACGTAACTCCACTTCCATCACCTCCGACTGAACTCGACTTCCGTCAGCTTATTCAGACTTCTGTATTCTTCTCGCGCACCGACGTGGCAACCCTCAAGCGGCAGACCGCCCCTGGACCCACCTTCGATTCTGTCGCCGCTTGTCTCTGGAGGGCCTGGACCCATGCCCTCTGTCTTGTGGGACCCACCCGCCTCCTCTTCCCAGTTGACACTCGGTCCCGCAACCGCCCCCTCCTCCCAGCGACCTACTATGGTGCCGCTGTGGTCTTCCCGTGCGCCATCACTCACGCCAGCGACCTCCTCGGACAACCGTTGAAGACCGCCACCAATCAAATCGCAGCCTTAAAAACCTTCACGTCAAACGATGAGTACAGGTCATCGACAGTTGACTTTATCGAGGTCAACGGGAGGAGGGGGTTCTGCGGCGGGCAGACCGCGTTCGTGGTCTCTGACATGAGCAGGTTGAGGTTTGCTGACGTGGACTTCGGGTGGGGTCGAGGGATCTATGGTGGGCCCGCGAGGGCTGGCACTGGGGCTGTGCCGGGGATGGTGACGTCCTTGGTGGGGTACAGGAGGGAGGAAGATGACCGGGAGGGGCTGCTGGCTCTGGTTTCATTGCCCTGCGAGGCAGTGGTTGCGTTTCATGAGGAGGTGAGGAAGATTGTGATGGACGGTTTTGCCCCCGAACCTGTAAGGTCTGCTCTTTGATGGCAGCCATTAAGAGGGTATTGCTGGAAATATGAGATGTAAAAAATAAAGACGGGTTGTATCCATTTTGTTACTGTTTGTCGGCAGGAGCGAATAAGAGAGTATTGTAGGAAATATGAGATGTAAAAAGTAAATTTGGGTTACACCCATTTTGCTGGGTTTTAGGAATGTTTGTTATTATAGCCATGAATGGAGAGTATGAGAGAATAACCCCCAATCTCACCACAAATTTGGAGTTTGGATGTAGTACCAGGACCTTTGTAAAACTAAACGTATAATGAACCAAGGGCAAAATTATTCCATGCACCCTAAAAACTTAGCATTCACAATTTTTTTAACATACATATAAAGAATTCATGTTTCACAAAGCAATGGTTGGAGATGCTACGCGCATCTTCAAGTTAACATGAATTAAATGTCGTCGACAAAGGCAACAAAGAGATTGAACTTTTGTACAACTATATAAACCAAAGCTCATATTATCACATAATATATATAGATAAAGAAAATTGCAAGCCATAAAAAGAAAAGAGGGAAAAGAACGAAGAAAAGCTATAACGGAATTACTCTAATAACGTTTACGTTACCCTCTTCGGCCCAATATTCTTTTTATTAAGCTCTTCATAACAGAAAGGAAAAAGATTCTGTTATAGCTGAAATCCCTAAATCACGTTAAGGGCATTTTAGTCTTTTAATTGTCCAAAACTGAACCAATCAACTGAGCACCCATAGCTTCATTGATAATATCCAACGTGGACTAGATTGCCACGTCACCAAATGAGAAAACATGTCACCGAAATTACCCTATATATTTACAGCGACACCCTCTAACTGAAAAACTTGCGAACCTCAACATGAGCCTGGCTAGGTTCCTTGTCATAATTCCTCATATGTCACCATACATATAAAGCTAACATTCCATCAAACTCCTCATTACAATTCCAATCATCATAAAACTAATAAAAGATGGCTACGTCAGACTTTTCCGTCACGATAGGCGAGCGACGCTTGTCGCCTGAGACCGACGCCTCATGAATTCAAGTACTTATCGAACATCGATGACCAAATGGGCCTCCGTAACCACATTCCGTTCATCCATGTCTATCGGGGCCTCAAAATGGGCCTCCGTGAATCACATCCGCGGAGACTTCGACGCTCATGAATTCAAGTACTTATCGAACATCGATGACCAAATAGGCCTCCGTAACCACATTCCGTTCATCCATGTCTATCGCGGGCCTCAAAATGGGCCAGGTCGTGACCCTAGGCCAATTATACGTCAAGCTCTGTCTCGAGTTCTGGTTCACTATTATCCGTTAGCAGGGCGACTGAGGAACGGAGAGAAGGGAAAGCTAGTGGTAGAGTGCACTGGGTAGGGCGTCGTTTACAGAGACGCGGATGCAGACGTTACGATCGAACTGCTAAGCGAAGCCAACGGGGGCATTCGACCCCCATTTCGACATTTGGATCAGTTTCTAGCGGATGATGTTTGGGGATGTAACTTAGTTGTAAACTCTCCTTTGCTTAGGGTCCAGGTACTAATACATTGCATTAATTTGGGCCAGGCCCATGAATTCAGTAACTCGACTTTCTGTTTTTCTCAGGTAACTCGACTTGCATGTGGTGGCTTTATACTTGCCTACACCTTCAGCCACTGTATTTGTGACGGTTTTGGGGCGTACCAATTCATAACCGCGGTCGCCGAATTCGCCCGCAACCCCACCCTCACTTCGCCGTCGATCATTCCTGCGTGGTCCCGTGAAATCCTCGCGCCACGGTCACCTCCGAAGGTCACTAACACACATCCAGAATATGACCGAATGGACAACGTAACTCCACTTCCATCACCTCCGACTGAACTCGACTTCCGTCAGCTTATTCAGACTTCTGTATTCTTCAAGCACCGACGTGGCATCCCTCAAGCGACAGACCACCTCTGGACCCACCTTCTATTCTGTCGCCGCCTGTCTCTGGAGGGCCCGGACCCATGCCCTCTGTCTTGTGGGACCCACCCGTCTCCTCTTCCCGGTTGACACTCGGTCCCGCACCCGCCCCCTCCTCCCAGCGACCTACTATGGTGCCGCTGTGGTCTTCCCGTGCGCCATCACAGACGCCAGCGACCTCCTCGGACAACCGTTGAAGACAGCCGCCAATCAAATCACAGCCTTAAAAACCGTCACGTCAAACAACGAGTACAGGTCATCGACGGTTGACTTTATCGAGGTCAACGGGAGGAGGGGGTTCTGCGGCGGGCTGACGGCGTTCGTGGTCTCTGACATGAGCAGGTTGAGGTTTGCTGATGTGGACTTTGGGTGGGGTCGAGGGATCTATGGTGGGCCCGCGAGGGCTGGCACTGGGGCTGTGCCGGGGATGGTGACGTCCTTGGTGGGGTACAGGAGGGAGGAAGATGACCGGGAGGGGCTGCTGGCTCTGGTTTCATTGCCCTGCGAGGCAGTGGTGGCGTTTCATAGGGAGGTGAGGAAGATTGTGATGAACGGTTTTGCCACCGAACCTGTAAGGTCTGCTCTTTGATGGCAGCCATTAAGAGGGTATTGCTGGAAATATGAGATGTAAAAAATAAAGACGGGTTGTATCCATTTTGTTACTGTTTGTCGGCAGGAGCGAATAAGAGAGTATTGTAGGAAATATGAGATGTAAAAAGTAAATTTGGGTTACACCCATTTTGCTGGTTTTGAGGAATGTTTGTTATTACAGCCATGAATGGAGAGTATGAGAGAATAACCCCCAATCTCACCACAAATTTGGAGTTTGGATGTAGTACCAGGACCTTTGTAAAACTGAACGTATAATGAACCAAGGGCAAAATTATTCCATGCACCCTAAAAACTTAGCATTCACAATTTTTTTAACATACATATAAAGAATTCATGTTTCACAAAGCAAATGGTTGGAGATGCTACGCGCATCTTCAAGTTAACATGAATTAAATGTCGTCGACAAAGGCAACAAAGAGATTGAACTCAGCTAATATCGGAGTAACGAAACAAAAGGAACATAGAGGTATAATGGACATATCAGTTTAAATGTAGGATCACAATAAAAGAATTCCATACTCCAAATAACAAGAAAAGATTTAGCAAGATTCAAAGAAAACAAGCTCATCCAGTGAAGAGAAACTCCAGCCAACGGAACACTGAACCTGAGATGAAAACTAAGGATAATTTATATCATACAAGAATAGAGAACGCCAGCCAGTGACAGTTCAATGTCGCTTACATAAGTTCTTTGGATCTTTGGAACAACAATGATATAGCTAATTTGATAATTATGCTGCATACTGGTAACATGTTATATGGGGTTAATAAGAAATTAAAGCAAGTCATAATCTAATTAAAGCAGCTAGGATCACGATACAACTTTTTCATATGTAAAACAACACATGCATCATGTCACCAACTTACAGCTGAAGCAGAGCTTAAAAGCTTTCCTTGGCATTCCAAAACTGAATCTGGAAAGGTAAAAGGAAAAAATTAGTGACTTCCAACTATGTGGTTAACTCATTTGTTTGTATAAGTTGGCATTGTAAAAAGAACACAGCTCATTAAGAAAAACAAGTGCTACAGATACCAATAGGAGATTCTTCGATGAATGTCAAAGGACCCCACCATTACCTAAAAACCTCATGCGGGTTAATATTTTTTTACTCTAAGATGCCCCCGCTGGTTGAGCTTTGAACAGAAACATGGACTCACACAACGATATCAGTTCTTTTAATGTCTGCTTTAAATTCATGGCCAGATTTAAACTTGGGTTGCTCTGATACCTAAAAGGGCCCTACTGCTACACCAAACTCTCAAGTTGTAGTGACAATTGAGGGGTTATAATTTTATACTCTAACAATGAACTACAATTGGTCAGTCTGCATGTTTTCATACTAATGTCCGAGAGGAAATAAATGTTTGAAGAAATTTTTATAACAAAGGGAAGGCATGGTAGAATAAAGAAACTCTCTAATTTCATGCCAATTTGTTTAATCAAAATATTAGGTTGATGGGAGTAGAATAAATTAACATCCCTATGAACTTCCTATTAAAGTAACTAGGACTCTGTGTTCACTTATCAATATGTTGCATAGATACGAGTACGGGACGTAGTAAATTTGTAAAAGTAGGTGCGAGGATACATTTGTATATATATAAAATAATTCACTTTAGATCAATATTGAATTAAATACCTATTACATTTTCATACTTTTGTTATGTAAAGTGGAGATTATAAATAAGAAACTAAAGGAACATAGAGGTATAATGGACATATCAGTTTAAATGTAGGATCACAATAAAAGAATTCCATACTCCAAATAACAAGAAAAGATTTAGCAAGATTCAAAGAAAACAAGCTCATCCAGTGAAGAGAAACTCCAGCCAACGGAACACTGAACCTGAGATGAAAACTAAGGATAATTTATATCATACAAGAATAGAGAACGCCAGCCAGTGACAGTTCAATGTCGCTTACATAAGTTCTTTGGATCTTTGGAACAACAATGATATAGCTAATTTGATAATTATGCTGCATACTGGTAACATGTTATATGGGGTTAATAAGAAATTAAAGCAAGTCATAATCTAATTAAAGCAGCTAGGATCACGATACAACTTTTTCATATGTAAAACAACACATGCATCATGTCACCAACTTACAGCTGAAGCAGAGCTTAAAAGCTTTCCTTGGCATTCCAAAACTGAATCTGGAAAGGTAAAAGGAAAAAATTAGTGACTTCCAACTATGTGGTTAACTCATTTGTTTGTATAAGTTGGCATTGTAAAAGAACACAGCTCATTAAGAAAAACAAATGCTACAGATACCAATAGGAGATTCTTCGATGAATGTCAAAGGACCCCACCATTACCTAAAACCTCATGCGGGTTAATATTTTTTACTCTAAGATGCCCCGCTGGTTGAGCTTTGAACGAAACATGGACTCACACAACGATATCGTTCTTTTAATGTCCGCTTTAAATTCATGGCCGATTTAAACTTGGGTTGCTCGATACCTAAAAGACCCTCATCGCTACACCAAACTCTCAAGTTGTAGTGACAATTGAGGGTTATAATTTTATACTCTAACAATGAACTACAATTGGTCAGTCTGCATGTTTTCATACTAATGTCCGAGAGGAAATAAATGTTTGAAGAAATTTTTATAACAAAGGGAAGGCATGGTAGAATAAAGAAACTCTCTAATTTCATGCCAATTTGTTTAATCAAAATATTAGGTTGATGGGAGTAGAATAAATTAACATCCCTATGAACTTCCTATTAAAGTAACTAGGACTCTGTGTTCACTTATCAATATGTTGCATAGATACGGGTACGGGACGTAGTAAATTTGTAAAAAGTAGGGTACGAGGATACGGCTGTATATATATAAAATAATTCACTTTAGATCAATATTGAATTAAATACCTATTACATTTTCATACTTTTTGTTATGTAAAGTGGAGATTATAAATAAGAAACTAAAGGAAAGTGCATGTTGCAGGTGTGAATTAAGACGTCAGGACCGCAATGATCTCTTGGACAATTGAAGACAATAATGTTAAAGAAGATAAGAAAGAGAAGAGAAACATATAGAAAAATAGATCAATTTGTATGTTATATTGTTATGTAATCTTGACTTGTATAATCAATGATAAATGTAAGTTTTATAACTGATTTGAAGATAATACCAAATTCTAATTTTCATTACTTTCATCTTGAGCATACAAAAGTACAAGTTATCTCGCAAAACGAGAGTCAAAAGTTACAAGCATACCTTCACAAGTTAGAACTATACCCCAAAATATTACAAGCATCCCTCAAAATATTACAAGTATATTGTTCAAAGTTGCAAATATACCCCTAAAAGTTAGATCTATATCCCAAAACTTACAACTTACTAGCATATTTCAAAAGTTAAAACTATATTCCTTGCACCGGTTAGAAGACAATCAACATTCAACATTTTCATAACCATCAAATACAATAGCCTCAAGCTCCGACTCATCAAGAGAAAAGTTTTGCAACTTCTAAAATGTCGGCACCATCGAATGATTCAAATTCATCTCCTCCTATGTCCCACATCTTTGTCTCCCCTTTAGAATATTCCGAGGATCTCCTTGAAAGAAGACGGAGATTTGTGTGAACATATACCATATCTTTCGCTCGTTGTGGAGTCATCTCATTCCTCTTTAGAGAATGAATAAATTTATAAATACTCCAATTTCTCTCACAACAAGAAGAGGAACAAGGATGCCCAGTCAACTTTCATGCTAACTCTTGCAATTTTGGTGTAGATGTTCCATAGACAACCCACCAAGACTTTGCATCCATTTTCCCCTATTATCCAAAGAGTCATGATCCGCAAATATATCTTGTGCGGCGAAAAATTTAGCAAATTCCACATTAACCATTCTCCGCTCCTCAAAGTTAGGAAAATAACTCTTCAAGCATTTAGCTCTTTCATTTGAGATCTAGGGATCCATATGTGGTGCAACTCGATTCGGGGCTTCAATGAGCCAAGTCGCGCTATAATATCTACAAGATAGAAAAATATTCACAAATAATATCAACTATTAAAGACTAACCAATATAGATTAAAAATTTATTTGAGGAAAAAATGCTCACTTTAGGTTTAGTGAATGAGCTCAGCAATGTAATCATGTATTGCTCTTATTCCACCGATCAACAAAGATAGTATGTACCACATTGTAAAATGATGAATATTCATCATCTCTCTTGCCTTCTTTTCTATAAATGCAATTCACTTTTTCAATCATAGAATCTCATATATCATAAACTAAGTGAAGATTTGACTTGTCGGTGTCGGCGGATCGAGCCATGTTATAGATTGGCTCGGTAAAAGAGATAATATAGTCTATTTTATCCCACCAAATATTATCCAAAATATTATCCTAAACAACAAATTGGGGCCCTACCAACATTATCATCTCGATAAAGACTCCAACTCTCACTAATGACCATATTCATAAGACCACGTTTGATCTTCTTGAATCGTCGCAATATGATAACAACCGAAGCAATACGAGTTTCGGCGATAGCAAACATTTTTAACTTTACATGTTCATTGAACATTGACAATCTCATGGCATGATTCATTATGAAGTTTTTTATAATAACATCTTCGCTAACTTTGGTGATCCAACTACATTCCTTATACATTACCTCATTTCTTTCGGTATTCTTCGCCGCACAAATATTTTTAAAGGTAAGATTGAGTGTGTGGACAACACACGGAGTCCAAAAAATATGAGGATGTCTTCCTTGTACAATGCCTCCCGCGAATTTGCAAACCAGTGCATTATCGATTATGACTTCTACAACATTATGAGGACCAACCTCTTCAATGGCTTTCAAGAGAATATCAGCTATATAATCCATATTCTTAGTCCTCCCCTCCGCATTGATGGCATTCAACAACATTGGTCCATCTTCGATCACCGCCATCACATTAATGAGAGGCCTTCTTTGTGAGTCGGACCGCCCATCACTAACAATAGAGACACCCTTCGCTTTCCATGTTAATTTTATGGGCTCTAATAACTTCTCGATATGTGCCATATCTTTTTGTAAGAGGCTTGTTCTTAGAAGATTGTAACCGGGAGGGACATAACCTCCAAGCGAATTGCTTGTGGTATTTTTAAAAGCTTCGATGAAGTATGGATTTCTTGCCAAATTGAATGATAAACCCCCCGTGTAAAACATTCGGGCAATGAGACCATGTGGGTGATGTCGGGCTCCACGATTAAAGGATTGTTCTATGGTGTTCCCCTCACTTCTTCTCTTCTTAGCAACTTCTTTTGTAGTGGTTGTTCTTGATGTAGGTAATGGAACACTCTTGCCCTTCTTTGCCTTCAACCTAACCTCCGCTAGCTCCAACACTTTCTTTATCTCAACAATATTTTCATTCTTCACATTTGCACAACACTTGATTTCAAATAATGGATGTCTTTAAGAGATGTGCTTTTACTCTTGAATGAAAACTCTTAAAAGTTTCAAGACAATAATTGCATTGTCATTCCCAATTTCCACCACCTCCCATCGCTTTTCCAAGTTTTGTGACATATCTCCAAAGAAGAGCATGATCGTCCTCTAGCTCGCTTTGTGAACTTGGAGTCCCCATTTAATTCTCTATAATTATTAACAAGAAAATACTTACATATAAGAAATAGAAAGCTATTTTTACTTCAATTAACAATTTAGAACTAAAACAGTTACCTATATAAACAAATACAAGCATTAAAAATAATTTATAATTCTAATTTCTTTTAGAGATGAGATTGAATTAGTTTCAGATTCTTGAGTGTATAAACACAAACTGTCTTCGAGCTCAAAAACGAAATCCATTATCTGAATGGAAGCTCACTAGATAAAACACATTAACAATGAAATTCATTAAAAAAACTCTAAAAATAAACTTAAACCCCCAAAAGGATTAAGAAAAATCCAAATCCCCCCCCCCCCAAGAAGCTCAGTTCTTCAGTTGCTCAAAGGAAAAAAGGAGAAACGAATTTAAACAAAACCCTAAAGACCCTAAAAGTCAAAATTTGGAAAAATTAGTTACCTTGTCTTCGAGCAGAGGTGCTAATTCCGTCCTCGAGGCGTTGATTTCCGTCGTTGAGGCCTTGAAATCTATCTTCTGTCGTCAAGGCGCTACTTTTGTCGTTGTCAACCTTCGGTTTGATGGGTTCTAAGGTGGGAAGGCAGAATCGGGGTTGGAAGATGAAAGGAGGACTGGATATTTTGGCACGGTTTGGGTTATTGGGCTCAAATAGCGGACCGATTGACCCATTAATCAAATTTCTGTTTTGGAACTTTTTCCCCTCACATGTGCGTGAAGCGAAAATGCCGTATCCTGCCGTTTGGGTGCAGATCCGCACCAAAAGCGTGCCCATTCGCAGTGCGGGACCAAAATACCATGTCGGGTATCACAATATCATTAAAGTTGTACAAAGTTCAATTTATCAAAGGGAGTGCCTTGGAATAGATGGATGCAAATGTTTGATATAATTTGGGGAGTTTGATGGCTAGTTTGATCAAGATATTGCACACTTATTTGGATGGAAGAAGTGAAACACCTAATGATTTACATGAGACAAGAAAAACTGTAGTTTAAAGAAGTCATGGCGCTTACACAGGCAACCAGAGTTATTGTATATACCACTAGGTTTTTAACATCTAATACAAGCATATAAATTCTTCTGTTGATGCACACACAAGAACTTCACTCAAATTGCAGTAGAAACACACAACCACAAACAAGCATATTTTCTGCAAAGGCTTAAATTAAAGTGAATACTTAAAATCGCTCTCTAAGAATGAAATGGAGTAAAAGATCAGAGCATCAATCAAACAAGAGAAAGTGTGATCTAACTTAAAAGCGAATAAATAAAGAAATTAACTGTGTATATATAGAGAAACTGAATAAAATGTAAGAAAAGGTAAGAAAAGTAATTTGTTCATAAAACTAGGAGCTTTTGAATAGGAATAGAGCACCATTTACTTAGTATAGAATCAATAATGATAGCAGATTATTCTTTAACAAAAGGCAGACAAAAGCGGAAATTTAATTGAATATTCTGCTCTTTGTGTGTGTGTGTGTGTGTGTGTGTGTTGTAGAACAATAAAAGATGGAAGAATAAATATATATAAAGCAATCTTAGTATAGGACTATTAATTACTTACCATTTGTCCTATAGCATTTTATTGGAACCACTGTCCTGTTTGTTCTCTTGAGGAAGGGTTCGCATTATCTTGGAAGCACCGTGTCTTTTGTTCTTGCGGGAGCGTTTCTTGCTGTTGCTGGGACCTGGGATCTGCATGTGACCTGACAGCCTTGCTTGATCATCTGACACAACCTCTGGTTTAGCTTCAATTACTTGTGCAGGGGAAGAATTGTTGGAGACAGGGTTGAGATGTCCACTTGTTAAGCCCTCAGGTTGACTGTTCTTTTGGACAGTTTTTCCTTTGGGGTTTTCTATAGTTGGTAGTATAGAGTGATCTGCTGCAGGAACTTTTCAAGATAACACATCAAGTAAAAACTTAGAAGTAGCAGACGGAAATGTAATTTAACAGTTTAGCACACATTTTTCCCAACAGAGCACAAACATGTGCTACTTTGTTAATTGACTTTCTACATCAGCCATTTCACTAATTTTAATCAAAATGTATTAAAGAAAAGGATTAAGAAAAATCCAAATCCCCAAGAAGCTCGGTTCTTGGTTGCTCAAAGGAAAAAAGGAGAAACGAATTTAAACAAAACCCTAAAGACCCTAAAAGTCAAATTTTGGAAAAATTAGTTACCTTGTCTTCGAGCAGAGGTGCTAATTCCGTCCTCGAGGCGTTGATTTCCGTCGTTGAGGCCTTGAAATCTATCTTCTGTCGTCAAGGCGCTGCTTTTGTCGTTGTCAACCTTCGGTTTGATGGGTTTTAAGGTGGGAAGGCAGAATCGGGGTTGGAAGATGAAAGGAGGACTGGATATTTTAAGTACCGGGTTTGGGTTATTGGGCTCAAATAGCGGACCCGATTGACCCATTAATCAAATTTCCTGTTTTGGAACTTTTTTCCCCTCACATGTGCGTGAAGCGAAAATCGCCCGTATCCCTGCCGTTTGGGTGCAGATCCGCACCCAAAACGTACCCGACACGGGTACGGGACCAAAAATACCATGTCGGGGTATCACAATATCATTAAAGTTGTACAAAGTTCAATTTATCAAAGGGAGTGCCTTGGAATAGATGGATGCTAATGTTTGATATAATTTGGGGAGTTTGATGGCTAGTTTGATCAAGATATTGCACACTTATTTGGATGGAAGAAGTGAAACAGCTAATGATTTACATGAGACAAGAAAAACTGTAGTTTAAAAAAAAATGTTCAATTCAAATGATGGGTTAAAGAAGTCATGGCGCTTACACAGGCAACCAGAGTTATTGTATATACCACTAGGTTTTTAACATCTAATACAAGCATATAAATTCTTCTGTTGATGCACACACAAGAACTTCACTCAAATTGCAGTAGAAACACACAACCACAAACAAGCATATTTTCTGCAAAGGCTTAAATTAAAGTGAATACTTAAAATACGCTCTCTAAGAATGAAATGGAGTAAAAGATCAGAGCATCAATCAAACAAGAGAAAGTGTGATCTAACTTAAAAGCGAATAAATAAAGAAATTAACTGTGTATATATAGAGAAACTGAATAAAATGTAAGAAAAGGTAAGAAAAGTAATTTGTTCATAAAACTAGGAGCTTTTGAATAGGAATAGAGCACCATTTACTTAGTATAGAATCAATAATGATAGCAGATTATTCTTTAACAAAAAGGCAGACAAAAACGGAAATTTAATTGAATATTCTGCTCTTTGTGTGTGTGTGTGTGTGTGTGTGTGTGTTGTAGAACAATAAAAGATGGAAGAATAAATATATATAAAGCAATCTTAGTATAGGACTATTAATTACTTACCATTTGTCCTATAGCATTTTATTGGAACCACTGTCCTGTTTGTTCTCTTGAGGAAGGGTTCGCATTATCTTGGAAGCACCGTGTCTTTTGTTCTTGCGGGAGCGTTTCTTGCTGTTGCTGGGACCTGGGATCTGCATGTGACCTGACAGCCTTGCTTGATCATCTGACACAACCTCTGGTTTAGCTTCAATTACTTGTGCAGGGGAAGAATTGTTGGAGACAGGGTTGAGATGTCCACTTGTTAAGCCCTCAGGTTGACTGTTCTTTTGGACAGTTTTTCCTTTGGGGTTTTCTATAGTTGGTAGTATAGAGTGATCTGCTGCAGGAACTTTTCAAGATAACACATCAAGTAAAAACTTAGAAGTAGCAGACGGAAAAGTAATTTAACAGTTTAGCACACATTTTTCCCAAAAGAGCACAAACATGTGCTACTTTGTTAATTGACTTTCTACATCAGCCATTTCACTAATTTTAATCAAAATGTATTAAACAGAAAATTTTGTTATTGCAGCATTAGCAAAACCATGACAAGCAAAACATATGAATACAAAATACCTGGGAGATTGCCATTTGTTGGTAAAACATGCATGCCATTTTCAAACGGAGCAGTATAACCAGAGTGATTATCGAGAGTTAGTTTCAAGGGCAAATTATCGTCCTGTGGCACAATTGAACCACTGCCCCTGTTAAATGCATCAACTAGTATGCCCTTTGACTTAATAACCTCAGTCATAACAGTGCTCGTATCAGATTCACCTGCAATCATAGATGGAACACTAATCAACTTTTTTTAGAAGCTAATTTTACCAAAATTCTCAGTTCATCTCTTAATCAACCAATGAGAGGAACAAACCCAATATACGGTCAATAACAGTGCGAGCTCCAAACTGTTCAGCGTCTTTTTTGCTCCTTCCAGGGCCACCTACATACATTTTTCCGTCAAAGACAACAGAAGAAATAAATGTCGGAAACAGTCCCGCTAATTGGGAAGTTGTATATGTTGGCAGCCCCATTCTCATCTTAGCTGCATACTCATAGAGGATAGATTTGCAAAATATATTATCCTGGAGCAGAGAGAAAATGAGCTTGTGAAAGTCTGAAAGATAGAATAACCCAATTTAGCAAGAACAAACCCCGAAATAACGGGGCCATAGTGATGAAAAAATAATGTATATGTTCGCTTTTTCTTGAAACCACTGTCCTGTTTGTTCTCTTGAGGAAGGGTTCGCATTATCTTGGAAGCACCGTGTCTTTTGTTCTTGCGGGGCGTTTCTTGCTGTTGCTGGGACCTGGGATCTGCATGTGACCTGACAGCCTTGCTTGATCATCTGACACAACCTCTGGTTTAGCTTCAATTACTTGTGCAGGGGAAGAATTGTTGGAGACAGGGTTGAGATGTCCACTTGTTAAGCCCTCAGGTTGGTTGTTCCATTGTAGAGTTTTTCTTTGGCATTTTCGTCATAGTTGGTAGTGTCGAATTGGCTGCAGAACTTTCCAAGAGAACACACCAAATTCAAATTTTGAAATAGCAAAAGCCTTGACAAGCAAAACATATGAATATAAAATACCTGGTAGATTACTACTTCTTGATAAAACATGCATCTTTGTTTTCTGGCCGATACTATAACCGGGATGATTAGCGAAGATGCATTTAAGAGAACACTATTGTTTTGTGGTGCGGTTGAACCAGCATACATGTCTTTTGAGTGAGAACCATGTTGATTATCAAGAGTCGTTTTCAAGGGCATATCATTGTCATGTGGCACAAATGAACCATCGCCACTACTAAATGCATCAAAGAATTTGCCCTTTGACTTAATAACCTCAGTCATAACAGTGCTCGTATCAGATTCACCTGCAATCATAGATGGAACACTAATCAACTTTTTTTAGAAGCTAATTTTACCAAAATTCTCAGTTCATCTCTTAATCAACCAATGAGAGGAACAAACCCAATATACGGTCAATAACAGTGCGAGCTCCAAACTGTTCAGCGTCTTTTTTGCTCCTTCCAGGGCCACCTACATACATTTTTCCGTCAAAGACAACAGAAGAAATAAATGTCGGAAACAGTCCCGCTAATTGGGAAGTTGTATATGTTGGCAGCCCCATTCTCATCTTAGCTGCATACTCATAGAGGATAGATTTGCAAAATATATTATCCTGGAGCAGAGAGAAAATGAGCTTGTGAAAGTCTGAAAGATAGAATAACCCAATTTAGCAAGAACAAACCCCGAAATAACGGGGCCATAGTGATGAAAAAATAATGTATATGTTCGCTTTTTCTTGAAAGCGCCACCCTTTTTGTTCTTCTTGCAGGAACACTTTCCGCTGCTGTTGGGATTTTGGTTCCTGAAACTATTGCTGGATCATCTGATAGATCTGCGATTTTAACTACAATTACCTGTGGAGGGCAAGATTCACTGATGACATGGTAGAGATGTCCACTTGTTGAGCCTTGAGGTTGGTTGTTCCATTGTAGAGTTTTTTCTTTGGCATTTTCTGTCATAGTTGGTAGTGTCGGGTGAACTGCCGCAGGAACTTTCCAAGAGAACACACCAAATTCAAATTTTGAAATAGCAAAAGCCTTGACAAGCAAAACATATGAATATAAAATACCTGGTAGATTACTACTTCTTGATAAAACATGCATGCTGTTTTCCTGGCCAGTACTATAACCAGGATGATTAGCAGAAGATGCATTTAAGAGAACACTATTGTTTTGTGGTGCAGTTGAACCAGCATACATGTCTTTTTCAGAGGCAGCAGTAGAACCATGTTGATTATCAAGAGTCGTTTTCAAGGGCATATCATTGTCATGTGGCACAAATGAACCATCGCCACTACTAAATGCATCAAAGAATTTGCCCTTTGACTTAATAATCTCAGCCATAACAATGCTCGTATTAGATTTGCCTGGAATTATAGATGGAGCACAAATCAGTTATTCTTAGAACTCAATTTTACCATTTCCAAAGTTCAGATCATAATCAACCAAGGAGAGGAGCAAACCTAATATCCAGTCAACAACAATGCGAGCTCCAAGCTGCTCAGCGTCTCTTTTGCTCCTAGCTGGAACACCTTTATAAGTTTTTCCATCAAAGAACACAGAAGTAATAAATGTTGTAAAGTGTGCCCCTGATTTGGAGGTTGTATATCTAGGCAGCTCTATTTTCATCTTAGCTGCGTACTCATGGAGGATAGTCTTGCAAAATGTAGTATCCTGGAGTCAAGAGAAAATGAGATTGTAAAAGTCTTAAGGTGAATAATCTCAGTTAACAAGAAAAGCTTGCAAGATAGAGGATTAATTTCTCTAAATACCCATATATAACGGGGCCATAGTGATGGGAAATTAATGTAACAAAATATGAAAACTGGTTAAGATACACTGAGTGAAGTTGTCAGCAATAGAAAGGAAGCCAACTTTATAGTTCATAGCCAACTCAAGAGCAGGGAAAATACAAAACCAACAAAAGGTTCCCTATGGTGACTTTTATTTATGATTACTTTATGTAATGGTTAACTGTTTCCTTAAGTTTGAACGAACCAAACAGCTTTAATTACCAAGGACGGCCCTAGATGTTTGTAACTGAATTGTTGATAAGGGAAACATGGATGTGGGTTTGCTTGATAGCTTGGCTGATGTCTTAGTAGCTATAACTTCTTGATGCCATGCCTAACATGAGAAGCAATCCATAAAAAACGCTTAACATTCTGTGACAAGCTTGAGAAGCAAGAGCACGTACTTTTTCCTAAAGATAACAACATGTCTATGTTACTAAGGCCGATAGCAATATTGTATTTCAGTAGGAAAAAAGCGAACATAATGATAGAAAATGATGAAAAAAGGTAATGGTTGTCAATAATAGAAAGAAATATCATGACAGAATCGAGAAACCTACAAGATCCTCTGCACATGGTGCCAACATACAGTTCTATTATTTATCCCTTTAGGTTTCAGCCTTCAGTGTTGCATAAGGGATCTATTTGTTGAGAACTTAAAGTGATAAGTAGTTTAAGGAAAGAAATTTAAGGAAAGATTGGGTTTAATGTCTATGCAAGAAAGGAATTAGGGAATTGAAAATGATTCTAGTTTTGACAGCTGTGATCGATTATGAGGCATCTGATAAAGCAATTAGATGTACTGAGACCGAATATGGAACCTGGCGAATGCAACAACTCCTACTGCACTCTTCCCCTTCTAGATACCCAGGCTAGAATGCATGTAACTGCTTCAATTATGCGCAATCCAATGTATGCTGTTCGAGGGCTAGAGATCCTATACATCCTTGGCTGTAGAGAAACTCTGCAACATGTTTATGCACGCTACTAACATTTCTTCAATCCATGGACCTCATGAATGATATTGTTTACATAAATTATATAAAAAAGCTTTTAATTGCAATACTATCGATCCAAATAAGTAACTGTAAGATTTTCTTTACAATAAAGGTTTTAAAGAATCTCAAGCTTGTTAAGAGAGCTATAAGCACTTTCTTATTTTTTTTTTTTTTTGGGGGTTGGGGGTGGGGTGGGGGTTGAGGTGGGGGAGATAGCATTTTCAATATGGAATGAAAAGAAAAGACAGTATGGCTCACACACCAGAGCACTTGGCTAAAATAAATATGTAGACAGGAAGTTCAATATGGAAGCATTGTCCAGATACAAAATTTGCATCTTGAGTCAAATATGGTAATAGAGAGCATGCAACTACCCCCTTCAGATGAATAATTGTGTTCAGAACATTAAAGACAGGCTTTCTATCTAATTTTGCACCTAAGATATCTGACCAATTCTAACAAGAACATTAGTTGCCGGAGTATATGTGCATTGTGCAACCTTATGAGAGATGTAACGCTCAGGGTACTGTTGTCTCTCAATCATATATGATGTTGTCTATCACTCAAATACAGGATAATGTGTGATATGCACTTCAACTTTCAAGAAACTTCTTAAAAAACAAATTGACTCAGAAGTTTCAGGTTCAGTTTCAGAATTAGTTTTGTACCCAACATCACAATGCATATGAAATTCTGGTCATGTGAATGTAAGGGTGTGCAAACGAGCCCATGAGCTAGTCAACCCTGTTTGAATTTAGCTTGTTTATAAATTTGAACAAAATAAATCAAGCTACTTGAATAGAAGCTGACTACGAGCTGTGCATCATCACTGATTGCTCTTAGATTGAGCGTTTTAATGTTTACACCAATCATTCAATCGATGCATTGGAGAAAGCAAAATATTTAAGAAGTGCCAAGAATTCTTTTGCGCACTTTTTTTCCTATTTACTCATGAAATAACTTATGTTACAGTGTGCTTCCGATAGAATAACTGTAACTACACTAAAAACAATTGCTAAAGGTTTGTTCATATTGTTAATTGATTCCAATATGACAAACTTTCTATAGTAGAAAATTTATATATTTATATATTTTGATATTTTCATAATGGCAGTATGAGTTATATTTAAAATAGCACATAACGTTAATACGTTATGATATATGCTGTGCGCGCAATCGCTCATATAGCTTAACTAACAAACATGAGCTAGAACTAGAAGGGTCTAGCATGATTTCAGCCTAAACACTAAGCTAAACACGAACAATTCGAACCGCTTGTCTGTTAGAGATCCCTATGCCAAGGATTTAAATTCAGCGTTCTAACAATGATATCTTTGTTTTCATCACCAACTTGCCCTCATAGAATCACTTTGTTATTCACAATCTGGCTTCTGTTTCCAACATGTCCATGCTCCCAGGCAAATTCTCCTCAATTTGTTGAACAGAAGCTTTGAGAGAACTCTTTTTTTTTAAATGTTTACTCCTAGGTGTTCAACTTGACATGCTATACTGAGGAGGTGCACTATGATGTTATCTATGTAGTTTCTTGAAACAATATCTCACAACTTTCTATTGTGAAAGTAAAGTGGGTCGGGAAAAAAATCTGACTAGTCATTTTGCACCATATTATCTACCCAGATCAATTGAAGCTTTACTTGTTTCACTGTCCAATATATCTGTAGAAACATCAAAGTGCTATCAAACAAACCACCCTGATAGACAAAAGACATACCCATATCAGATGCACACTGGACGTCATACTTGGCAGGTATATGATGGACACTCTTTCTAGTTTATTCTACAATTTTACAAAGTAACCTAGATATAACGGGAGAAGAATCCAACATACACAATTAGAAATGAAATCCATGTGAAGTTAGAAATTGCATAAACTTCAGAAATTTGGTTCATGAATGATCGGGTTTGCCACTTTACCAAACATGAAGCACTACATGACCTCATAATAAATCAAGATAGCAATTGAGCATCTTTAGATATTACCAAAACAAGTATCTAAAGAGAAAGAACATAGTGCACGGATAGTTCATATGAGCACAGAAAAGAATACGAGCCATACATCGGGAATCAGTGAGATTCCTTCCAGCTTCATCTTACTTAAAACGCTATCGAGAGCGAGTTTTGCTACATTCTGCTCAGCTTCTCTTTGCCTCAGAAATACATGCGGAGATACAAACTTCGTCCCATCAACAATGACAGATGACCTAAACAATGGGCGATGTAGAGATCCTTCATTACATGTTTGATAAACCGGTAAGGGAATCGATCCTCTCTGAGCAAACTCCAGCAACCTGCTTTTATACTTGAACTCGTCTTGTGTCCCTTGAAATCAAGCGAAGTGCGTGAAATAAGTAAAGAAAATATTTCTTTCTTTGTTTTGAAGAGTAGATGATTTTGGGGGAGATTTCGGTACAAAATTTTACCACATCACTTTTAAAATATAGTTTAGGTAACCCAGTGAAGTTGGAAGCTAAAAGTGTTAGGACACAATTTTCTCCATTTTTTTTGCCCTAAATTTGTCGAAATAGTGTAAGAAAAGGGAAAGTTTCTGTTGTTAAAGCATAAGAATCGAAACATAATGCACCAAATGTTAGTAGACTCTGAACAAGAAATAACTCCAGCTCAAAAAAATCCACAGAACTGTACTAAATAAGCTAAATTTAAAAGCAAAAATCCAAGGGGAAAAAACACTAAAAATATTACTCTTTTATGCCCTAAATCTGTTGCGCTACTGGAAATTAGCTAAAAATTGAACGCAAAAATCCTAAAATAAAAGCACCAAAAGTCTTTCTCCTTTAGGCTTTAAATTTATCGTTGTTAAAAAGAAAACTTCTCTGATCAAATTTTTGGTACAAAATCTTCCCATATTAAACACACGAAAAATCTTAATATAATGCCCTAAATTTTTAGCAGAATCTAAAGAAGAAACAACTCAAACAGCTCAAATATCCACTGAAACTGTACCAAATAAGCTCAAAATTGAACGCAAAAATCCCCAACAAATGCGCTAAAATTCCTGAAGTGCACAGTGAAAACTCACTCGGATTCGCCAAGGGTCCGGCCTCCATCGAGGAGAAGAGAAAATTAGGGTTAGGGCTTTTCGAGGGTTTTAGCGAATCAAAAAAAGAAAGATGAAATGCTGTCGGGGCGGGCTTCGACTGACGTTTTTCTTATCCCTTGGCCCAAAACTCTGTAGGGATGTGTGTATGTGGGTAGTCAAATAGATCTCAAAAGGAGTTTTTGTTAAAACAGCTCATTTTTGCTAAATAATTAGCAAAATCAACCGTTTTGCTAATTAAAAGATGTCGGTTTCGCTAAAAACAGATTTTGAAACATACAGGACTACTAGTCCCGTATGTTTAGTGGCCACTAATTGCCCTTCTTCTTCTTTCCTTCTGAAAACAGTTTAGAAAACCGGGACTACTAGTCCCGCGGTTTAATGCTAATTATCGGCCACTAATCATACGGTTTGTTTTGCTAATTATTTAGCAAAAATGGGCTGTTTTAACAAAAACTCCATCTCAAAACTAGAGGGTTGTTTGGCAAATCATCAAATTGGGCTGTTTAAGCCCCTCGACCATTTCAACCGGTTTTTGTTGGCAACTGCTGGGTCAACTCTGGCTCAATTTTTTTTAGTTCACTTTTTGGCCTCAAAATCAGGCCAGAGTTGAACCACCCTCTACCTGGTCTAACTCTAGCCTGGTTAAGAGAGTATACCACTTAGACCTTGTTTTGTTGGGGTTGCCAAACTGACCATATAGAAGTATGAAATTTTATGAGATAAAATTTTATAGTGTTAGTCAACTAAAATTAAAACTAAAATAAAATTTTACAGTGTTAGCCAATTAGAATTCTAACAAAATTAAAATTGGAATAATTATACACTTTTTTATTTTCTATACAAAAATGAGAGTTTTAGTCTCTCAAATTATCATAAATTTTAGCTTAGAACTAGGTGGTAAAAACTTGAACTCCTATTTATTTTATTATTTTTTATTTTTATATTTTTTCTTTACTTCTTTCTTACTATGGCCATCACCATCATTAGACCATGCCGAGATCAAATCTCATCTACTTTTAGTCATCTCGATATTTTCTTTTTATCGAATATTATAATTATATAATTAATTTAAAAATAAAGATTGTATCAATCCATAATTTATTAAATAATAAAATTGAGAGATGAGGGAAAGAGATTTCGGGAGCAAAAAGGAAGGAAAATGGAAAAAACTTTTTAAACTTGTACTATAATAATAATTAAAAATAAAAGCTACAACATATATTATACTAATAATTGTCAAAATCTTATAGTCTTATTTAATAGTAAATAACATTCTTGTAAACAATTATCAATCAATAATAGTAAGTTTAAAATACATAAATAGTATATATATTCTCAAAGTGCATAAATATGTACTTCATGATTATAAAATTTATCACGTTATTTTATCAAAATATCTCGCTTTACAAAATTGTTCTTATTAATCTCACTAAAATATCCCACTAGCAAAAGTTGTTTCACTTTAACAAGTATCCCACTTCGCATGAAAATATCCCAATTGACTAGCATCCCCTAAGAAAACACCCTAAAAGTTATTTATGGAAAATACACATCAGTTTTTCCCATAAATTTGTTCCAATCCATGTGTTCGTTGTTTGGGTCGAAAGTTGGTTCCATTTGTAAAACTTGAGAAAATTACACTTTAATTTTCAGTTACAAAGAAATTTCAGTAACTCTCTCACAAACTCGAACAAAAGATACTACAAGTGTAGATCTCTGTTTTGTGGGACTTTGCATCTTGGGGGCCAGCGTGTCCAGTGGACCAGAAGCGTGATCGTCAAATCGGCGGGGTTTAGTTGATGCTTCATAAAGGAAACAAGAACTTCACAAATATCTTAGCAAGGTAAGATATCTACTCTTCTCAAGAATTAAGGCAAAGCTTAAACTCGAGGAATCTCAGTGTTTCTTGAACTCAGGAAGCTTGGATCTCGATTACCCTTTTTGATGGCCGACCCTTGCAAGTGGACGTAGGAGGTATTTATAGTCTTTGGGAAGCGTGCCCTCTTGAAACACAAGTGTCATAAGTGCGGAAATTTGCGGTTAAGCCTTGGCCAGTACGCCTCGCGCTGTAGCTGCCGCTAGCTGGCGGCGGTCGCGAGCTACCTCGCTAGCGAGGTAGTATGAAACCTGCCCAGCAGCCGATATGAACTACCTCGTGACAAGCGAGGCAATATCGTCCCCTTCAGTACGCAGCGGTTTCCCACTGCTTTTAGGCATGATTAAATGCCTAGAATTACGCCTAGTGGGCGTATCTTGGCGATGTATTAGCGTGTCGAGCGTTTCTGCGTTGATAAAGTCAAGTGGGCCCCTCGGCATTGATTTAGACCCTTCAAGAGCTCGTTTCAAGCATTACGGGTGTCTCGCCGGTTAGCGAGACACAAGTAAGTGCCTCGCCTATAGCGAGACACATCAAGGTGTCTGCTTCGTGCGAGGCACACACAAAGTCTCACTAACGGTGAGACACATCAAGGTGTCTGCTTCGTGGCGAGACACAAACAAATGTGTCTCCGCTTAGGCGAGACACAATCTCCCCATGTGTTGACTTCTTGAGATTTCGGCGGCGTTGTCCTTCAATCTTCTCATGATTTAGTCATATTTGAGGTTCTTGGCAATTTTGATGCTACAGATACCCCCTCAAAGTTTTGGACTCCTCGTATTTTGTCGAAGTGCGGAATACTTTGGATAAGATCTTGCTTCGTTCATCGTTGAACTTTGTAGAAGAGGCCGTGTTTTGCTTGGTTTCTCGAACCACGGCTCTGCAGCGTCGTCGCTGACCATATTTTGGGATCAATAACTATTGCATTTGTATTTTAATGAATTGAAATGTCGAAGTCGATTTTGGACTAATCATCTTCATCTTGAAAGTCACCACTTGGGTTGCGATTGAATGCCTTGAGAATCATTCAGAGAAAAAGCGTCGTCTGGTTTTCTGAATATCAGATTTCCAGGAAAGCTTCCATATAGAATGTCGGAGTAATCATCAAATTACGGATTTCTTGAGGACGGTTTGTGATCTCTCTTTGTATGATAGATATAGGATTTTTGGCAAATCCTCAGCCATCAACGGATTTGATGAGCCTTTACCAACTACCGTTTGAGTTGGGCTAGCATGTAGATTATTTAAGTCCGTTCTACATATAACGTTGTGCTAAAAGAATAAACTCTCTTAGACTTTGTGCTACGATATTGAATACGTAGACTCGATCGATTATTACGAGAATTGATTACCCGGCGGCATGTATTAGATGCACTTATCTCCGTAAGTGACGAGATAACATCCCTATGCATAAATGCATAGTTTAGGTGTCATTAGGTAATGACATCTATGCTACGATATTGAATCGTGAAGCGATCAATTATCACGGGAATTGATTACCGGGCGCAGGTTAGACGACTTATCTCTAATAAGGGGCGAGATAACATCCCTATGCATGAATGCATAGTTTAGGTATCATTAGGTAATGACATCTATGCTCTGATATTGAATCGTGAAGCGATCAATTATCACGGGAATTGATTACGGCGTGTGTTAGGCGTGACTTATCTCTAATAAGGGGCGAGATAACATCCCTATGCATAAATGCATAGTTTAGGTGTCATTAGGTAATGACATCTATGCTACGATATTGAATCGTAGACTTTTGGAATTGTGTCTTCTCTTGGGAGCGAACCACGTTGTGTTTTCTCTTGGGAGCGAACCTGTTGTGTTTTCTCTTGGTAGCGAACCTGTTGTGTTTTCTCTTGGTAGCGAACCTGTTGTGTTGGAGTGAACCTCGTTCATGGAAGGAATCGAGGGATTTTGGCCGTGGTCCTAAGCGTAGGAAGGTTTGACCGAATAGAAATTTTGAGACAATCCTAAGCGTCGGAAGGTTTGATCGCTCATCACGGAAGTGGACCTCTCGTTCATAGAAGGAATCGAGAGGGATTTTGACCGTGGTCCTAACGTAGGAAGGTTTGACCAAGTGGGAGTGAAAATTAAAATGATCCTAAGCGTAGGAAGGTTTGATCGGGATAGGAGTTTTGAGACAATCCTAAGCGTAGGAAGGTTTGATCGCTCAATGCGGAAGTGGACCTCTCGTTCATAGAAGGAATCGAGAGGGATTTTGACCGTGGTCCTAACTGTAGGAAGGTTTGACCAGGATAGGAGTTTTGAGACAATCCTAACTGTCGGAAGGTTTGATCGCTCAATCTGGAAGTGGACCTCTCGTTCATGGATTATCCACCCCCGGCTTTCTTTGCAAAATTGGGCTGTCGGAGTGAGTAAGGAGGAAGAGTAGTTTAACCTCTTATATTCATCGGAGGAAAGGGAGCAGTTTATACTCGTATACCTGTCGGAGTGCAAAGGGAGCAGTTTATACTCGTATACCTGTTGGAGTGAGTAAGAAGGAAGAGCAGTTTAACCTCTTATATTCATCGGAGGAAAGGGAGCAGTTTATACTCGTATACAGCCAGTGCAAAGGGAGCGATTTATACTCGTATACAGCCGAGTGAGTAAGAAGGAAGAAGCAGTTTAACCTCTTATATTCATCGGAGGAAAGGGAGCGGTTTATACTCGTATACTGTTGGAGTGCAAAGGGCGGTTTATACTCGTATACAGCCAGTGCAAAGGGAGCGATTTATACTCGTATACATTTGGAGTGCAAAGGGAGCGATTTATACTCGTATACTGTTGGAGTGCAAAGGGCGGTTTATACTCGTATACAGCCAGTGCAAAGGGAGCGATTTATACTCGTATACAGCCGAGTGAGTAAGAAGGAAGAAGCAGTTTAACCTCTTATATTCATCGGAGGAAAGGGAGCGGTTTATACTCGTATACAGCCAGTGCAAAGAAGCAGTTTAACCTCTTGTACTTATTGGAGGAAAGGGGCGGTTTATACTCATATACATCCGAGTCAAATTTGATTCGCCTTATTTCCAGCGCTAAGACGCCGGCTTCAACAAGGCTTGGATGATGGCCTTGAGAGCTAAGCAATCCTTTGTAGGATGGAGGATCCTCCGCGGTACGCGTAAAGATTTAGGGTCCGAAGTTTTGTTAACCTCCTCTTGATTTGTAATTGGAGGCAACTTGATTTTGTTGTTATCAAGGAGGTGTTTGAAGATGATTGGAACTTCTTCGTCCTTGAAAGAGTATGTCTGTGGAATTACGATTTAGAAGCTTTTGGCGGCCGTTGTTGCGGCGTTTGACCAACAGCGATCCAGAGATGCCTTTCCTCTATTACGAGAGGAAAAATTTACTTCGAGGGTCACCATCTTTTCAAACTTTCTTCCTTCCGAGGAAACGCTCTACTTGTTCTCCTCGTATTTTTAGGTCTTTCCACGTAGTTGGTGGGACGACCCCCATGACTTCCAGCAATTCTATAGAAAGATTGTTGTGGCAAGTCTTCAATATGAACTTTTCAGTAATTGGATCCCTGCAATTCATAGCTTTATTGCGGAATCGCTTAACGAAGGTGTCGATTGTCTCCCCACCTTTCTGCTTTTCGTCTAAGAGAGTTCCAATTGAGACTTCGTGTCAGCCATCGAAGAAGTTGCCGAAAAGAACTTTCCATGTCCTCCCAACATAATAATTCGGCCTTGAGTCTTCGATACCAATCGGCCCCGCCAAGAGTACCGACGAATGACCGAACCATCAGAGGCTCATTTCCCGAGATCACCCCCAAATGTGATTTGAAGTAAATCAGGTGTTGTGAAGGTGACCCTCTCCCGTCAAATGGCGTGAAGTTGATCAAATTGAATTTCGGCGGGTAAGGAATTGAATCCCACTCCCTAGGATACGGACACGGAATACCAGTCCTTTTGACTTCCTGTGCGGACATCAAAGCATTGATTTTATCTTCAAGCTCTTTCATCCTTTCGCCATCATCTTCCCCCCGTTTTGGATTATCTCCAATAGGAAGAATTGGACCATTTCCACCTTGAGCATCAGATGCAGCTTTCTTTGGAGGTTGATCAGCATAAATATGTTCATCAATCTCCGAATCGCTGTCTTCAACATTAAGGGCATTATGGTGGGTAACTCCACCTTGTTGACTGGATTCAGCCGCTGATCGACCCGTGTTGTGCAACTGCTTGGGTTTGCAACTCCTCATCGCTGCATGGCTAACTCCATCTCTGTTCTCATTTCGACCTTAAGCTCTTCTCTTTGCTTGGCTAAGGCTTCTTGTAACATTTGAGCGGGACATCGGGAGTAATGGTAAAGCTCTCGATGGCGACCAACACTTGACATTGTGTCATCGAAGCTATCGCCGAAAGTTGCCGAAGCTTCGTCATCGGATGACTTTCCCTCATGCATCCTTCTATAGTTGATGCGCTATGCTCGCAATTGTAATTGAGACATTCTTTGAGAAATCTTAGACCCAACCTTTCTCCAGAGTGAAGTCGAACCTAACCGTCACGGTCCTTTTCCTTTGTTCACCATATTAATGGTCCCTTCGGAAACTCATCAAATTGGATGGATGATCTCCTTCTTCTTCGATGTCGTCTTGGACGTGGCTTCAGATCTTCCATTGTCGACGGAAAGCCGCTCAATACCGGCTCTCTTTGTAGGTGGCGTTGACTCGAACAAGCACATCGATACTTGGCGTCTTAATCGGTTGTACAGAGCATGAACAATCTATATCGTCGATCGTCCTCTTTAGTGTGTTGCCACCCCCACCGACATAAGGTTGATGTGGGTTATTGCAAATAACATTTCCACCCCAAGTGTAACGCTGTCCTTGACCGAGGACACGCCTTCTTTGGGGCCGGGTAATCCAAGCGACACTGCATCGTCTCGCTTTGCAAGGCATGGACCGCCATGCCGGCGGTAGCGGTATCGCTCACCGGGCGCTGAGATGCGCTTTACACCGCCTCAGCATGGTAGGCGCTTCATACCGTTCACTGGCGCTGAGAGCTTTACACCGCCGTTGCCATGGCAGCTTTAGGTCAGTTTCGCTAGCGCAGGTACCGAATCGCCTCGTGAAGAATTCCGCGAGGCAGACTCTTGAGCCAATTTTGATGTTGCCTTCGGGACCCAAATTTTGTGATTTTGGGTCGATTCCTTGGTTGATTTAGACTCATGCGCCTTGTGAACAACGGCACGTGTATGAGCAACGCGTGCACGACGCTTTTGGACGCGCTCCTTCTTTGTCAATCGGGCCCTTTTGACGAGAACCCATTCTTCCTTGGGAGGAGTGCCGACGGATTGAAAGATTGCGGTTTGTTGATGCCTTTGATCACGTGAGTTGATAGTGAACTCCATCCGTTGACTCGAGCTTTGGCGAACCGACGGGCCATCTTTGACGCCGTTTTGGCGAAGCTCTCTTCGCCGACATCAGAGATTTTGAGAGGGGAATGCTCGTCCGCAGTTTAACAAGAACGAACCTCCTCTTAAGAGATGATATCCTCCGATGTTTGAGGGGTGAGGAGGACTTCGATGTGGAAGAGGAGAGATATTCTTAATTTGGCTTGATCGAAGAAGTAGTCTAGCCCATCAACCATGAGAATTAGGCCTAATCATTGCAAAGGCTGCGACACAACGATCTCGGGCTCGAGACCGTTGGCTCCCTTATTAGTCGCCATCGTGTTTGGGTGAAAAGTTGGTTCCATTTGTAAAACTTGAGAAAATTACACTTTAATTTTCAGTTACAAAGAAATTTGATAACTCTCTCACAAACTTCGAACAAAAGATACTACAAGTGTAGATCTCACGTTTTGTGGGACTTTGCATCTTGGGGCCATGTCCAAGTGAACCACCGGCGGCGATCGTCAAATCGGCGGGGTTTAGTTGATGCTTATGAAACAAGAACCCGACAAATATCTTAGCAAGGTAAGATATCTACTCTTCTCAAGAATTAAGGCAAAGCTTAAACTTCGAGGAATCTCAGTGTTTCTTGAACTCAGGAAGCTTGGATCTCGATTACCCCTTTTGATGGCCGACCCCTGCCCAGTGGGCGTAGGAGGGTATTTATAGTCTTTGGGAAGCGTGCCCTCTTGAAACACAAGTGTCATAAGTGCGGAAATTTGCGATTAAGCGGCGGCTTCGGTACGCCTGTGCGGCCCTTTCCTAGCTGGCGGCGGTCGCGGCTACCTGCGTAGGCGGCGATATGAAACGCCACCGCTAGCGGCGGCGTATGAACGGCCCGACAAGCGAGGCAACATCGTTCGCCATTTCTTTGTGCGGTTTCCACGCTTTTTAGGCATGATTAAATGCCTAGAATTACGCCTAGTGGTATCTTGGCGATGTAACGCTTATAGCGTTCACGAGCGTTTCTGCGTTGATAAAGTCAAGTGGGCCCCTCGGCATTGATTTAGACCCTTCAAGAGCTCGTTTCAAGCATTACGGGTGTCGCCGGTTAGCGAGACACAAGTAAGTGTCGCCTATAGCGAGACACATCAAGGTGTGTCTGGCTAGATGCGGTACACACAAGTCATCAAAGTGTCTCATTTCGTCTTGAGGCACACTGAAATGTCTCACTAACCGAGACACATCAAGGTGTCTCGCCGTGGCGAGACACAAACAAGTGTCTCGCCTTTGTAGCGAGACACAATCTCCCATGTGTTGACTTCTTGAGATTTCGACGGCGTTGTCCTTCAATCTTCTCATGATTTAGTCATATTTGAGGTTCTTCAGCAATTTTTGATGCCTACATTCGTTTTAAGGCTTATTTTTAGAAAGTGGCTTCTTAAAACGGCAGCCCGCATCACAACTGTGAGAAATTCCATTTCAGACTTTTTTGCTTGGAAATGAATTAGAAAACAAATAAAGGAGAATAAAATATTAAGAGAACGAGAGGTGACTTTTTGGGAACCACACAAATTAGTCTCTATAAATTTAGTTTCGTACTTTTTTTTTCTCACCAACCAAATAATAGAAATTGTGGTTTTCTAGAAACTGGGATTGTTTTTGCACCATCCAAACAAGAAAAAGCCAATTTATGAGAAGTGGCTGGAAAAAACAAAAAATAATTGTTTTTCCTGAAATTGGCTTTCTCATAATGAGGGTTTTGAACCAAACAACCCCTTATTGAAAAATAGGAAAATTTTCAGACAAGTTACGAAGACTAACATGCGCAGATTTAATTACCATGTTGCACTTCAAGAATGTCTGCTTTGGTGCTCTCCCTTGTTTGTGGAGGGTGAAACTGTCATTTTATGGGAGGGGTGATTTTTGAAATTATGGAGACAATTATAAAATGGGTAGGTGTTTGAATCTTTCATTAGTTAGATTAAATTTAATACTTGATTTTCTACACTTTTGAATGACATGGGGACCTTTATTTTATTTTATTTTTTTGTTCGAGGTTTCATTAAGCTAGTTTTTCAATATTTACATGTTTGATGATATCATAATAAGCTAGCTTTTAACCATAATTTAAAACATAAAAATTCAAGAAATTAGTCCTTGAGATTATTTCCAGTTTTATAAGCTATTTCAAATAACCATGGAATCAATAGGAGTAAGAAGTGGGGATCTATAGCAATTTTAAAGATTTGAGGGACTAATTTCAAAAATATTTAAGATTTAAGTGACTAATATCGAAAAGTCACTTCATTAAGAGTTTTGGCAAGTTGGTCAAAGTAGATTACAATCCACCTTTGCATGTATAACTGAGTGATTTTTTAATTTAATACCAAAAATGATCTAGGATTTCTAGCTTGTTTTTTGGTGGATTATAATCCTCATGTTTGATCAAGTAAAGACAAATTGCTCCTCACTTTTACATTTCATTCTTCCCTCCTCTCCTCTCACTTCTAAGAATTATTTTTGTCATTTAAACAAAAGACGTACCAATCACCTAAAATTTTAATCGAATTAGAAATTGATTTCTTGACAATTTCCAAACATGCTCTAGTTAGCTTTGATTTCTCAACAAGATGCATTCATTTGTAAGCCTGTATTTATTATACTTATTTGAGAGAAAACCTATAGAGTTTCATTGCATAACAATCATAAAAGAAAAAGATTCCAAATATTATCGCTTTTCACTTGTTCTTAGCATGCAATTAATACGAGAAGATATACTGGGGTCTGTTATTTATGTTTTGAATGCAGTAGTAAAGGCTCGTCCTGTTCAATACGAAAAATTCTTAAGTGCTCCATGAGCACTACACCATACCAATAGGACTAGACCATGTGGCACAAACCACTTTCAAATGAGAGAGTGATGGAATTAAATAATTTTTCTTGTATTACACGCCCTCCTCCTATTGATGTGTTGCAATGCTGATGTAGGACGCATGTAGACAGTCAAAAAAATCCATGTAAGCCTGAAGACGAGGGTCATAAGCTTACTAGTTGCAGAGCTTGAGATCGAGGTTCGCCTAATTGGCGAAGCTCAACTCTCAACCAAGGTTCGCCCAAGTAGCGAAACTCTTCACTCACCGAGGTTCGCCAAGCGTGAAGCCCTTCATCGAGCGAGGTTAAGCCAGCGGCGAAGCTCTTCATTCGAGCGAGGTTAAGCCAGCGGCGAAGCCCTTCATCGAGCGAGGTTAAGCCAGCGTGAAGCTCTTCATTCGAGCGAGGTTAAGCCAGCGTGAAGCTCTTCATTCGAGCGAAGTTCACCCAAGTAGCGAACCGTCATTCAATCAAGGTTGACCCGGTCAATGAAAATGGCTTCGTCATCTAACTTCGAAGCTTCGCCATAACAGCAAAACCAGCGACCCGCGAAGGCCACGAAGGCCACGACAACCGTGGGTATCGGTTATACCCGTCCACATCAATTAACTCCGTTCCCGCGATTATAGCACACCGGTTGTGTGCTTGGTATTATAAATAGTCTTGGGCGACTATTGCAAAGGGCTTTGAAGGCGGGAGATTTAGGCGCCGGCGAGAGATCGGAAACCTCATCGGCAACCTCTAGATGGTTTGCGGCTTTGATCGATCGTCAGCGGGAAGCAATCTCGACTGAGCATCGAGTGAAGCATCCTCTGCCACCAAGAACCCATACAAAGAGAAGTCAAAGCAATCTTCTCTTCCTCATGTCGAGAGAATTTGATTGTAACACATTCATTCAATCAATAAACTTTTCGACCCTACGAAGATGGCGACCACAGTGGGAGCAACCATTCATTCCGATGAACCGGTGGTGGCGCAATCGCACAAGGTTGCGCTTGGAACCGAGGTTCAAACCTTGGTCATTGAGTTCGTCGAGTAAGTACGAGGAGTTTCTTTCCTCAGGGCATCTAGCCCGGTGAAGACACGCAGTGTCGCCGAAGTCTCGTATGAGACTTCAGCCCGTGGCCTGCTGAATCCTCTCGAGTGAACTCGACAATCACCGCTCTCAAGGACAAGGCTCCAAAGTTAGCCGCCAGGCTAAGAAGTGGGTTGTTAAGCAACCCAAGTCAACTTCGGATGTTGTTAGCCAAGTTTTGGCTTCTGGCGGGCCTCGCTCTGCTTGTGTGAAGACCGGACCTTCTAACGGTCCACTCTCAAGACGCTGCATAACGCCGGGCCAGAACCAAGCTCGCCGACGTGCTCGAGCTTTGGTCTCGTTGGACGGATTCCATTATCGTCCAAAGAAAGCCAACGAACCTCGTCATCATCACGGGGTTCATTCAAAACAAGCATCAACGCCGTCAGCCATAACCTAGTCCACAAGACGAACGCCGCCTACCGCTAACTCCGCCCACAAGACGAACGTCGCCCCATCTGCAAACCTCGTCCAAGTGGCGAACCTCGCATACAATGTGAGGTCCCCTCAAAAAGGGATGAGCCTCGTCCAAGTGGCGAACCTCGCCTACAACGTGGGGTCCACTTGAAGGATGAGCCTCGTTTGAGTGGCGAATCTCGCCAGCAGCATGAGGTCCCCTCTAAAAGGGTTGAACCTCGTCCAAGCAACGAACTTCGCCAACATGAGGCCTCCTCTAAACAGACGAACTCTAGGCAGCGAACCTCGCCGTCGTAACCAAAGGAAACGCAAGAATCCGCCAGCCAGCCAAACGCCACTTGAGGGCCTCTCATATGAGGCTCGCTTTTTCGAATTAACGGGGTACGCCCACTCTCGACTCCTGATTATCTCACTGCATGGCGGGATGCCGGTAAATGCAATCTCATTGCCGCCGTGAGAAGCTCATCTCAAGCGCGCCCAATGTTCATCGACACATCGCCGCCGGTTTTGGCGATTATCGACCGTCAACTAGACGGGCGTTTCACCATAAAAGCGAAGCGGTCCGCGATGGTCATTCCCCTGGAGTGACTATTAACATGGTTGGGAGAAGCGGGAGCAAGACCCCAATAGGCGCCCCGAATCGCCCGACCAGTATTCTCCCGGTTACGAGGCGATTAATCAATAGTCAAGGAGCCTATCGAAGCACCCGTCTTCATATCGGAGCGACAATCCCGTTTGACTATAGCCAATTGGTGGGGGTTCAAGAATTTGAGAACTCGCATCGCTACGTCTCAACCTTCAAATATCGATTCGTTGATCGCCGTGTCCTCATGGCCGAACGAGAAGAAGAGATGACACGAAGAATCGAAGAGCAACAAGCTACTATTCTTGCGCAACAAGAATCTATCAGGCGTTTAGAAATAATGATGGAGAAACTTGTAGGCAAGAAGAAGATAGACGAAGGAGGACCCAAATCGAAGCGAGAAGGCTACGAGGGGGATCATGATGTCCAATCAGTGTCATCGGAAGCGGAGTCGAATCCGCATACAAAAGAGCAAGATCATGTGTTGCGGGATTTCCAAAAGCAGCTGGATGCTTTGAAACTCCAAGGGCAATCTAAGGAGCTGGGGGTGGCGAGGCCATATCCTATAGAATGGGATGATGTCCCATATCCTCCGAAGTTCAAGCCACTTAACTTAGTGCGATTCGGCGGAAAAAGTTCTCCGTCACAACACATCTACTATTTCATACGCAAACCGCATATAATGTAACGATCCTATTATGACCGGTTATTCATTAGCACTCTTAAGGAGTCGCCGAGTGGTTTCAAGGTTAGAGCCCGGTTCTATCACTCTTGGAAAGATTTGCAAAGGCTTTTTATGGCCCGATTTTTCGATGATGACACAGAGGTGTCTATGGCTACTTTGTTGGCCGAAAAGCAAAAGAAGACGGAGTCCGCTGACTTCACAAGAGATTCCGAAATCAATCTTTACACTCCCGGGACCAAGTCTCGGAAGCAACATTCATCGCGATGTGCAGAGCCAACCTCTCGATCAACATACTTTCGAAGATGGGTGCAGTTGAAGCACACTCTTAGAGAGAATTGGTGAGGCAAGGCGAACAAGTTGAAAATATGCTTAAGAGGATAGAGGCAGAAGAACCTCAGGACTATCGTTCTAAAAAAGGGGGTAATCAGAGCAATTTTACCAAAACAATCAAGGGGAAGGAGACTCTAGCTGTGGAGACTCAACCTGCTTCAAAACCTTTTAAGCAGAAACCAAATGCCTCCGATAACCGTCCTATGAAGAAGTATGATTTCAAGGATGATCAAGTTGTCCCGATTTTCAAGACTTTGCTCAAGATGAACAAGATCACGCTTCCGGAAATAAAGAAGCCGGATGAAGCTTCAAGGACGGATGATCCAAAATACTGTATGTACCATCGAATGGTACACCATCCGACGGGGTCATGCTACATCTTGAAAGACAAGATCCAAGTCTTGTTAGAAGCAGGTGTTATGACTCGCGAGAGGATCGAAGAAGGTGTCGCAAACATGGTGGCTCTCGGTTTGGCGATTTTATGAATTCCGCGTGATGGTGTAAAACCGATCCATCGGTGGCCGAGTTGTGAACTTTGATCTTCGCAGCGGGAGGCACAAGGTATGGTCCCTTACACTACGCCGAAAGGCGAAATTATGTGGGTTCACCCTGACTTGTTATCAGATGAACAATGGACTTCTTCAAAGTCTAAAGGGAAGACTTGTAACGCTACCTCTGTTGCGCCGGAAAAGGAGCAAATCAATGATTCCACCGAGCAACAAATCACCCCCGTTGCACAACTTGTACCAGCGTTGGCTACCCGAGATGGGAAAGAGTTCTCAAAGGAGTATCTCGAGGCAACACCCGATGTACCATCAAAGGCGCCAGTCATTGAGCCCAAAACAAGGGAAATCCGCTACAACAGAGCGCTTAGGAAGGACACGCCTGAAACTTCGAAGGCCCCTTTCCAATTTGATGTTTTAGCTCAACTCTCCAACATCCCGGCGAGGATCACTTTATTCGAGCTCTTGCGCCTCTCCCAATCTACCCGAGAAGCTCTGCGAGAAGCGTTGGCAGATAATGAAGCGTTCCTAGCTCATTTCCCAGAAAGGACAACGAAAGTTTGTGCCCAATGTCATCAGGTCTTCAAAGGGCCGATACCTTGCATTACTTTTTCATCGGAGGACATGCAAGTGAAGAACCCGAAGCACGATAGGCCATTATACTTTACCGGTTACATTGGCTCTGTCCGAATCAACCGAGCTCAAGTTGACCCGATCCGCATTGAGTATCATCCCATTGAGAATTATACAACATCTTGGGATACCGCTTGTATCGGTTGGCAACAACAGAACCACCATCTATGGTTTCATGCTACCAATTCTCGCCCCTTGGGCAAGATCAAACTCAAATGCCAAATAGGAGACTTGAAGACAGATGTTACCTGCTATGTCATCGACGCGGATACATCTTATAATTTACTCTTGGGTCGGCCCTGGATCCATGAAAACTTGATAGTCCCTTCTACATTGCATCAATGCATGAAGTATGTAGATGAAGAAGGGATGGTTAAAACATTGGTCGCGAAAGGCAACCATTCAAAGGTGTGGAAATTATTTTCTTGATTACGTCCACTACCTTGAGGAAGGCCAAACCGATGAACCACGATCGAGGACTATGACAAATAAAATGAAGTCGACATAGAGTCCAACAAGGAGTTATTTTAATGATGTAAAACCCTTTGTAATCGATCCAATGATCCCGATGATCGATATAGTCATTTTCAATGAAAATTATGATTTAGCTTACGCACCAGGTGTTAAAAGTCATACTGACTTGATGTCAGAAATTCTTTCACGGTTGTATGCTGAACCTACATTGCATATGCCAATTCAGTCGTCGTTCAGGACGACCCAAAGACACTCTAACTCTTCGCAAGCGCTTTTGTGGTACCCGGCCGGGAATAATGATCGAAAAGACATTATCCTTGGGAAGGTCAATAAGCCGTCACAAAATGAGTTAGAACGCCCAAAATGAAGGAAAAGGAATCCCAATTTTCATATTTCTAGCCGCGGCAACACTTGATGAAGAAAATGGGGTATGACTTCTTTCACAAAGAAGGATTAAACTATGGAAAGGCATCGACACCGATCCGACCGCTTATGTTAGGAAGGCGGCGATGATTACTATCATAAAACTTCGTAAAGGGTTGGGATATGAGTCACCACTCATGGCATGTTACGACCGAGGGTGAGTCAAATCACTCATCTTCCAAACACCGGGATTCACGCTGTAGGACATGAATTTAGGTCCCTTATGGCCAATATGACTTCAGCCAGTCCAATTGAGATTCAAGAAGATGACCTCGTACCACTATACGAGGATCCGCTAAGTCAACAGCTTGGAATGCAATGGGAATATCGTTTTGAACAACGAGAACCGCCTACTGATGACAAAATAGTCCAAGTTAATATGGGGGATGTAGCCAACCCAAAACCCATATTTATAAGCGATAGTCTGACCACTGAGGAAAAGGAGAACCTCATCGATTTGGTACGAGAATATATCGATGTCTTAGCTGGAGTTATGAAGATATGCCCGATTAGACCCTCAAGTGGCTATGCACCGCCTTAATATCAAACCGGGTGCTAAGCACGTTAAACAACAAAGAACGACGATTTTCCCTCAGTCATGAAGGCCATCGAGAAAGAAATCGAAACCGATCAAAGCAGGTTCATTCGAAGTGCAACACCCGACCGGTAGCCAATATAGTACCCGCTTTGAAGAAAACGACGATCCGACCGCAAGGCCGACATCGAGATTTAAATTTAGCGTGTCCGAAAGATGATTTTCCTCTTCCAATCACGGATCTTATTATCGACAACACCGTGGATTTGAAAGGATGTCTTTATGGGCGGCTTCTCGGTACAATCGGATCAAAATGCATCCCGATGATGAAAAGCACATCGCCTCGAATGAATATATCAAGTATACGTACCATGCCCTTTGGTTTGAAAAGCGGGGGCTACATACCGGCGTGCCATGACCACTATTTTCGAAAATATTTACGAAAACAAAGGGAATGCTACGTAGATGATTTAGTAGTCAAGAGTCGCCGCAAAAGTGATCACTTGCATGACTTGAAGACAACATTTGAGATAATGCGGCACATCGGTTGAAGATGAACCCAACCAAGTCTTTTCTCGGGATGTCAAGTGGTAAATTCCTAGGATTCGTGATCACAGCAGATGGTATACGCCTTGACCTGCATAAGGTCAAAGCTATCCAGAACTTCCACCTCCTAGAAGCCTCGTGAGAGCTTCGTGGTCTCCAAGGCGTTTGGCTTACATTCGCAGATTCATTTTCAATTTATCGGAAAATGTCAACCATTCTCAAGCTCATGAAGAAAGGTGTATCGCTCGTTTGGGATGAAGATTGCCTAAGGCATTCAAGAGATTAAAATATATCTTTCTAATCCCCCTGTGTTAGCCGCACCTAAATCAGGAAAGCCCTTCCTGATTTACATTCGCCACGTAATATACGCTAGCGTGTCTTTAGCACAGATCGATGACAATGGCCACTAACGCGCCTATTACCTCGAGGGACGCCAATAATATCAATATCTTCCCATTCAGAAGGAATGTTTGGCTTTGGTCTTCGCCATCCAAAAGATGCGACATTATCTAGTGGGACAGACTATACACGTCATCTCTAGAATCGACCCATCTGGTATTTATGACCCAGCCTGGCACGTTGAATGGCCGAATGGCTAGATGGGCATTGTTATTATCTCAGTACGACATTCACTTCAAACCTCAGAAGGCGATGAAGGGTCAAGCTGTGTGTGATCTTATGGCTAACCATCCATGGAAAGGGAAAGTCGAATTGTATCAAGACATATCTGATGAACCTTATGAAGCTAATCGGTCTCTAAGGAACGGTATGGCGGTTATTCTTTAGCCAGACGCCAAAGCGACTGATCTGTTTATGTAGGAGTGGGGTAGTATTGATATCTCCACAAAACCACGTGATACCACGAGCTGTGTCGTTATCAGAACCATGCACCAATAACGTAGCAGAGTATAATGCGTTATTGATTGGTCTCGACATAGCTAAACATTTAGGCGTGAAACACCTTGAAGCATTTGGGGATTCACAGCTAATCATAAAACAACTAAGAGGAGAGTACGAAGTCAGGCACGAGGACCTTATCCCTCATCATGCAGCGGCCGTGACTTTAGCTGACTCGTTTGAAAGCTTTTACATTGATCATGTACCCCGTTTGCAGAACACTTATGCTGATGCGTTGGCGTCTCTTGCAGCTACGCTAGCCCTGCCTGAGAATGCTACTCAGCAGGTTATTGTGTCTAGTCGGCAACTATTTTAGCTAAAATATGCATTACAGATCCAAGCAATCGAAGACAAACCTAAGTCACTTGAAGCACGAGACTGGCAATTCCCGATCATCGACTATGTCTTGCATGGGATATTGCCCGAAGACATAAAAGAGAGAGAGTCAATTCGCCGACGAGCATCAAGATTTTACTATGATTCCCAATTCGGACTTTATATAGAAGGTCATATGATGGATTCTTGCCGATGTTTGTCAACTAAAGAAGCGAGCAAGTCTTGAAAGAAGCTCATGGCGGTGTTTGTGGAGCACACCACCGACCTAAGTTATGGGACCGTGCGTGAGCTTCGGTTATTATTGGCCGACAATGGTAAGGGATGCCGTGGCTCACGCTAAGCGGTGCCATGCATGCGGATACATGCTAATTATCTTCACCAACCGCCGGAACACTTGCATCCTACCGCCACGCCCCGCCATTTGAAACATGGGGAATGGATATTGTTGGTCCCATTTCTCGCCTTCTTCAAAAGGACCTTTGCTTCATATTGGCAATAGCGACTATTTCTCAAAGTGGGCTGAAGCTATTCCATTGAGAATGGTCAAGACTAATGATGTGATCAAATTTGTCAAACATCACGTTATATACCGGTATGGTGTGCCAAGGCAGATTGTCCACGACAATGGTCCACAATTTGTCAGTCATGCTTTCACGCGATTCTGCGATAAATTTCGAATCCGGAATTTAGCATCAACAGCTTACTATCCTGCTGCGAACGGACAAGCTGAAGCTTTTAATAAGACGATCATCAAGATCCTTACTAAGATGGTCTCTTCAAATAAGAAGGATTGGGATGACAAGTTGGGATAAAGTTTGTGGGCTTACGCTGTGGTTCGCACACCAACGGTACCACCCCATATTCTTTAGTTTATGGTTGCGAGGCTATTTTACCGATGGAGATTCAAATTTAAATTATTCTGAATAGCATTAACCACTGGAATGACTCTTGAAGAAAATCATCGTCGGCCTTGAGGAACTTGAAATCTTTGGATGGCGACTCTGAGCTCAACAACATATCGAGTTCTACCATGTCCGAATTTCTAAAGCATTTGACAAGAAAGTTAAGTGTCGCATTTTCAAGGAAGGCGATCTTGTTCTCGCGGTCCGACGCCCAATGATCCTCAATTCTAAGAAGAAGGGGAAATTCGAACCAAAATGGAAAGGGCCATTCGTAGTGGAGTCGGTTTACTCGAATGGAGCATACCGCCTAACCAATCAAGAAGGCGACAGAATCATGATGCCTATTAATGGTAAGTTTCTGAAGAAGTATTATCCATAGCGATAATGATTTATCATGTGTTGACTAATTATTATCTCGTCACTTTTGAATTTGGTCTACCAAGTGATGTACCAATTTTCTTTCAATTCGTTACAAACAATGTCCGCCACCCTATGTAGCCTAACGAGTGGCGTACCCCTATTCCCATCATAGTTGTTATACTTCCGAGTTACTGAACAACTAGATCCTTCTTGGTCATATGTCGTCATACGTCCGTGTCACTGAACGATTTGATCAATTCCACATTGTCATTTGGTATTGGCCTACCAAGTGTTGTGCCAGATTGTCAAATTACCACAAACGATATCTACTACCCTATCATAGTTGTTATACTTCTATGTCACTGAACAACCTAATATTTTCGATCAAGTGTCGTCATACTTTTATGTCACTGAACGATCTGATCACTTCCATATTGTCATGTACCCTATCAACCCCCTTACCGAATAGTAGCCTACCATGCGATGTGCCTCTATTTCAACCATAGTCGTTATACTCCCATGTCACCGAGCGACTTGACTACTCCCATGGTCATTCCTCTAAATGACTTTGTTCATAATCATTGTTGTCATACTTTCATGTCCTGAACAACGATTGCTTTTCGATCACGATCGTTATACTTTTATGTCACTGAACGATTTGATCACTCCCACACGATTTTATTCCTGATGATGGTCTACCAGGCAAATTGCCCCTATCTTTTAATCCGACGCCTTGAACGGCTAAGGATAGAGGGGAGATTTTAGCACTAAGCCTAAAAGAAACTCCTCGAAAACTCACCATACTGGGGGGAAAAGTATGGCTAGTCCAACTCAAACGGCAGTTGGTAAAGACATACCAAGTCCGTTGATAGCTGGGGATTTGCTAAAAATTCCAGATTGCAAATACAAATGGCACAAGAAGATATTGAGTGAACACAAAAGAGGGAATTTTATTCATAATTCAATTGAAGATATACAAGTTACAAGTGCTCGACGGCCTGACGGATTTCTGCAGCAAGCGTAACCATGGCTTCCCGGTGAGCAGCCTTAACCTCTTCCGTAGCTTGATTACGGAGATCGGTGTCAGAAAGTACCGGCATGTGGCTCACGGCAACACTTAGCTTATCCAATTCATCAGATTCGGCTTGCACCGTCGCGGTGTTACGCCCATTGGTATCGAGTCGATGTTTCTCGTGCCGACTATTAGTTCACTCTCCGCCGCCGCTAGTTTGGCTTGGATATCGATGAGCGCAGCCTTGTAGGAGTTAACCAGGAGTCGTTGGTTACGCTCGATGTCCGCAGTCCTCTTGTTCTCATTGAATATAGTTGCGGTCATTTCCCCGAGCTGATGAACCGCCTGCTTCTTCTCAAGTATTTGACGTTGGAGCTCAAATTGAGAATCATCCCTTTGCCTCCTAAGCTGCATGGCACGATCTTCAATTTTGGAACGAAGGGGCTGATCGCGCCGACTTTGCCATTTGCGGAAGAGCCTCTACATGCGGTGTCGCGATAGGGCAATATAGCCGTAGCATTAGTCAAGCTCTGCATCACATCCAGGAGAGGTTCCAATACAGCTTTGATCCCAGCAAAATCACCACCACGCTCCAACACTTGAGTAGGGGATTCTTTTAGGATGGTGAGGAAATTATTGCGAATCATAGATACCCCGTATTCTTTTGACAAGTCAAAAGAAGAGAGGGTAGCAGTAGAAGGGCTTGACCCCAATGGACAAACCGAGGCCGGGATTGGCGGAACTTCAATTGAGGGGGTGGTGACGACAGTCAAAGCAAGTGAAGTTTCAGGCACGATCGCGGCAGGGATCGCCGTATCATCATCTTGAGTCCTGGTCTCCGACTCTGAAACAGTAGTGGTCGCCGTGGACATTTCAACACGGACCGGAGCACTCTCAACAACGTCGGTAGCCAGCTGATCGTGCTTGGCAGATACGGGGACCAATCGGAGGCTCTTGCGTGCCGCTTGACTACACGCTTGGTCTGAGGAGGCCCTGGTCTTTTAGATCCTCGAGTTGTTGACACCAAGGCTTTGCTTCCTCCAGGCTTTGAAGTAGGGGTGGTTTCTTGGGGCACAGCTCCAACAGACTGACTGGGTGAGGTAGAGCTTTCAAGAGGGTCTTGTGGAAGATGTTCCGATGGTTCGTCAAAAGGAACAAAATCTCTAGGTGCCTCTGATACAGGTTCAGCCCCGGAAGTTTCTTCAACACCAGCATAAGAAGGAATGTTGCTGCCGTACTCATCTAGAGCCTCATCTATATCCGCCTGGGTCTCATGTGGGCTGGGTTGGCGTGATTGCTCCTGGGCCTCATGAGGGCTGGATTGGCGTGATGGCTCCACATTAACCTGGGGTTTAGCAACTCCAGCATCCTTTTCGGCATGCAAGAACTCCTTCAGTCCTGGCATACGACTCTTAGTGGAGCTTTGTCCCTCTTTGTAACGACGCCGAATCGAACGTAATCCCGACGAATTGATGTTGAAGCCTGGAATTTCGGCGTTTGCCATGCAATGCCACTTGCAATAAGCGAACGTCGTCCGAGATTGAGGGTCTCGTTGTGGAAGAGAAAAACGAGCACCCGTGCCGCCAGCGACGGTCCAGTACCAAGCCCTGGCTCCTACAACTAAGCCGCAGCCGTCGGATTGTAATAGAGAATTAGGATTACCGACATGAGTTGATCATACCGAATGGCCAGCGGGGGTGAGTATAAAATATCGCGCTCTGAGGGCCAATGCGGCGGATAAAATACCCCACGGATGCTCATGAGCCATAAGAAGCGACCAAGTGACAAAGTGGTATAACCCTGAGCATTGGGTTCATCTACTAAAGCTTGTCCATAGCTAACTCCAGGAAAATGAGGGAGGCACCGGTTAAAAGAATAACTCTTATAGTCGAGGCGCGCCGCGAAGCCATGTAATGTTTGCTCCAATCAACGTTCTCTAGCCTCTGGATGAAAGGAGTAATTTGTCCCTCTATATGAGCAGAGGGTGTACCCATGAGTAGGGCAGTGCATGACAAACCACGCCATTAGATAGGCGTATGGTAATTCCATCCTTGGGTTCTCAACACCATGGCAGAAGGCGTAACAAAGACGCCGCAATCCCCAATGAATACGGGCAATCATGGCAGGAAGAAGTGCATATTGACGCCCGTGTGCTAAGCAAACGGCAGGGAAAATCACCTCAGGTGCCAATGAATCAAAGCCGACGGTGGGGATGACGATGTGTTTGAGCCACAACATGAGGTAGCCTGCTAGCACAGCCTTCGAAGAAATCGGCTCCCCGCTCTGATAAAGATAAGTATCAAACGTCGTCCCTTCCGGGAAGCCATGCTCGTCTGAGGAAGTCACATAAGAAAGCGGAAGGTTGTTGAGCACAAGCCGTGACAAAGTACCCGCCTCAAGAGGACCCAGGGGCACCACAACACTTTCCTTATCATCTAGCCCTTCAAAGAGGTAGCGGGCCCAAGTGTTGTGACTAATGAGCTTCTCCCCCTTCTTGTCGGTAACCAGGTGCTACAAGCAAATATGGTAGTGGCACATCACTTCCCAATAAGTCTCCACTACTTGGGGGTGATCTTTCTCCAAATCTGTCAGCTCTTTATACCCTCGGATGTACTCCTCGAACGGATACCTTCCGTGAGGTAGTCCAGAAATCTCGACCATCTCATGCAAAGTAATCCCCAATTCGCCATCTGGAGTGAAGAAAGTGTGGGTATCAGGATTATACAACTCCAAAACTCCAAAGAATTGATGAGAATTATTCCTCAGGCCCAATTGAGTTGCCCTGATCGGAGCCCTAAGGCCAAACCTCTCCAATTCGTCACCATTTTCTTTTAAAATGTATTCAGTGACGCGAGGCCACCATTGAGAAGAACTCCATCGAGACCAGCCAGGAGTCCGGAAATCTTTGGCAGGGAATTGCCCCTCCGCCTTATGGAAAGCACGACCAAAAGTGTTGGCTGCGACAGCTGACTCACCAACAGGAAGCTCCCTTTGGAAAAGCCCAGGTTGTAGACCAGTTACATGATGACCATGGCGGTCCACCTGTGCACCATCTCGGGAAAAGCGACCACACATTACTCCATCTTGAGTGGGAGTTAGATCCCAATTCATTTTCCTAGAAGTAGAAGCAGCTCTTAGCGAAGTGAGTGAACAGTCACGTTCCATTGCGGGCAAGAACATGTAGCGTGAGTTCACCACCCTGAGCCACCTATATGAACCCAAATCCAACAGATCTGGATCTTCAGTATCATCTCCAAACAGGAAGACAGGCTTTGCGATTTGGTCCCGGTTAACGGACTCCAGAGGGGCATCCGTAATCCAACGCGAAGGTGGATGTTGAAGGCTCGAAGAAGTCTCAACTCCTCTTGGTTCTATCCACAAATGCGAGAGCGTTCCACGAGAGGAGAAAATCGGGTTCGCCTCTTGAGCACCATTTGCTCGAAAGCACCTCGAGGAATGGGGTAGAAGGATGTTCAACTACATAAAAGAAAAGAACGAGAGAAGTTAGTCCAAGGGGATTAAACCATTACTTTAAAGAAGTAAAAGCACTTGAATGACGAGCCTCGTCAGATAGACGAACTTCGTCTTCAATCAACGAGCCTCGTCAAATAGACGAACTTCGTCTTCAATCAACAAGCCTCATCAAATAGACGAACTTCGTCTTCAATCAACGAGCCTCGTCAAATAGACGAACTTCGTCTTCAATCAACGAGCCTCGTTAAACAGACAAAATACATCTATGAATAACGAGCCTCGTCAAAAAGACGAACTTCGTCTACAGTAATGAGCATCATCAACAGACGAACTTCGTCTAAGTCAGCAAATCGTGAGCCTCACTCAGCGGAAAGCGAGGTTCAGCAATTAAACCAATCACGAAGTTCGTCAAAAGAGTGGAACCCTTTAGTCAGAAAACTTGTCATTGAAGACAAAGTTTAATCGAACAAGGCGAACCTTGCCGAAAACGTCTGTCGTGGTTGGACAAACGAACGAACGAACGAAAGACGTCATCTTTTAGATGGGTCTCATCACAAAACAGTCAAAAACGAGAAATGAACCTATTTCCTAAGCCCTAGAGCAAATCACAACCCACACCTTCAGTTCTTTTTACCTGAGAAAGTGGCCGATTCGGTTGAGGCGGTGGCGGATTTGGTGGTCCTCTTTGTTTTATCGGCGGCGGTTTTGGGGGCCATGGCTGAAAGGAGGTGAAATTATCTTGAACGAAGGAGGGGACGGCGGCAGCTTGAGGAAGATGAACAGGGGATAGGAAACGTCGGTTCCTATTTCCCCAGCCCTACCCCTATATATATAGGGTATTGAAATGGCGTATTTCTACGATTGAGATACGTTGACAAAGCGCCGCACGATCTTCGAGTGACAAGATCTAACAGCGGGATTTACGGGATTGACATCAAAACAAAAGTGGGGGCCACCCAATTAGAATTGAAGTCCTAAACCGCCATACGCGCACATGTTGTTCGTCGAGGTTGGGGCTAAATGACGAGGTTCAGCGAACACGAGGCTCGAACTTCGTAAGTAGCAGACGAAGTCGGCAAACGAACGTCACTGATGATTATGAGATTATTTCAAAGTATTTCAGACCCCTCACAACCTGGTTCTGATCTGAAAACTTTGAAGGGGGTCTTGTAGACAGTCAAAAAAATCCATGTAAGCCTGAAGACGAGGGTCATAAGCTTACTAGTTGCAGAGCTTGAGATCGAGGTTCGCCTAATTGGCGAAGCTCAACTCTCAACCAAGGTTCGCCCAAGTAGCGAAACTCTTCACTCAGCCGAGGTTCGCCAAGCGTGAAGCCCTTCACTCGAGCGAAGTTCACCCAAGTAGCGAAACTCTTCACTCACCGAGGTTCGCCAAGCAGCGAAGCTCTTCATTCAGACGAGATTCGCCAAGCAGAGAAGCTCTTCATTCAGACGAAGTTCACCCAAGTAGCGAACTTCGTCATTCAATCAAGGTTCAGCCAGTCAATGAAGAGCGAAGCTCGTCATCTAACAAAGCTCGAAGCTCGCCATAACAGCAAAGCCAACGACCACGAAGGCCACGAAGGCCACGACAACCACGTGGGTATCAGTTATACCCACGTCCACATCAATTAACTCACGTTCCCACGATTATAGCACACCAGTTGTGTGCTTAATTGTTATAAATAGTCTTGGACGACTATTGCAAAGGGGCTTTTGAAGACTGGGAGATTTAGACGCTCGCGCAGGAGAGAGATCGGAAACCTCATCAGCAACCTCTAGATCGTTTGCAGCTTTGATCTGATCGTCAACGGGAAGCAATCTCGACCTGAGCATCGAGTGAAGCATCCTCTCGCCACCAAGAACCCATACAAAAGAGAAGTCAAAGCAATCTTCTCTTCCTCTGTAATCGAGAGAATTTGATTGTAACACATTCATTCAATCAATAAACTTTTTCGACCCTACAACGCACAAGGAGCAAATTCATGGAGAATTGGGATCTTCACGAGTCAAATACGGATACAGATGAATTATTAACTTGCCTGCAAAAAAATGACCATATCTCCCAATATGGAAGACGGATTTTGACATATTATACATAAAAATCGCTTATCTAGATGAGACGAAGCCATCTAGATTAACAGATTCCTGAAATCATCAGTATCACCGGTTTTTACCAGAAATCTAAAAATAATCAGTTTTTTAATATATTTTTAGTAATAAAGTTGGAGTCAATTTAGATTAGGAGATAAATTTAATTTTGGTTCATGTTGAATTGATTTATTTTCTCTATTATAAGGAGTCTTTTTAGGAAAGGATTTATTACTTTCTATTTCTTTATAATTTTAGTCTTTTTAGGGTCTATTTTATTTTTCTATTTAAGAAGAGACATGTAACCCTAAAATTATTAGAGCACTTTTATCAATAAAATTCCTCTTATTATATTTCTTCGTGGATTCGAAGCTCTTCGTGGATTCAAAGATTGTTCTTTATAGATTCAAAGAGCACCACTTGGTGGATTTTGAGTGCTGCGTTAATTGGTATCAAAGTCCTATTTCTCCAATCCGATGTCAGACAATGAAGCCCATGTTACCCGAATTGAGTTTGCTAAGTTTCGAACTAAATCCGATGAGTTGAAGAAGGGAGTTACTCAAATGAAGACTTTCATGGACCGACTTACATTGACGATGGAGCATCTGAATCCTAGACGAATTTGAGATCGCGTTGATGGTTTTCAAAGATGAGATCCGACTCTGCACGACAAATCCTACAGTGATGATTGTAGAGGCTACCAAAGAAAGAAGAACTGCTAGAGAATTAATGATACCATCTTTCAATGGAAAACTTCATGCAATGGATTTTCTTCATTGGATTGATGAGGTTAATAGATATTTTGAATAAGAGATGATCCCAGAAGATTGAAAAGTTAAGTTAGTGGTATACAGATTTAAGGAAAAAGCATCTGCATGGTGAGACGAATTATTGATAAATCAATATCATCAAGGATAAGATCGGTTCGAATATGGGCGAAGATGAAAAACTTATTGAGATAATATTTTCTGCCTTCTAACTACAAACAATAATAGATGTCTTTGCAAAATACTTTTATCTTAGCTAACACAGTCCGTCTAGCGAAGAAGATGGAGCGAGAACTTGAGCAGAATAACAAATGATCTTTGTCGTGGATGTTTTTGGAGAGTTCTCACATTAGTTATGATTGTGGCAAAACTAAGAAATCTCAATTCATCTCGGTCAAGAGTTTGGATTTTTGAAGAGCACCGAAGAAGCAATAAAGAAGACTTCATTAATTATGTCGATCATAAAATTAGCGACATCTAGGACAGAGATTATTAAGGAGAAGCCGGACAGCGAGACACTCATAACTAAAAAGGAAGATTCTACCACCATTTAGATTCCTCTCAAGGTGCATGAGATTTCGATGCTAACTGTACTATGTTAGTGAAGATGACTATTGTGCATGATATTTCCAAAAGATTGTGAGTGAAATTATACATATTCATGTTATCCCAATGGAGGAGAATGATATAATAGTGAGCGATGCAACTGGTGATATATGTGACTTGCTTGGTGGAGGGCCTACAGCAAAGGAGATAAAACAATAGTGTACGGAGTATGAGGGAAAATTTACTTCCAACATAACTTTGATAAGGTTGAGATGAAACTTCATGCACAAGAATATGAAAAGCAACAAGGAAAAGATTTGGAGGAGTTTTTCAAGTCATCTGTCGAACCACATGTCGTCAGCAACGTAAATATGATGTGAGAAAGATTCATACATAAGTTTGATTCAAAAGAAATCCTCGGTGAGGAGACAAAAGAACTATGGGAAAAAGTCAATGCTAAATACAAGGCGGATGTTGATCGACGCAGGAGAAAAAAATATTTATTAAAGAAGCTACAATTCAAACAAATATAAGCTCATGGTCGAGCTTCTTTCAACAAGGGGACACTGATATAGGACACATAACGAGCAAATTCATGGAGAAGTGAGATCTTCACGAGTCAAATGCGGATAAAAATGAATTATTAACTTGTCCGCAAAAAATGATCATATCTCCCAACGTGGAAGGTGGATTCCGACATATTATATATGAAAATTGCCAATCTCAAGGAAATGAAGCCATCTACATTAACAAATTCCTAAAATCACATTAGTATCACCAATTTTTGACAGAAATCGAAAATAATTAGTGTTTTAATTTATTTTTGGTAAGTTGGAGTCAATATAGATTAGGAAACAAATTTGTTTTTGTTCATGTTGGGTGATTTGTTTCCTCTATTATATGAAGTCTTTTCGGTAAGGATTTGATACTTTCTATTTCTTTGTAATTATAGTATTATTAGGAGTCTATTTTATTTTTCTATTTAAGAAGAAACATGTAGACCTAAAATTATTAGAACACTTTTATCAATAACATTCCTCTTATTATTTTTATTTATAGATTCGAAGCTCTTCGTAGATTTAAATATCATTCTTTATGGGTTCAAATAGCATCCCTTGGTAGATTCGATATTTATCACTTCTGTGCTGCGTTAAATGATCATGGAGCACCTAAGAGTTTTTCGTTCAATAAACTTTGAATAAAAAAGCTATGGAGTTGAAAGGGCAACTTTCTCAAATTTTCTATGTTTGGTCATGTGTTTAGAATATTATCAGATAACCCGCTATAAATTTTAGTATTTGCTCAAGTGCCCAGGGACCTCCTCTTTTTTAACTCTTTTAAGAGTAAAAGAAATTAGCATTTGAGGGTTTTTCCGCATCGTTAGAACTACAAGGAGTTTCCACATCTATAAAACTTTTTTTTTTCTCGTTAAAGAGTTTAAAAAAAATTCACTCAGAGGGTCTATCCGCTCAATTACAACTATAGGGGTTTTTTTTTCACAATTGGAAGATACTACATGGGGTCTATAACAATTAAGCTTTATAAAAACTGGTAAACGATGAAGTCTTCATTAATTAGCTTTAATTTCTTTACATAATTATACATAGTGCATTGAAACTTTATGGAATCGTGTGGATTTGGTTCCTTAATGAGAAGCAGAGAATAAAAGGAGTTGAAATATAGAAGGGGTCTATTTTTATATCATTAGTAGTTGTTTTATCAAAAACAATTCTCCTTTCCCTAAGGGCAAGAGTCAAAAAGAATTCACTCATGAAAGTTGTCTGCAAAAATAAAACAAGAGAGATTGTAAGTTTCAAACCAACACACAACAGAAGCTCTATCCCCAATTACCCCTTGCTTTATACATATACATGGAGCTCCATATACATGCATTCCATACACAAGTGATAACTCTGGGACAATAGTCAAACATACCTTCAGTAAATGTTCTTGAAATTTCTACAACAGCCCAGTACACTCATTGAAACTGCTCTCAATTACATGTGAAATCCTCTCACTTCAACTGAGAGTTCCCTTTCATTGACTTGTAAAAAAAACATTGTAGAATAAATCCAAGAGTAGCACCAGGATCATATCATCAGATCATAAATTAGAACATCAAAATAAATCAATAGTACATCATAAATATACCTGAGATATTAAGCTTAAATCTACTACAATTGTATGATTTTTTTTTTCTTTCTTTCTCAAATAACAATTACATAGAGGATATCAAACGGGAAGCCACCAAGGATCCACATGTAAGTAATTGAACCCAAAGTATTTAATCAAACACATTGATCCATCAAGCGCAAATCTTAAAGCTTCCTGTATCGAGTGTGGCACTCGTTGAATTTATGCATATAACTCTGTTACCTTGCGTGACAATCCATCAACCTCATCTGTTCGACATTCATCCTGACATAAGTTTAGAATGACAACTTTAGTATTAACTTTAGCACTTAAGATATAGGAAACTTCAGAAACCGAGAAATACGAGTTAAGAGATTGCGCCCTTGCATTCAACAAATTAAAAAAATTAAAAAGAAACTAGATACATTGTTTCTTGATAGATTGTATTGGTTGATTAGATCAGAGAAGGAATAATTTAAAGCAGAATAATGGAGAAGACCTTAAGAATTTAAAGGATAAACAAGTTGGAAGATGAAAATGATACGTTTCAAATGAAATATTAGCAAGTTGTCGGTATTTGTCCATGATAATAAATTTGCCTAGGCATAAAGCTTTTCTCTACTTAGGATCAGCCATTCATTATGAGATTTGAAGGGAATGATGAAGGCTTATGGACTCATGAACTCGATGCCGATACCTATGATGTTGAAGGGAAAACTTTATGAGACAACTATGTGAGCTGCTAAGCACTATGGATCATTATACTAGGCAATTAAGTGCTGTTATCTTGTTGTTTTTGTAGTAATGATGTGTACATGAAAATAGTTTACAAACTACCCCCTTCTTCTTTGTTCCACTAACGATAATTTTATCAATTCTCCTAACTGGTTAGAAACAATTGAGAATGATATATATAGTATTCGTTAACTTATCGGATGAGATGACCCACGGTAGAAATGAATGGATGAATATGATTCATGTAGCCAAGGCAAAGAATTTGGGATAAAGGTTTTTTTGTTGTAATTAAATGCTTTGAGACCCCCAAAAAAAGTACTACCAAACACAAAAAGACACTAGTTTCATGTCTTCCCATAGCAGTTTAAGCTGCTTAATTCACATTGAGTTAATCCGTAATTTATCATGTTGCACACTGAACATGCGTCATACTAGTAGAATTAATGCATGAAAAGCCAATCATAAAAGTGAACTTTTCTATAATTATCAGAAAAAAAATTAAAAGAGGGGAAACCATTGTAGGTGCACTTACTTCTGAGATCCTTCTTCCATTGGCAACCACACACTTAGGAGTGCTGATGCTCGAGCTCCTATGCAAGCTGCGGGGGCTGTAATTTGCTTTGCTAACTCCATTTTGTATACCAGATTTACGTTCTGATCCCTCTCCATTTTGGGTCCTCGGTGGGCTTTGAAGAGTAGTTCTGGCAACAGAAGCTGCACTTCTCCTTTCATAATCTTTGTTTTGGTCTGGAATCTCGTCCTTGGATGCACATACCCTCTCCCTGTAATAAAGAGCAAGTTAAACTCATACATCGCATATTTATAAAATAGCATTAATTGAAGATACACCCCCGTATAACGTTGGTGTAACAACTTACGGCCAGTTAGGTATTGCTTTGTTTAGACTGCTTCTGCTTATTTTTTCAGGAAGCAGTGAATAATCATGTTTGGTAAGACTTATTTTGTATGCTTATTGAAATTGTTGTTGATGATTTTAAGGGGTGCTTTTAGAATCAACATTGGGACGTTTTTAAGGGGTGCTTTTAGAATCAACATTAGGATGCTTTCAAAAGCAGTTTCTACTTTTAATAGTTTTGATACCGAATATACCATTTATCTTTTAACATTATTACTTTATTCATTCTAAAATTATCTTATTTATTTTTATAGCTAATTATGTCTATTTTGTCATTTTCACTCTTAATGATTTTTAAGCACAATTTTAACAAAACCTTACTGTTTTGGAAGTAGCTTATGATTTATGATTACCAAACATCTACTTTAAGAAACTTACATAAGTTGCTTCTATAAGCTACTTAGAATAAGCTCCAGCGATAGCGATACCAAACTGGTCCTTATACCATCTAAATTATTTTATTAGCTTACACTCTCCTGAACTCCCAAGGACGTTATTACCCCTTGAACTGCCAAAAAATTTATTTACTAAGTTAGGCTGAGATGTCACAGGGTAATCATCTCATGACAAATTACCTTTTGGCCTTAGTTTCACCTGGAAAAGACTAAATTGCTCTTTAAATTTAAGACAAAAGATATGAAGAAGGTGTAACTACTAATAAAAAAAGTCTAGGGATTTAAGTGGCTAGGGGTGTATCTGCAATTAACCTTATAAATTAATATGATATTTCTGGTAAGTTTGCTTGTGTCGAGCTATAGTTTATTTCACACATTTAATAGCTAATAAGGTGCATCTCCAAGTGCTCAAGGCCAATGTATGGCTCATGAAAATGAATGAATTGGTGATCGAGAATATTACCTCGGTAAAGAAGCATATTGTCGCCGAAGGGGAGTGCTACTTTCGCCCTTTCCATAGTGCTCTTCAAGATGAGCAAATTGTCTCTTAAAACGGTCAACTCCGCTGTTCAATTAATTTGGCAATATATAGCTATTAATTTCAGAAGTATCAATATCATTAAAACTAAGCTAAAAGTTAACAAAACATGGATTACATAACATTATCACATAGCGGAGTAAATGATTAATCAAGTAAAAGTATCAAGTATGCTAATAAACGGATATCAAAGTCTCGCTACAAACATGGATCACATAGAGGTACTGCATTCAATTTTAAGTCTAAAGAGCATAATATAATGTAGTATGTAGAAAATTGAGATGTGGGAATAATAATTTCAACAGCACAGAAGTCAAATAAGAATAAGGGTAAAACTTCAAAGCTCCAAAAGAAGGGGTAAGACTGACACAAACTACACAATGGTCCCTTAAGATAATTATGTTATGGCATATACTGCATTATAATTAAATAATTAAATTGACACGCATCTTATTTATGCAAGAAGGAAAGCTATAGAACCAAATATAATCTCTGATACTCTACAATGAATATTAACACTTAAGATGAAAGAATAACCTAAAAAATACGTCTGTGATATTCATATTTTGTCATACTGATTTATTTTACAGGAAAAATTTGTTATTTAGATTAATAATAATAATAATAAATAAGAGTTGACGAGGTAACACAAATATAAAGCCACACCTTGGGTACATGAAACTTGTTTGATCTGAACCACAAAGATACTCTTGCAACATCTGAGGATGATACTCCAGGATCTGTTTGCTTTTCAAAGATCAATTATTAGTCGAGATATGCAGCAGAGATGAATCAAAATAAAACAACAGGCGAGAACAAGCGAAGGTATCATACCTCTCTGTAAATTAACTCTCTCACATCTTCTTTTGTTAGTTTCCTCCTTTCAAACTCAAACTCGAGTTTAGAAATGGGCTGGGTTGATGGTTCACGGTCCACATTGGCAAGACCCCTAAAGTAGGGATCAGCTAATGCCTATGAAAAGAAAACAGCAGTATCAGCACAACGTTTAAGAAATGCAAATTTCACAAAATTACAATGAACTTTGGGGTGTTTTGCACAAAACTACCATAAAACTTTCTATTAGAGAAAACTTCCATGAACCTTTTTCACTAAACTACCATGCATGATGAAAGTAGGGATCAACTTAAGCCTATGACAAGAAATACAGCAACACAAGATTTAAGAAAATGTAAATTTCACAAATTACCATGAACTTTGGGGTGTTTTGCACAAAACTACCATAATCTTTTATTATTAGAGAAAACTACCATAAACCATTTTCACTAAACTACCATGGCATGTTCTGGACAATTTTGTCCTTGTGTACTTAACATATATTCTATATATTATTGCCTCAACCCCATCTCCAATAAAAAACTTATGGTAGTTTGTGCCCCAAAAAAAAAAAAAAAAAAAAAAAAAAGAAAAAAAAACGATGTTTGTTTTGTGAAAATTAGCTTAGAAAGTTCATTGCGCTTATTAATCTTCTACTGACACTTCAGATCCCACATGAGAAGCAAACCTAATTTGCTGAGCTTTACCTCTTCAGCAGTAGGCCGATCTTTGGGATCAAATGCAAGAAGTCGCTCGAGTAAACGCAGAGCCAGTGGATCTGCATTAGGGAACTTCTGAGTGAAAGGAACAGGTGGCTTTCTCCGCATGCTACTTAAATACCTCCTTGCCTTTTCATTTCGAATCTACAAATAGAAGACACAACCGTCAATAACCTAAAATTTGACAAACAAACACCAGAAGAAATAAAGTTAAAAGAAAAAAGAAATTAGATAAGAATGAAGAAACATAATAGTTGTAGACACGTATGCATTCGACCCTATTGACTATATCATGTTAGTAACTTAGTTCTTAGTGATGGTCCTAGAAACATGCAGCCCGGCCTAATTAGCCATGTGAACTTAGCAGTTGGATTTTAAGAGACCAATTCAAGTAAAATATCTCTCTCAAATTATACAGGTGACCTTATAGTCTTGCAACTTAAGACTTCTAACATATATTATGGTGTACATCTGGTAGCTATCACTCTGATCTATCTAGTGCTTTTTCCAGTACTCCAGGTATGTCTCAGTAAGAATATGATTACTGAGATAATTAAGATTACTCAGAAAGCAAAGATAGCAGATAAAAGCAAATTATAATTATGATGAACATAGAATGAAAATGGGGAATATTTGACCAACCCTTGCAATGGAGTCGGGTGAAGGCGTTCCAAGTAGATCGGTCATGAGATCCAACTGATGCACGACATTTTTCCCAGGAAATAATGGTTTCCCCGTTAATACCTCTGCAAATATACATCCTATGCTCCAAATATCAATTGCAGGAGTATACTGCAAACCAAATACAACAAAAATCAAGCTTAGCATATTGCAGCAGTTTTATAGCCGTATTCTGAAGGTGTTGGTGCCTGGAAGCTGAAAGTATTTTTATCACAATGGTTAACAAAGATAAAAGGACATTAATTTTGACGAGATAAATTCATTTCGTCAATAGTGAACGAAGTTATAGATACATGCGAGAAATGTGAATGATATAAAACAAGGGCAGCACAACTTAAAACATAGGAGAAACTAAGAAATTATAAGTGAGGGACGGAGGGCTTACTCCTTAACTGGCCAAACATGCAAAATTTACACTAAGTGGGTAAACAGGTCTTAATTTGAGAAACATAATAATAACAGAGGGGTTAACATAACCAGTCTTAATTTAAACCTTCTACTTGATCCCTCTTCCTTAAAACATATGCCAAGCTGTACCCAAGTGTAATAATTATTATTCTCGCAGCTAGAGTAGAATAACTGGCAATGCAATTTAGATATGGCCACCCAATTATGAATACACACTTTCAGTATTTTTCGCTTTTTATTTCATGAGAGCTTTCTTAAATCTGGAATATTTTATTAGGATGATATGGAGCCACATTTGCTCTTGTAGCAAACAATTCATGATCAAACAAATTATAAGTAGGGTTATTTTCCTGATAAGGACCTATGTCATCTGAGAAGTGTTTTTGAGCTATCACAGGTAATGCAAGAACCTTGGTTCAAAATTATTTCAGTTGAGAAAATTCCATAAGAGCATGTCTGTTACCGCTATCTATTGATGTGACAAAGGTTTGTGTAAAAGAATGGAAGTAATGTTTTCATATATTAAATTGGATTGATGGACTTAAACTGAAGAAAATTAATCACGTGTATATAAGTTAGAATAGTCTAAACTTAGAGAAAATCTATGCCCCTCTTAGCAACACCTTTATTTGTACAAAAAATGTTATGCATATATAAGGTTGAATTAGTTCTCACCTTAGAGAAAAATGAACCGCATAGTTCAGGAGCCCGATACCACCGAGTTGCAACATAATCCTAAAAAGAAGGTGAAGCACATAAACCAACAATATAACTGAGGAAAAAAGCTTGAAAATCCCAGATCACTTATATCTGTTAAACAAAATGAACACTGAAAAAGACTTTAGCAATTAACAGCCCAATAACCCAACTGACAGGAACAGTCACATACAGTCCAAAAAATAGCTGATGGGGTATCATTGAATGAAACGCGAGCAAGTCCAAAGTCACAGATTTTCAACTTGCAGTCTGCATTAGCAAGTATATTCTTGGGTTTCAAGTCTCGATGGAATACATTAGCTGAAAAAAAAAAGAAATAATCCTGTTATTAAATTTAATAGGAAATCAACACTCAAATATCAAAAGAAAAGAAAAATTAACCTGTATGGATGTATTTCAAGGCTCGAAGAAGCTGGTACAGAAAAAATTGATAATGCTCGAGGGTAAGATCATCATTTGCCTTTATAACTTGGTGAAGATCTGATTCCATCAGCTCGAAAACAACATAAATATCTTTAAATTCCCTTCTAGATGGAGGAAGCATTATATGCTTAATCTCCACAATATCAGGATGACGGAGCAACCTGAGAAGCTTAATCTCTCTGAGGATTCGTGTGGCATCTGAGACATGCTCGAAGACATCATTGATTTTCTTGATTGCTACCCTCTCTCCAGTGTGGGTGTCAATAGCAGCCCCCACAACACCATAACTCCCTTTCCCGATGACTTCTTGTATTTGGTATTGACTTGCCTCGCCATATTCTGTGAAGAACTCTGAGTCATGCATTTTCTGAATAATTTGCAATAATGAAAAATATATGAGTAATGAAAAATCTCAAAAACGAAAAAGAATTACTATACTCTTAAGATTGTCTTTTCTTCTAAATGTAAGCAAACGCGGAAAAATGAACAAAAGGAAAATGGAGAAAAGGAAAAAAAAATTAGTTTGAAGGAACATAAACTGAGAAAAAAAATTTGCTTGAAGTTGTATTAAAAAAATTAAGCCATGTGCAGTGACAAAGCACATTACCTCATAGGGGTAGTGATGAGTAAAAATGAAGAAATAAAGAGAGGAGGAAACTCTAAACAACTAAAGCTTTGAACAGAATTCTCTTTAAAGATCAGTTGAAATTTATGGACCTAGCTTTAAGTCCCTAACTTCTAGGACTCCAAAACAAGAAACTCTATTATATTAATGTGGAATTCTCCAGGAAAACAGAAGATTGATCAAGTTTGAAGTACAGCTTTACAGAACAAAGATCTTATATATAAATCAAAGGGGGAAAAAACCTGCAACAAACTAGGAAGTGACCTTTGACATTGTACTCTATATGAAGCGTTGATATATGATGAATAGTTGTGTTTGTAACTCTACCTTAAAAATTCTTTTTTTTTCCCGTGATGACTGATAGAATTAGATGAAATACAAAAGGACCAAAGATGACAAGAAAATCACAAACTGCGGAAACTTATCACTAATGAATGAAAAAGAACATAACTTTAGAACCACACTTCGAGAATGGAATCTGGCCACTTGATCAGATATAAATCAAAATCTTTGAATCAAATCTTATAGATAAAAAAAAAACCACAGAAAGGAAATTAGAATACTTTCAGTAACTAAAAGTTTGAATAAGATTGATAGATTTTCCACAAGAGGAACTACGTAAGAACGGGTCCTGCTAAAAAAATAACTGAATCTGAATAAACTTTTTTGAGAATAAAAGTGAGAAGCTGAAGTCTATGATTCTCACCTCTATTACCACCAATAAAAGAAACCCATACAACCAACGAGAATCTTTTTGTAGATTAGAGAAGATAAGAACAAAATCCAACCATACCCATTTTAGCGAAGAGAAACAACAAAAACCCAACAAATTACTACAAAACAACATGTTAGATGCCGTCAGACTCTATAGAAGCAAAAGGAAAGAAACAAAACCAATGATACCAAAAATCTAAAACTTAGCAAGAATAAAATCTAACAAATGGAAGCTCCTAACTAAGTTTGTAGTTGCACACACGCTATAAAAAATTTAAAAGAACGAAATAAAACAATAATCTAAATATATAAGCATGCCTGCTCCATCAAATGGGCATCAAAACAAGACAAATGAGCAAGAACAAAAAAACTCTCAACCACCGACCATGCCATACCTTTGAATAGAATCACTCCTAAACGATTTCAGTGGACAAAAAGATCAGAAATAAATTTGATTCTATCTCTCTCAGACATCTTCTTTAAAGTCCTAACCCAGACACAGACTCCCCCAAATAATGAGTTTCTAATCTTGGAATCAATTCCCTCTGCAAGATGCAAGATTAGTTGAATCAATTCCTATGCTAACATTATCCCATGATAGATACATTTTTTTGCCATAAATGATAAATCTCAATTTAGTCAATCTCCTTCCTCAGTTATAAAATCCCCAACTCAATAACCAATATAAGCAAAAAGTAACAAACTTTTGAACCAAATGACACTTCAAAACAAACCCAGTTGCTACCAATTCATAAAAAAAACAAAATGGCCAGCAGCAAATCATCAGATAACACCGTAATCACCAAAAGATCAAACCTTTAGCTCTAAAACTTCATGCACTACTAACAAAAGCCAAATTGCAACTTAATTAATGAAAAAGATCACACCTTTCAATGAACTGAAGAACAATTTCTTCCTCTACCACAAAATCCTAAACTCGGTAACCAATATAAGAAAAACCCAGATGAACAATTGCACAAATTTATGTGCTCACCGAGTTCAACAAATCCAATTGCAACTTTACCTTCTTAATGGGTTCGGGTCCAGCGATCCGACTCCGATTAGAGACCTTAATGGATCTAATCCCGGATAAATCCGGACCCGAATCCTCTCGATCTGCACTCAGAGAAGGGCGTTGGTGGCGGCGGCGATGGAGCAAGCGACGCACGCCGTCGACGAGGGAGTTGCCTCCCATATAAAGGTAACGGTTGCGGGTTGTTGGGTTCGGGTTCGGGTTTGGATTCGCATTTGGGATCCGACCCGGATTCGCTGTTGTCGTCTCTGTCTCCTAGATGTGCGGCATCATGTGGACATTGCTGACTGCTGTTGAGTTGGTGTTGTTGAGGAGGTATGGCCGCGTTTTTGTGACGCGTGAGGATGATGGCTGACGAGGTCTTTTTGCAGTTGGGTACCTGTAAATTTTATTTTTAAATTCTTATGGACCTCGGGCTTTGTCTTTGGATACTTTAGACAATTCTTTAAAGTTTTATCCCAATTTCAACAAATTATCATGAACTTTGGGAGGTGATGCACAAAAGTACCATCACATTTTTTTCAGAGATAAATTTTCATAAACTTTCAAGCGTGAAGTAAAACATTTTGAAATAATTTTAGAAATCATTTTTTATTACTTAAATAAAACTTGTATTCTGGGGTGAACATGAAACATGCATGACATAGATCATAGAGGGTTGTGTAGTTAAACTGTCAAGTGAACGGATGATTTATTAGACGTTTTCGATAATATTTCCAAGTGATACGGCGCTTGCATTGACATTTTTTAATTTTTGAAGGTGTCATGCACCCACAAGATATATGAAAAACTCATGTATTATTAAGGATAGCATAGAAATGGCTATAAATACATAATGATTCACGATATCGAAAATATATTATGAGGAAAATACATGACAACTTTTTCATGGTTGCTATTAAGCGTAGTAATCTTATGAAAATGTTCAATGGTATATTCCATAAAAAAGTAAAATATATGCAAAATCATTTGTGCAAAACACTTTAAAGTTTACGGTAGCATGTGAAATTTACTCTTGTGCTTTCAGGAGTCTCTTTCTCAAACACAGTTTTGGATTTCTATGGATGATTCTTCTCTTTTAATACTTTAATATAAAATTTTGAAAATTTTAATTTCTCTCAAATGTTTATGTAATTGAACTATTGTTTCTGTTCTCTTTTTTATAGCACATGACGAAGCTATTTGTGCCATTTTGAGCGTTATTTATAAAACTAAGAGGGTCAAATAAAAAATATTAAAAATATGGAGAAATATATCTACTAAAACTTCATTTTCTCATGTAATTGCTTGCAATGGAGGAGCCACATAGCGTCTAGTGGTGTTAGGACACCACCTACTTTATACATGTTTTTATTTGTTTTTACTTCTATTTACTACTTAGGACGCTGGACTAGGATAGGACACCACTAAAGGGGATAATTTTATAATTTGTTAATATAGAATTAAATATAAGTATATAACCATAATAATAAATTATATGGAGATACCAATGGGACAAAATTCTGACTGTGTCATTGCATGAATAACGATTAACGACTAGTTTAGAGCTTAAATGATCAGCCCTAAATTTGAGAAGGTCATCTTCTACATAAAATAAGGATATTGATCCCTTTTTTTTACGTGTTCTACAACTTATTCTCTATAATAACAAAATATTGCAAGTGAAATTTTACTTTTCAGAAAGAAAAGATTTTTTTTCTTTCGATATTAGTCCTACGTTTTAATATTTTGAATTAGTCCCTCAAATAATTGAAATTAAATTTGACAGAATGATTCAAAATATTAAAGTTTAAAGGGACCAATACAGAAAAACCCCAAAAAAAATTAGAAAAGTGAGTTAAAGTGCGCAGAAAGTAAACAACCACTAATTGATTGCGTCCGAAAAAAAGAGGTGGTGGGTAAGAAAAGCAGTAAGAAGAGAAGAAAGAAGAGGAAACCAGAAAGACTAAATTGGAGAAAACACATGTCCAGCATATCTAGTGCTAGGCTGCTAGCACAAACAGAGAGGTAAAAAAAAAAAACAATAATCCAGACTATTTATTCCAAACATAGAAAATTTGTGTACGGTTCATTAGAAAAATGCATGCGGATAATGGATGTTACATTATCCATTACATAGAAAGTATCCATTAAAGGAATAGATAGTTTGGATTACCATAAAAATTCCATACATCTATCTAATGGATGTTAAATTACCAAGATGTAAATGAACGTTGAAGTATCCAATGGAACAAGGGTCGTTCAATTGTACGTATTTTGAAGGGAAAAAATCGGAAATTTGCCAAATTATAAGGTCTACAGTTAAGTTTTTTGGTTGTATTTTCAACGCAAAGATTACATAATGATATGCCGCTTATAGCTCTCAAATGAAAATTTTGCTATAAGAGGCCCATTTTGCTGTAAAGTGAAAATTCTAACAGAAAACATGAAGAAATAAAAATCAACAGGCTTCATACCAAATCAAACTGAGTAGGACAAAATTTTGAATTAGATCTATTCTCAAAAAAAATAATCAAATTAGACTTAGTCCCAAAATATTTATTAAAATCGACCTCATTTCTACCACGTTGGCTAAAACTAAGTCGATTTTGATAAATATTTTGGGAACTAGGTTGATTTTAGGGAAAAAAATTTCATAAACTCTACAGGATTGGGAATTCCGGGGAGTTTAATACATAATTTAACTTCACGGGATTGCCAATTCCGTAGAGTTCGGAAATATATTTTATCAAAATCGATCTAGTTTTGCTGACGTGGCTAAAACTAAGTCAATTTTGATAAATATTTTACAAGTAGGTTAGAACTGATAATTTTATTTTTGGAAAGTTCTATTTCAAAAATTTGTCCAACTGAGTAAAAACTCAAAAGGAAATAAAAATATGGTGACGTGGAGGTCACTAGGTCCCCAACCACTCAGGGGCCTTTTTTTGGGTGCAAAACTCACGAGTGCACTAGTAAAAAAGTCCGCCGACTAATATAGAGACAAAGTCCACGAGAACCGCTGATTAAGTATATTCGGCACGTGCTTCTATGCTGCCGACGAGCCGCTCCTATGCTTACACGTCCATCGCACTCGATGTCTTTGTACCAAACAGCGAACAGCCTTTTGACGAAACTCCAAACTCAAACGTGCATCCCACGGTTGCACCCGCTCCAGCGTAAAATATTTGATTTTCTCCGTGTTTATCTGCAAAAAAACCGCTGAAGCTCAAACACTCGAGTTTGAGAGCAAACAGAGACTAGGGTTTTGGGTTGAAAATTGCCCTTCGATTACCCTCCTTAGTGTTGGTAAAAATGTCATATTTTTTTATATAATTTGGTTAATTATTTGCATTAAGCACGATTTCTGCTGTAAATGTTCTTACTTTGCCATTGGAATTCTGTTATAACCATGATTATATTCCCAAAAACTTAGGGTTTTATGCCATCATTTGTACAATTTTATATAGTTTATCTCTTGCCTTTATCCCCCACAAGTTCATTAACCAAGCCGGGTTCTTCGTTTGTGCCCATTTTGACTTGGCAAAGTCTACCCTAGTTCTTAATTTATTGTCCACATTGTCAATTTGATCTGACCTCTCATGTAAATATTCTAATAGTTGCTGTCGTTTGTAAATAAATTTGTTGCAAGGTGATGTTTTAGGTCACAAAGGAGTTAAATGCTTGAGTAGAATTCTAATCATCCTACTTCATTTTGATGGAGGCCAATGAAGTGGTCAAAAGCCTTAGTTTTGTCGGGATTTTTTTAATTTTTAATTTGGTAGTTAGGCAACATAATTAGTGTTTTTCTGTCAATTTATTTATGAATTTGTAATGTCTATCTCTTGGTGACCATACAAAAAACCCATCGACTTAATTATCCTAAAAAGAATTAAAATATTATTTTCTCATGACAATGAGTGACGCTTGGGCCATTTTTACATGTTCTATGAGGATTGGATTAGTGTTGTACATAGAGTTTAAAGTTGTTCTTCAGTTTGGATTGGGTGAAGCCATAATAGAACCTTGTTGGTGTGGGTAATTACTATACTTTCCTTAATTATTTTGGCTGTAATTTCCATAATTTAGGATTTGACCCAGATTTTACTTGTTTGCATTGTGAAAGTTATGTTTATTAGAAATCAATGTACATATACTGCATTTTATGGTTCATTAGTTCAATTTTTAGTCCAAAAACTTGGAAAGTCAAGGAGGTTATCACACTCTTCTTATTTTTTAGTTCAATTTTTTATTTCATTTTTTCTGTTAGCACTTATCAAGAAATTAGATTTTTAATCTAATCCTCGCAGTTCGTATCAAAGTCAAAATTTTCCCTATCATTAGCCAGTACAACTTCCGTACTTCATGCTTTCTTTTGATTTTGTCCAAGTCCACCTTATTTCTTAATTAGCTGTTGCTTGTTTGTATTATATCTATTGCCTCAACTTTTATATAATGCATTATTATTCTACTATCTATTTTTGCATGTGTACATTACATATAGAAATCGAAAGTTTATAAGATATCACAGTCATTAAAGTCTTCAGCTTGATGAGTTGCACCTGATCTTATAATATGACAAGTTATTAAAACCGCAGAAGTTCCAAGTAACCTCACATTTTTCATTATATTTTTGAGTTAGGCAAGAGGATTTTTTGTTTTTTTATCGATTCCTGAATATGGCTGGATGTCTTTTTGACCAATACAAACTATATTTCGTACTTGATAATATCACGAGCCTTAAGTACTTTAATTATATTAGGAATTAATAACTTTTATACTTTGTCCATTCATCATTTTAGTTGAGGATTCATGTAGATGGCCGTTTATTAAGCATTCGGTTATGTAGTATGTTATCTAGCTGGCTGAAAATTTCATCACAATCCATCGCTGCTAATAACTCAATCCTTCAATTAGGAGTGAAGATTGCAATTCAAGGAGTAATTAGTAATTTACAGAGCAGAAGAGAGAAGGGTTCTGGTTCATGTAAGTGTAGATGATATCAGAAGAATCTCGTCAAATTTGGAATCTTCTTCCTGTATTGTGGAGACACTTCATATAATTCTAGTTTATTTACAAATAGCAAACAAAACATCTGTCCTCTCTTTTTTTCTTTTTTTTTATGGTGGGGTTTCCTAAACCATGATTAAACTCCAAAACCTTACGCTGTTGGTACATTGTTTATCTACGCCATGGTGCCATCATCTGCTACAGTTTTATATAAGCTATCAAATTTTTAATGTTTTTGTTACCAAATTGGGTTCTTTGTTTTTTGTCCATTTTGACTTGGAAAAGTCTACCTTAATTCTTAGTTATTTGTTCCCGTTGTTAATTTATGCTGACCTCTCAAATATCTAATAGTTGCTTTACACTTTTTTTATATAACATTGTTGCAAGGTGATGTTTCAAGATATTTTTGAATCACGCCTAAGTTTATAATATAGAAATTTAATGAAATACGAAACGAGTTCAATGTTTGATTTAGAGAATTTTAATCATCCTACTTCATCTTGATGGCAGCCCACGAAGTGGTCAAAAGCCTCATTTCTTCAGTAATATTTTTCATTTTTTATGTGCTCTCAGACAACATAATTTGTTTTATTTATCAATTTCTTTTTTTTTATAAAAAAGTATCAATTTCTTTATATGATTAGATGTCTTATACATGGATTTCTAATGTTGAGACTATAGATCTCTTGGTGACCATACAAAAAAGAAAACGACCATCTTCCTAGTTATCCATAAAAAAATTCACGATAATGGGATGACACTTTGATCCTTTAACCATGTTTTATTTGGAACGGATAAGCGTTGAACATTTTAGAGTTGAAGTTTGCCTTTCAATCTGTATTTGACGAATTCATCATCGGCCCTTGTTGATGTTGGTAGTCACGACCTTTTCCTTAATTATCTCGGCTCTAGTTGCCATTACTTTATAAATTAATTTAAATTTTGCTAAATTTACTTTTGTGAAATTTATATTTGTCACAAATTTATATATCATGTATATGATGGCTCATTCATCCAACTGTTAATGATTGTAATTACCTTTAAAAAATGGCTATATTCCGAAAGACTTGAATAGTCGTGGAGGTTATCATGTTGCTCTTATAATTCCTTATCTTTGTCAATTCATTCATGACAATTTTATACAGGTCAGATAATTCATTATTTTTTTTGTTAGCCCTTATCAACAAATTAGATTGTTTATCTACTGCCCTAACATTACGGAGTACAAGCTCCGTACTTCTTGGTTCACCTTATGTTCTTAATTAGCAGTTGCTTGTTTGGATTAGATATATTGCCTCAACTTTTAAATAATGCATTATCCATTTTACTATCCATTTGTACTTGCATGTGATCTCTATATTACATATAGAAAGTGGAAAGTTGCAAGATATCATTGTCATCAAAGTCTTCAGCTTGATGAGTTGCACCTAATAGTATAATATGGTAAGTTATAAGAATATGAACTGAGTACAATGCTTGAGTTATATAAGAATATAATTTTAATCATCTTTGTGCCACCAAATGGAAGCCTTGCTATGAAGTTTCCACGAACCTCATTTTGCCATTTATCATTTTAAGTTAGGATACTGGAGTTGTGTTTGTAATATGATTTATTATTTAGATTTTTTTATATGAAAATTTATCAAGTGTTACAGATGAAAGAGCCTACTGAAAATTAATTTGATATTGGGTTTCTCTGTCCATTCAGTTGGGGGTTCATGTAACTGGGCATTTATCAAGCATTTAGTAGGTTACATGTCCTAATGTAGTCTTTTAATTTGTACAGTTGGAGACCATCTCTTTGTTTTTGGATGTTGCTAAATGCTAAGTCATCTTCTGACCTCGGTGATGCTAAATAAGTAAATATAGTTAAACTCTGTTTACTATCTAATCCAGTTAAACTCTAGAGAACTTTTGTTACTTTTACTGTATTTAATATAGATTTTGTTAGTTTACTTTGTGAAATGTATGTTTTCTAGAAATTTATCATGTATTTATTTTGCATATTGTGTCTCATTTAGTGCTATTTTTAAAGATAATAATTACCTTTAGAAATGGATGTGATCCAAAAGACTGGGTTAGTTAAGGATGATATCATATTGTGCTTATTTGTTGCCTATTTTTATCAATTCAATATTAATTTCTTCACAGTAATGAGATGGCTTTTAAATCCTTTAACCATGTTTTATTTGGGACGGATAAGTGTTGAATATTTTAGAGTTGAAGTCTGTCTTCAATTTGTATTTATCATGATGGGGTCTTGTTGATGTTGTTAATCACTATCTTTTTCTTATTATCTCAGCTATAGTTGCCATAAGTTTATGATTTAATATATACTTTCTTAGTTTACGTTTGTGAAATTTATCATTATCAGAAATTTATCGCATATATTTTGCATATTATGGCTCTTTAGTTCAATTTTAAGTCCAAAAGTTGCAAAGTCAAGGATGCTTGCATATTGTTCTTAACATTGCTTATCTCTGTCAGAAAAGTTTTATATAGTTTTGTCATTTCATTATTTACTTGTTGCCCTTATCAACAAATTAGATTCTTTATATAATACTTGCAGTTCACATCAAAGTTAATTTTCCCTACCATTAGCCAGTACAAGTTCCGTATTTCTTGGTTTGTTTTGATTTTGTACAAGTGACCTTATGCTGTTAATTGTAAGTTGCTTGTTTGGATTATATATATTGCCTAAACTTTCAGATAATGCATACTATCCATTTGTACATGACATAAAGATCGTATATTACATATAGAAAGCAGAAAATATAACATATCATTGTCATTAAAGTCTTCAGCTTGATGAGGGCATTTTGCCATTAGGAGGCCAAGTGTACTAGAGATGAAAAATGTATTGTCTTTAATTTTCTATTTTTAAGAGAGGTTTCTTAGGATTGTAGAGTTGGAGGCTATCCTTTCCTTTTAGGTTTGTGCTAAGTCATCTTCTGACCTCCTTGATACTTGACATAGTTAATTTTGTTTACTGTCATAATTCAGTTAACCTTTAATGGACTTTTTGTTAGTTTACTGCTTAAGTTCATGTTTTTCTATCTGTGGATGAAACAGTATTGGTCTGTTGCATATCGTAGGCATTGCTTTCCAAGTACACTAAGCTCATATATGTCAACAGCATCCTTTCTTTTACCTTTATCTATTTTCAAATATCCTCCTTTATCATTATATATTCTCAATTTCCCTAGCAGGTTTCAAATTGAGAGGTTTTATATGTCTGGTTCACAGTTCTGAAGGCGTAGGAACTCCGCAAACAGAGGCACAAAACTCTGTGAAAGAAGAGAAAGAGGAAGACAGATGAAGAGGTTGAGAACAAATCTCAGTCTCAATTTTGGTTGACTGTTCTTTTATCAGAGTTTCAAATTCTGTATGAAAAAGAATGTTAAGACTTGTGAAACCAAATGTTCTGTGAGTTCATATCAGTTTATATTGGAAGTAAAATCAATTTGGTATAAGTTTTTGGGGATCAATATGAGTGTATATGTTCGGAATCTGTTAATGAACTGGCTATGACTGTGCCATGTTGGTGCGTACACACAAAATACTTTATTCGCATAGAAGATGCATGTATGTGTATTCAATCAGGTATGTATGTGCAGGTGGGATTCACGCGAATTTGTGGGCTATTTCTGTGTTTTGCAGCATATGTATGTGCACAAGAGGGATCCATGTGCTGAACGGGTGTGTACTGAATATTTCAGTGTGTGATGGGGATTTATGTGCATAAGAGGGACCTCTGTGCTAATTGCCCGTATTACCGTTTTTGCATGTGCATAAGGTTTTTATGTGCACAAGGGATCTATCTGCTGAATGTGCGAGCTGAATCTTTCACTGTATTTGTCATGGCTATCTTATGTATGCTGAATGTGCAAGCGGAGCCTCAGGATATGCAAACTGCACTACGTGTGCACGAAATGCACTGTTTATGTTAAATCAGTTGGTGCACAAGCTGTTCCGTGATTTATGTAAAACACACATTTGCAAGCATGATTACCACAAATTTTTTTTAAAAAAAGCTAAATTTATTATTCTTGAAAATCATAAGAGTTGTTATATAACAAGCTCTATTGTCACCAAGCTTGAAATTAGAACAACAAAAACCCTCAATTGCTTAAAAATTAGATCAACTATTTAAAGGCTTCTTCCTCAATCCTTGACTTTACAGTAAAAATGCAAAACTGAGAGAAACTGAAGAGCTTGTGAATTGTACACAGGTCTTGGGATCAGATGTCAGTCCTTTTTTATCACATGAGGCCTTGAACGTCAACTCACTTTTGAACTGTACATTGGGATCTATATTGCATTCATAAACTGACGGTTCTTGAGCACTAGCTCTCACAGGCTTGTGAGCTTCCAAGATCACATGAGGTCCCTCGTCCAAAACCACTGTTTCCTCTATGGTGGTATTCCAAAACCACCACCATTCTCTTCTCTATATAAGCTCCACTCCCCTCACCTTTCTTCTGTCAAGTATTAATTTGAAGTTGATGAAAGAAGAGGAAGAATTGAGCTTCTAAGAGCTGTAGGATTGGGAGCGTCGACGAAAAAACCATTTCCTAACTCTGCCAATATGGTCGAGATGGCAAACTGGTTATTTCCGATGCCACCCAATCCTATGGTTCTTAAGGGCTTCTTCCTCTTCCTCTTCCTCAGCTACAGAATTCTATTAAGTACAGTTGTTATGATTTTGAAGGTTAAATGGGTCATAGAAGAGGAAGAATTTTAGCTTCTAAGAGCTATAGGATTGGAATAATCGCGGAAAATCTCTTTCATAATTCTACCAAGATTAGTATACTGGTTGAGTTGTCAAACAGAAATCTCCCGATGCCATCCAATCCTGTGGCTCTTAAGGGCTACTTCCTCTTAAATACCCCCAATATGTAGTGAAATGCATTCAACGGCACAGAGTGAAAGAAGATCATCTTCTAAAAGATCCATCTTCTAAAAGATGTCGGATTGGATTTATTGAGAAAATACTTTATCTCAATCTTTACCTATTTCTACTATTGGACTAGTAGATAACATTTCCAGATAATCTTTTATAATTGTTCTTTCATCCCATTCATTTCAGGTCTCTAATTGCATTTGTTTCTTTCATGTAACATTATTTTTTGAAGTGTTCAAATCTTTACATCATCTTTGTGGCTCGACTTCAAATTCTTACAGGATGAAGTCATGCGTGGAGAATCAGAGGAGTTTGAGAATCAGACGATGACTGTGATGGAAATGTCCAAGGAGAGTCATGCATGGAGCTATATAATGGCCTCATAAGTGATGTTTGTGTTTCATGTATCAAACCAAGAACTTAAGTTTCAGTTCTCATAAGTTTGCTTGTGTTTTATGTAGTATATGTAAGTTCTAGTTTCAGTTTTCAGAAGTCATGTTAGTATTTTCAATGTGTATCTAGATTTATCAAAAGACTGTTTAAGGTTGGTAATAAATTATAATAGTTAATAAAGTTTGTTAAATCAGAGTTGCAATTTTATTTTATTTTTATTATCAAAGAGTAGTTACTAACTCTCCTAAAAAATCTTTAAATTACTTACAGCCAAGACAGAAACCATTGGATGTTGATAATCAAAACTTGCATATAATAAAGAAAGGAAAGCATAGAATGATGCATAAAATTACCATCCAATACATAGTAGTGGATAAAATATCAACTAAGTAGAAGAATAACTAAGAGAAGATCTTCATGGTTGATGGGGAAGGGAAGAAGCGCCCGGAAATCATCGGAATGGATGGCATAGGAAATTACATATAAACTATTAATTATGTATCAAAAATTTGAGAGTGATTGGCTCTTAATCATAATTAGAGTTGCTTATTTACTTTCCCATCAACCCATTCCTATAACTTCAGGAAGCTTATCTTCCATCCCCCTCTCCCTCTCATTTAACTCAGGAAAATGTCTGTGCATGTTAGGGATTTATATAGCATAAGGGGAGTGTTTAGAGTTTGATACTTTCAAGCAAAAACCACCATTGAGGAGCACTTGGTTTTCTGTGCATGGTATTCTCATTAGCCAATGAAAATCTAAGCAGGTTTGTTCACATGAAGTCTGAAGCTGTACACTTCTTTGGATCAAAGAGTGCAGTGTTGGATGAGAATCTCTCTCTGTGGTCAATTCACTTTATGAGCATACAGTTTCAGGAACATAAACGGTGTGACTACTTTATGTTCAGTGAGAGGTGTGATCATTTCCATAGTTTTTAGCTAATAGTTGTTGTTTTAGGTATAGTTAATTTATGTTCACTTTTATTTTTGTATCAAAACTCTAATATGGCTAAATGTATTTAACTTCTCAATGAAAGTTCTGTACACCAATATTACATCCATTCAATTCAATTATGTTTTGTTTTATAAAGCTATAGTCTGACTTAGTTTCACACTCAAAACATCGTCATATGGCTAAATGTATTTAAATTCATGGCTCAGTTAAGAGAATCATACATCTCAATCTCGATAAAAGGTTTAAAGTGAGAAAACATTTCACCGTAGATTAACCTCTTACGATAATAAAGAGAACCTTTCATTGATGCAAAGCCCATCTCTGTGTTGAGAAATTTTCCATGAATCAATATATGTATTTTTTTTGAGGGAGCATATGTATACATATATGTGGCTAAATTTTTTGATGGAAGAATTTTCACACTGAAAGACCACTTGGATAGAACCAGAGTAGTCTTTGAAATCAATTCTGACCAGCTCCTGATTTTCTACTCAGTCTTGAGAAATTGTATCTCAGAATTTTACACACTTGACTGGTGAAAAACTTTAAGCAAATAAACTCACAATTTCCAGGAAAATGAAAATAAATAGAGACATCCCATTTGGTTACTGTGATGAACTGTTCTAGTACTCATTGACAGTCCTCGTTAGAACTCACATCGATTGGTAGATTGTGCTATCCTTTTATACAATACTGAATGTTATATACAACTCGCTAGATGTTTAAAACTGTATCTATTTATAATTTTTGAAACTTTTGGAGAAATAGTCTCACTAGAAGCTTGTATAACAGCCAATTAATATTTATCAATTTGTTAATCAGAGATTGGGAAAAGATTGATATATTAGTGAATAGCTCTGTACATCAATATACAGATACAAGGATGAGTAATTATGGTATAAGACAACTCATATACAACCAGGATACAACTTTCCTAACACAACTTGTGCATATTACATGAGTTCTCATGACTAGTATACAGGTGAAGTCACCAATCATGAATAAATTTTTTTCCTTCCCTTCAGAGCATTGAATAAAGCAAATCAATAGTACCATATAGCCTGCTGATTTTTTTTCTCAGAATCATCTTCCAGTGCTCTGGGCGTAGGATTTTGAGAATCAGTGCAGATTCTGTAGTCCAGTGATCATATGCCCTTTATCCAAGAGGGTTTTTGCAAAAATCATATTGACTCCTAGAGTGGTTTTACAAAACCACCACTCTCTTTGATGCTTATAAATGTGTGTATCAATTTTATTTCTCCATGACAAGAAGAGTTCTTGGTTTGGTTGGTATGTTGCTTCTCTTTAAGTATATTTTCTAAACATATTGAGATATTCTTCTGATATATAAGTTAGTGAAGGAACAGGAAGACCGAGCTTCTAAGAGCTATGGAAATGGAAGGATGGGGAAGTTCTGTTTCCAATTTTCTTTTACCAAGTTCATAACTTGATGAGAAATGGGTCACAGAGTACTTCCCGATGCCTCCCATTTCTATGGTTCTTGCGAGCTCCTTCCTCTTCCTCTCACAGCTATTGCAACTTCCCTGCAACATTAACAAGTTTCGATGAGTCTTCAAATATTACTCATATGTCGCTATTCTTACTTACGTCAGATCATATTGACCAACTTTACATGGATTTTGATGTTCTTTCTCCATCTCAAGAGCCTGATTTGTACATAAGCTTCAAGAATGTAGACATGAAAACATTTACATTATTGACATTCGACATATTCTTCTCGTAAAACAAAGAATCAATATAATTCCTAATCTGAGTTTAATGGAAAGACTTTTATTTTTTTCTTCCAGGTATTGTTTGTTTACATTGTAACGTCAGACTCCATTTTGATCAATTCATAGAAATCATGGAAAGCACGTGGGTGCTTAATTTGTACACTGTGAGCACCAAAATTTACCAGAGTTTCTTGCAAACAATTGATTATTACTGAATTAATATCTGATATTTCAAAATAGCAGAGACAGAGTTCATTGTCTATAGTTTTGTAGTGAGTCTAGTTCAGAGTTACTCAAGGAACTTAATAATAAAAGAATATAACATGGGTAAACTGATACAAGTTGTTTATAATCACTTTTGTCAGGAAATTGGTGATCAAAGATTTGAGTAGTGTAAATAGAAGTTTATTCATGTATATTAGCCTCCAATCTAGCTAGCTAATATCCTTAAAATAAAAAATAAAAGAAGAAGAAGAAGAAGAAGAAAATCTTAGCTAGCTAATTAGTTTCCAATTATATGCAATCACTATATTAGAATTTCTTGTTCAATTAATAAGATTAACATTCGATAGTTCGAGTCCCAACTATACTTAGATACAAAACTTATGTTATAGCTGAGATTATTGAACTTCAGTAGCATAATCATTATAATGCATCAAATGAACATCAGATAACCAGAGGACTTTTCAAATATTTCAATTCTGATCAATTCCTGATATTGTACTAACTCTTGAACAATTGCATTCAGTACTTGGATACACACATCACTGGTGGAAAAGCTTTAAGGGTATTTCTACTAGCAAACTCATAATTTCCAGGAAAATGAAAATAAATGGAGACATTTCATTTCTTACTATGATAACTGTGCTGGTAAAAATGGTAATCGACAGCACTAATTGTAACTCATGCCTAAGTGTGCTATCCTTTTGTATGTTACTCAATGCATATACAACTTACTCTTAGATGTTTTAGATGTTTAAAACAGCGACTACTTTTGAATAGAGTATCAAGAAAACTTAAACAATGTTACTGAAAAATTATTGTTAGAAACAGGGCAAATCAAGAGAAATGTGCAATTTTATTCATTAGTATTGGGGTCTATATATACAAGAGGAGTGGTCTCATTCTTCTACTCTATCCGATGTGGGACTAAACAAAAGGGGTCTATTCCTATCTAACATAAAGAAATAACTCTCAACACTCCTCCTCAAGATGGGCGAAAGATATCTATTAAGCCCATCTTGTCACACCCTCTAGCTAGGTCACTGAGCTAAGTCATTTAGTCAAGCGGTTTGCGACTGATCCTTAGTTGGAACATGGCCTAACTCCAAGAGTCCACTGTCGCCTTTCTTTGATGAAGAACCCGTCAATCTCGATGTGCTTGTTCTCACATCAGACCGGGTTGTTGGCACATCGATAGCTGACTTGTTGTCGCACCACAACCTAATCTTGGCCCCTTGATCTAGCTTTAGCTCCACCAAAGATGCTTTTCACCACATCAACTCAAGAACCCCCACGGTCATTGCTCAGACTGCTTCATTGTTGATCTTGTCACCACAGATTGTTTCTTGTTTTTCCAAGAGACTAAGTTGCCTCCTATAAATATGCAGTATCTTGAGGTAGACCTCATATCATCTCCGCAGCTAGCCCAATCTGAATCACAGTAGCCCTCAATGTTCACATGGTCACTCCTCCTGAATATCAGCCCTTTGCCAGGCACCCTTCGATACCGGGATCTCGATATATCAGATCCATATGACCCTTCCTCGGGTCATGCATGTAGCGGCTCACCACGCTCACCGCAAATAAAATGTCTGGACGTGTGTGACTCAGATAGATCAACCTACCAACCAGCCTCTGATATCTCTCACGATCAACTAATTCTCCTGCCTCAGCAATCAGCTTGAACCTCTGATCGATCGGTGTAGTAGCAGATTTGCACCACAATATTCCTGTCTCTGCAAGAAGATCCAGTGCATACTTCATCTAGGAGAGAACAATGCCCTCCGCTCCATAAGCTATCTCTATTCCAAGAAAGTATCGAAGCTGACCGAAATCCTTTACTTTAAATTCTTTGCTCAATCTCACCTTGAGCTGGGCAATCTCTTTCTCATCATTCCTTGTGATGATCATGTCATCTACATACACTGCAAGCATAGTGATGTGGCCCCCACTTTTTCGAAAGAACAAGGTATGGTCGGCATTGATCTGCTTGTATCCCATACCAACCATAGCCCTCCTGAACCTGTCGAACCATGCTCGGGGAGACTGCTTTAGCCCATACAGACTTCTTTTCACTGCACTTTACCCAATGTCTGTCTCCTGTGCTAAACTCGTGGTATCTCCATATACACCTCCTCCACTAGATCCCCATGAAGAAAAGTATTCTTCACGCCTAGTTGGTGTAGTTTCCATCCACTATTCTTGCCGGAGATCGATTATCGAGCGGTGCTCATCTTCGCCACCGTGCAAAAGTCTCATCGTAGTCAATACCGTATGTCCGGTTGCACTTTTGCCACCGCGCTGTAGCGCTCAACCCGCCTCTTCGGATTCTCGCTTCACAAGAAACACTCATTTGCATTCCACTACTCTTTTCCCTGCTGGCAGTGTCACCAACTCCCATGTGTGATTCTTCTCGAGAGCCCCAGCTCCTCGTGCATGGCTGCCTTCCACTTTGGGTCCTTCTTAGCAGCCTGCCAGTTGTTAGGTATAGTAACAGAATCTAATGATGCAATGAATGCTCCATGTGAAGGAGATATGTTAAAATAGGAAACAAATTGAGCAAGATCTCAATTATCCGAGGATTACCCGACATGCGAGTAGTCCTCCTTACAGATACCGTGTGGGCAGAGGGGTAGCAGTAGAAGGAATGATATCATCTGAAGTGGAGGATGGTGTAGATTTCTCAAGAGTTGGAGCAGAGCGGGACGAGGGACTGGGCACTGGCACTGTAGGCACCTCTGGCACTGTAGGCATCTCCTCGACCGCCTCCTTCTGTATGTACGTAACTCCCCGAGTCAGGCAACTCCTCCAGGCCTAGCACCCCTTGTCTCCTCCTCCTCCCCTTCGTCTTCATCCTCCTGCTCCTCTGAGTAAGGGACCGAAATTGGGATTGAACCCCTTGAGCTCTCACCATTCTCCCCCTCTCGCCTCATACCTCCAGTATCGGACGAGTCTCTAAAGGGTGAAGTTACCCCCAATGTGTAGTATGGCTCGAGCTCTCGAAACCGCACATCCATGCTGACAAACAGTCTTTTTTTCACTGGGCTCCAACAGACATATCCTTTTTGTGTACCAGAGTATCCCACGAACATACACTTCACAACTTTGGGGTTCAGTTTCCCAACAGATGGTCTATTGTCCTTCACAAAACACACACAGCTAAACACCTTCAATGGTAGGGTCCCCGCGTTTTCTCCCTTCAGTGTCTCACGCGGAGATTTCCATTTCAATACACTCGAAGGCATCCTATTGATTAAGTGAGCAGCCGTCAAAACTGCTTGTCCCCACAATATTTTTGGGACATTCATTGCCATCATCATACTCCTAATAACTTCTAGCAGATGTCTATTCTTCCTCTCTGCTATCCCATTCTGAGCTGGGGTGTATGTGCATGTAGTCTGGTGTTGTATTCCTTGAGCTGACAGATACTCTTCAAATATTCTGTTGGTGTACTCTGTCCCATTATCTGACCTCAACACCTTTACCACTGCACCATATTGTGTCTGGATGTGCCTATGAAAGTCTTTGAAATAACCAACTACATCATTCTTATTTTTTATCAGGTACACCCAAGTGACTCTAGAAAAATAATCAATAAATGTAACAAAATACTTGCATCCACTTATAGAATTTATTGGACAAGGTCCCCATACGTCAGAATGTATCACCTCAAAACTACAGGAACTCCTATTACCCGAACTGACATAAGAGCTTCTAGTAAGTTTTCCAAACTCACAAGCATCACACTGAAGCTTCTATTGATTTGCTTTCTGAAATAAGGTTGGATATATTTTACCCAGAATACTAAATGAAGGATGTCACATCCGTTTATGATGTAGCATCAACTCATCCTCTGCACACACCTCAGTTTCTCCTGCTCCCGTCCTCTCAATCATAGATGTCAACGCTGAGTCCATCCCTTCACGGTCCAGTACTACCGCCACGCCATGTGCTGCCCCAAGTCTTCGCCTGCCCTTCTCTCCGAAAGATCACCTTAGGAATATCGAAGAAACAACACATTTCGGTTGAAGGATAATGACACTAATGGATAAATGTGCTAACAGAAATGAAGGAGCATGCAAAATATTAGATAGTGTTACGTAACCTCACAATTAATAGTGCCCTTACCTACCATACCAGGTTGCACTCATCCGCACTGATACTCTCTCGCCTCTACCGGTGAGTATAAAATGAGAACTCACTGGCATTGCCAGTTACATATCTGGATGCTCCAGAATCCATTATCCAGTCTGTGGATCTAGTGGTAGTCATGGATGCAAGGGCATGTGTGTCGTTCATACATTTGTTTGGGTGTGCGCGAAGAGCGTAACTGGCATAGTCTCCTCCAGAGAAAGCAGTAGATGCACCCTCGGACACGTCGTCTACGGCTTTCTGTTTCCTTCTTAGTGCCGCCAAGAGAGCTCGATCCTCCTCAGTAAAAATCATCTCAGCTTCTTCCTCCTCCTCTGCCACCGACAGATTCGCCCGACGTCCACCCCAGTTTCTCTCCTTGGATGGCTTAGAGCACATCTGCCTCAGATGCCCTACCTCTCCGCGGTTAAAGCAGCGCCTAGTCTCCCTCCGAATCGGTGTTACACGGGTTTGAGACAATCGATCTTGACTTCTCCCCGAAAGTCCACTGTCGACTGTAGCGATATGGCTCTCTTCCTGTATCATGGCCGAGACTGTCTCCTCCAGAGATGGAATCTTTATCTGGGCTAGTAGCATCACCGTCCTCTGCTCAAATGAAGGGGCTAAGCCTCGGAGGAATAGCATGGTCCTCTTCTACAAAGAGGGCTCGCGCTCCTTGCACTCAGGGTCCTTGCAACTTGCTAGGGACGAGAAGTGATCATGATCCAGCCATAAGCGCTCCAGCTCCGTGACATACTCTTATGCAGTCCTCTCCCCGGGCGTGGCGGCGATCTTTTTCGATGGAATACCCTCAGATTATTCCCCACCCCATCATAGGTCCTTCTCAGCTTCTCCCAGACATCCTGCACCTTCTCAAGGCCATCTACCGTGGCTGCAATTGACTAGACTACTGAGAATGAGAAGCGGATATACACCAACATATGAGTGGACTTCCACTCATCTCTTCTCTTGAGCCCTCACCGTTCGATCTTCTCCCGTCGGATATCCCTCTAGGTTCCTCCCGCAGGGTATATCTCACCCGGCGACCAACTTCGGATATGTCGGCCCTTCGAGCTTCACGCCGATAGGTGGAAGCTCCACCTTCTTGGTGGTGGCTTTGTTGAGCCCTCTCCCATTGTCATCCTCATGGCTGCATCATAGTTGAAACATCCTCGGGTTCAACTTCTTGATGAGTTCCGCCATCGAGTTTGTCTTGGGTCTCCATCGATTTAATTTGTGTTCGGTTCCCTCACACCGATCCCACAAATCTAGATCCCACACCCGGCCTTCAACTTTTCTCGTCTCCAAACATCACTCTCTTCTCATCATCTACCTTGTGCCCCGTTCATCTCATCTCCTCAATATGAGGGGGGGCTACACGATCAAGGGGATTATTTCACGAAGGAAATAATCGTCAAAGTGAGTGAAATCGACCAAGTAAAATCACCACTCTTCTCAGGATCAAGGGGATTATTTCACGAAGGAAATAATCGCCAAAGTGAGTGAAATCGACCAAGTAAAATCACCACTCTTCTGGGATCAAAGCAATGTTTGATCCGGAGGGTCAAGTCGAGAGGAATTATTTCACGAAGGAAATAATCGCCAAAGTGAGTGAAATCGACCAAGTAAAATCACCACTCTTCTGGGATCAAAGCAATGTTTGATCCGGAGGGTCAAGTCGAGAGGAATTATTTCACGAAGGAAATAATCGCCAAAGTGAGTGAAATCGACCAAGTAAAATCACCACTCTTCTGGGATCAAGGGATTATTTCACGAAGGAAATAATCGCCAAAGTGAGTGAAATCGACCAAGTAAAATCACCACTCTTCTGGGATCAAGGGATTATTTCACGAAGGAAATAATCGTCAAAGTGAGTGAAATCGACCAAGTAAAATCACCACTCTTCTGGGATCAAGGGATTATTTCACGAAGGAAATAATCGTCAAAGTGAGTGAAATCGACCAAGTAAAATCACCACTCTTCTGGGATCAAGGGATTATTTCACGAAGGAAATAATCGTCAAAGTGAGTGAAATCGACCAAGTAAAATCACCACTCTTCTGGGATCAAGGGATTATTTCACGAAGGAAATAATCGTCAAAGTGAGTGAAATCGACCAAGTAAAATCACCACTCTTCTGGGATCAAGGGATTATTTCACGAAGGAAATAATCGTCAAAGTGAGTGAAATCGACCAAGTAAAATCACCACTCTTCTGGGATCAAGGGATTATTTCACGAAGGAAATAATCGCCAAAGTGAGTGAAATCGACCAAGTAAAATCACCACTCTTCTGGGATCAAGGGATTATTTCACGAAGGAAATAATCGCCAAAGTGAGTGAAATCGACCAAGTAAAATCACCACTCTTCTGGGATCAAGGGATTATTTCACGAAGGAAATAATCGCCAAAGTGAGTGAAATCGACCAAGTAAAATCACCACTCTTCTGGGATCAAGGGATTATTTCACGAAGGAAATAATCGTCAAAGTGAGTGAAATCGACCAAGTAAAATCACCACTCTTCTGGGATCAAGGGATTATTTCACGAAGGAAATAATCGTCAAAGTGAGTGAAATCGACCAAGTAAAATCACCACTCTTCTGGGATCAAGGGATTATTTCACGAAGGAAATAATCGTCAAAGTGAGTGAAATCGACCAAGTAAAATCACCACTCTTCTGGGATCAAGGGATTATTTCACGAAGGAAATAATCGCCAAAGTGAGTGAAATCGACCAAGTAAAATCACCACTCTTCTGGGATCAAAGCAATGTTTGATCCGGAGGGTCAAGTCGAGAGGAATTATTTCACGAAGGAAATAATCGCCAAAGTGAGTGAAATCGACCAAGTAAAATCACCACTCTTCTGGGATCAAGGGATTATTTCACGAAGGAAATAATCGTCAAAGTGAGTGAAATCGACCAAGTAAAATCACCACTCTTCTGGGATCAAGGGATTATTTCACGAAGGAAATAACTCTCAACAATTATGTCACAGGCAATATAACATTTACTAATTTATCGGCTGATGCATTCTGCATGTGTTCTCATGATCAGAGTACAAGGGCCATGCTAGTATACAGGCGAGTTCACCAATCAAATAATATAATCAGACTTTAAATATCACACTTTCTCTATGGTTTGATAACTTTGTTGAGAAAAACCTATAATTTTATAATTACTATGTAAACATTAGCTACCTGTCTAGATGTTTGCTTGTTCGAATTTTATCGAACATGATTGCCTGTTATGTAACACACTCAATCATTATTGATAATTTCCACATCCATATATCTTAAGAATGTTATAATTTAGGGTTATTTAGATATTAGTCCCTTAAATCTTCAATAACTCCATATTAGTCCTCAAATCTTAGAAATTGCTCATTAGTCCCTTAAATCTTAAGGGTCTTGCAATTCAGTCCCTTAATGATCAAAATATCATCACTTCTTTCTTCTCTAATTCAAATCCCCTAAACCCAACTCCCACTGCAGCTACCTACGCACCCCCCTACCTCCGACCATACCCTCGTTGGCAGCCTCCTCCCTCGCTGAACCCCTCCCCACTCTCTGCACAAGATTCAGGAAAACTCTTCTCCTCTCTGTTACACTAGATTGTGATGGGCACATTCAATGTGGGGAGAGGGTTACTTAATAGATGAACGACGATCGAAGCTATGAAGCAAGTAGCTCAGTCGTCTTGTCTCGATCGAAGATCAGATTTAATGATAGATTCAATCTCCATATTGTACTCAACGTGTACTGAGGAAACTGAATCGGTTCAAAGATAGTAGGGAGTTGGTGTCAGTTCTGATGAGTAAAGAGTATGAGGAAGAGACTGGCAACAAGGGAGATTGGTCGGAGACAGGGTGGGCAAGGGCTGCAGCAGATTTGTGTTTATGAGGATTTTGGGTTGGAGAAGAAAGAGGGGAGGGTATTTTGGTCATTGAGGAACCAAATTGCAAGACCCTTAAGATTTCAGGGAACAATGAGCAATTTCTAAGATTTGAGGGACTAATATGTAATTGTTGAAGATTTAAGGGACTAATGACTAAATAACCATATATAGCCTGTCAACATTTAAAGATAATTTTATTTTTCACAGCTAGTCCTTTCGTATTTCAACAAGCCATTGTTGATATACAAGAGTAAACCCGTTACACATGAAACAGGTCCTGAGATTTGCACAAGAGAATATGACAGTAGAGAAGCATGTCTAGAGACCTACCATTATGACTTATGCTATATAATTTTGTGATGTTAGAACTGAAACCATAAATGGCTAAGTGTATTTACAATCCTTTTGTTCCTAAATGTTAATTTTGCCTCATAGCGATAATTAATATCTTAATTTACAGAAACTTGAATTTCTTTCTTCCGTTTATATTCTTATTTTCAGGGATTATTCCTACTTAGCTAGTGCAGCTAAACAATAAATCATCATTTTACAAAACTTACAGGATCGAAACTTGTGAATAGTGATGATCTTCCCCAGTCTATGATTCCTTCAAAGCAATAAATAACACTGTCATTGTATTCATTTCTTGTGATCAGGTATCAATCTTTATCTCCAGAACTATGGGATCTCTTTTTCAGCAATAAGCTGACATTGGCAAGATCACATGAGGCTCCTCTTTCAAAAACCACTAGTTTTTCTATGGTGGTATTTCTAAACCACCACCGTCCTCTTCTCTATAAAACTCCAGCCCCTTCACATCTCTCTCTAAGTCTCATCTTTGGAATGATGAGAGAAATGATGAGAGTTTGAAGTTGGTGAAAGAAGAGGAAGAATGAGCTTCTAAGAGCTGCAGGATTGGGAGTGTCGAGAAAAATACTATTTCCTAACTCTGTCAATAATGGTGAGATGGGTAATTGGTTATTTCCGATGCCACCCAATCCTTTGGTTCTTAAGGGCTTCTTCCTCTTAAATACCCCAACAAGTTAAAGATGAAGAATGGCCAAACTTTCCTTCAGATATTTACGGTTTAAGCGAACTTCAAATTTTACTCATATGTCACTGATCTTACTTCCTTCAGATCGTTTAAACCAATTTTACATGGTTATTAATATTTTCTCAATCCAATTCAAAAGCCTGAGTTGTACATAATCTTTAAGCACCAGACTTGATAATGTGCATGTTCTTGACATTTTCTTCTAGGTGAAGAAAAAGCAAAACATTTTCTTATCTGGGTAGTGTATGTTTATATCGTAACATGAGACTCCATTACATAATCCTCAAGCACCAGACTTGATAATGTGCATATTATTGACATTTTCTTCTAGTGAAGACAACTCAAAACAATTTCTTATCTGGGTAGTGTATGTCTTAACATGAGACTCCATTTTGGTTAATTCACATCGAAGGTTGAAAGCTCAGGAACAATTAGTTGACAGAGTTAATTTTCCATGGCCTTCTAAAATTTTTAGCTGTGAACTATTCACAAACTTATCAAGAAAAGAACATAAAATGGGTAAACTGATCCAAAACATATAAATCTGTCAGTCAGGAAATTAGTAATCAAGGATTTGAATAGCATAAACAGAAATTTGTCCAGAGACATAGCCTCTAACCTAGCTAGCTAATTAGTTGACATAAGAATTTTTTAATCACTTAATCAGGTTAACATTCAGTAGTCCAAAGTCCAACTATATTCAGATAAATAAAATCATTTTAGTACACAACAAGGACTCGGTAGAAGTATTATTCATCACATGACAATTAAATTTCTAATGATGCTCCTAGCAAAGTGCAGCTAAAGAACTCACAAATGCCAGGAAAAAGAAAATTAATGAGACATCTCATTTCTTTACTGTGATCAACTGTTCTGTTAATGGACACTCTAATTATAACTCACAACTATTGGCAGATTGTGCTATCCTTTTGTATAATACTTAAATGTCGTATGCAACTTGCTCTTAGATGTTTACAACCGCAGGTATTTACACATTTGAATGGAGTATCAAGAAAACTTTTAGAGAAATAGTGTAACTAGAAGATTATATCACAGGCAAAGTGACATTCAATAATTTATCAAGTTATGCATATTACTTGTGTTATCATGATTTAAATACAAGGGCAATACTGGTATACAGATGACTTCTCCAATCATCAATAGTATAATCAGACATTAGAAATTGCACTTTCTCTATAGTTTGATAACTTTGTTGAGGAAAATCAATAGTTTTATAATTACAATCTAACCGCTAGTATCTTGTCTAGCTTTTACTTGTTCTGATATGTAAAGCACTAGATCATTGTTGAATCTAAATTTCCATATCCATATATTAAGACTGCTATTTAAAGATAACAATTTTCATAGATAATCATTTTGTATTTCAATAAGTCATTGTTATTAAACAACAGGCACAAATAACAAAGTAAACCTGTCACACATCAAAGAGGTCCTCAAATTCACAAGCATCTGAAAATTGACAGCACATAAATAATATGTAGATTTACTACCTACACACCTTTTATGATTTATGCTATAAAATTTTGTGATGTTAGACTGAAAATGTAAACGTCAAGTGTATTCAGAACCCTTTCGTTCCTAAATGTCAATTTCGCGCCTCATAAGCGATAATTTTTATCTAAATTTACTGAGGCTTGAATACCTTCTTTCTGCTTCTATTTTTTCTTTAAAGGATCAAAACAACCAATCATTATTAAAAAATCCTTAAGAAACGTCTGAATAACTTGTGAATAGTGATGATCCTCCCCAAGCCTTATGATTCCTGCAAGCATGAATAACACTATTCACTGCATTCATTTCGTACTAAACTGACATTGGCCTGTGACCATGAAATATCACATGAGGCCCCTCTTCCAAAAACCACCAGTTTCTTTATGGTGGTATTTCAAAACCACCCCATCTTCTACTCTATATAAACTCAACTCCCCTCACATCTCCATACAAGTCTTCATAACATAGCTTTCGAATGAGTAGTAGATAAATATTGTGAGTTTGAAGTTGGTTAAAGAAGAGGAAGAACAAGCTTCTAAGTGCTGCAAGATTGGGATTGTCGAGGAAAAAACTAAGTCCTAACTCTGCCAATATTGGTCGAGATGGGAAACTTGTTATCTCCCGATGCCACCCAATCCTTTGGTTCTTAAGGGCTTCTTCCTCTTAAGTACACCGACAATTTAAGATGAAGAACGAGCTTCTATGAGATGAAGAATTGAGATAATGGAGGGAAACATTTTCCCTGGCTTTACAAAGATAACAGTTTCTTTAAGACAGGTGATTATCCTGATTATTATCATTAAGTTTATGAGTACACATTTGGGTACTTGGCAAAGAGGGTACAAGGCCAAAATTAACCATACACACATGTCCCTATAAAAAATAGCTTTTAAGAGTTTTGTGGTCTTCTCTTGAAATTTGATGTAGACTATAATTTGAGGGACTAATATGCAATCAATTATTGATAAGGGACAAATATCTGAAAAAAAGGACCCTATAAAAATCGGCCGCTCACCGCCAATAATTACCAACCACAACCCCCACCGTCCTCCTCATAAAGAAGAAGAAAACAATTAAATAAAAAAATCTAGGTAACGGACAGACTCCAAGCCCGCATCTTCTCTCTCTCTCACTGTGGAATCCCAAAACTAGAGATTCAATCCCTAAACTCTCTCTCTCTCCCAAATATAAGTTCACTCTCTCTAAAATCTCTTGAACGAATCGAATCGAATCGAAGAGAGATAACCACTGTCAATGGCGGCGGCCGAGCCCTCGAGATCGGCGGCGGCCCCTTCGCCCGATTCCTACATCGGGAGTCTGATAAGCTTGACCTCGAAGTGCGAGATCAGATACGAAGGGATTCTCTACAACATCAACACTGAAGAATCCAGCATCGGCCTCCGCAATGGTAAGCTATGGAAACCCTAATTAGGGTTCTATATGATATCTTTTTGGGTATTAGGGCTGTTTTCAGTAAAGAGATCCTAATTATTTTGATCCAGCTTTGGGTTCTTATGTTTTTATGGTGGATTTTTATGCCGATTTTTAGCTTAGGGGGATTATGGCAGTTGTTCAGTTAAGAAAAACCTAATTTTTACAGATTTTATTGAAGTATTCCTGCATGGATACAATGGCAGGAAACTTCTAATTGAAGTTTGTTATAAGTTTGCAATGGTGTGTGTTGATAATCTTGCAAAGTTAATATTTAAGTTGCTTGTAACAAACAGTAATTGAATTTGTAGATTCTCCAATGTCATATAACTTATTTCGCCCATTGCGAGCATGACCCCTTATAATCATCAGCTACTTAATGATCACATTTTAGAGTGAACTTGGTACCTAAATGTTTTGGGTTTTAGGTTGCACTAGGATTTTTTATCCTCAGTTGAGCACTGAAATTTTTAATATTTAAGTTGCTTGTAACAAACAGTAATTGAATTTGTAGATTCTCCAATGTCATATAACTTATTTCCCATTGCAGCATGACCCCTTATAATCATCAGCTACTTAATGATCACATTTTAGAGTGAACTTGGTACCTAAATGTTTTGGGTTTTAGGTTGCACTAGGATTTTTTATCCTCAGTTGAGCACTGAAATTTTTAATATTTAAGTTGCTTGTAACAAACAGTAATTGAATTTGTAGATTCTCCAATGTCATATAACTTATTTCGCCCATTGCGAGCATGACCCCTTATAATCATCAGCTACTTAATGATCACATTTTAGAGTGAACTTGGTACCTAAATGTTTTGGGTTTTAGGTTGCACTAGGATTTTTTATCCTCAGTTGAGCACTGAAATTTTTAATATTTAAGTTGCTTGTAACAAACAGTAATTGAATTTGTAGATTCTCCAATGTCATATAACTTATTTCGCCCATTGCGAGCATGACCCCTTATAATCATCAGCTACTTAATGATCACATTTTAGAGTGAACTTGGTACCTAAATGTTTTGGGTTTTAGGTTGCACTAGGATTTTTTATCCTCAGTTGAGCACTGAAATTTTTATTTATATTTTTATCGGTGTGTTTTGGGGTTGGGGGTGGGGTGTTAGGTGGCTTTTTTTTTGTTTTGGGGGGGGGGGGTGGTATCGATGGGAATGCACTCAGTACACTTTAAATAAGCTAATTCAACTTGTTGCTAACTTATTTTAGTGTTTTTAGATAGATTGGGATTTGGGGTGCAAGTTTTAAATTTTTTTGGGGAGGATATTGTAAATATCACAAGGGCTTATATGTAATTTCTAAATATTTAGGGGTGCAGCTGCATCCCAACACATGAAGCTTAATCCGCCTCTGACTATCCTTGTTCTCCCTTGGGTTTTGAATATCATCTAATGGTCTGCTTGGAAACTCCTCAAAATGGGACTAGGTTTGGTCCTAGTCTCATTTTGTTGGGGAAAATTGGGCCAAGGCTCAATTTTGGCCCAATTTTCCTTAGGCCAAAACGTGGTTCTTCATTGGACCATCCCCTCCTTGGTTTGAACTTGATCCGGTTTAGAATAAAATTGTGCCAGGACTGGTCAAAGTGTCTTTACTTGTGATCTATCTTTGTTGTTCTGTGGGTGATTCATTTTGGTTAGTTTTTTATTTGTCTGTGATAGAAGTTCCTTTTTGTGCTTCTCAATGATGCAGTGGAAGTTATAACGAAGTTTGGTTATGAAACGCCATTTGCATGTACTTATAGTGTAAAATATTGAATGCATAATTCACATGTACCGAACTACAATTTCAAATTCTGCACTAGTGAATTTATAATTAATAGGTTTTATTTCATGGTGTTCTTCCCCTAAGGCTCCTTTTAACGTTATTATTGTTACTCATTTGTTTCACTTTCTCACAGCTCTTTTTTCGTTTTAATATTATTATTGTTATTCCTTTTAATGTTATTATTCTTTTTAATATTATTATCGACATGGCAAATCTTACTTGGACCATTCAGGTTTAAAGCAGAATGAAACTTTTTTCAAATTTATTAGAATTCTGTCGAGCCTGAGTTAACACCAATATTGTATAAAGCGTTGGATGTCAGAGTTTGATGTATACTCGTTTAATCTTTTGCATTTTACATGTTATTAGATGATAAATATATAAAATCAATAATAACTGCAAAATTAGTATAAAAGTTAGGATAATTACAGAAATATCATAAGAAACAATATGTTTATGAATAAGTCATTGATAAAGCCAATATTCTATAGTAGCAATAGTTAAGACTTAAGATAGTACCCCAAAAAAGCGATTAGTGAAAAGACCATACCACATTCTTGCATCAGCATCAACTGTTAACAAAATACATATATATATATATATATATATATATATATATATATATATATATATATATATATATATATATATAATCACAAAATTGTCATGAAATTAACTATATATATATATATATATATATATATATATATATATATATATATATTATCACAAAATTGTCATGAAATTAACTGAAAGCTGATAACAATCATGACAATACGCATCACACAAATTGACAGAAATGATTCAAAATGTAATTAATCAATGGCAAATAGCAAGGTAGATACATTTTAAATTTTTTGGCAAGTAATGGATCTTATTTACCAATAGCAATATGAACCAAAAAAAAAAAGCCTGAATACTATATTGGCCTATCAACTGTAGAGAGTCAGGAAAACAAAGAAACAAAACTCATTCTCTCCAAGAAAAATTACGTTCCTCCACACTTCAAGAAACAAAAGCACTTATGACTCTCAACAGCTCCTTTTCTTTCTTTTAGGAATGAACTCAGGGTCAATATGCATGGCCAAGCGCCACACTCTGTTTTGTCTAGACTCTCTAAGCCTTTTTATCTTACTACATTGAATGCTAATCTCATATTTGGTAAGATTAAAGGATTCATCACTCTGCATCCTTTTGTCCTGAAAAATTGTATTATTTCTGGCAATCAAAATGTGGTATAAGCACCCAGCAGCAGCTCTGTTGATGTAATTGATAGAGGAACTTCCCCTCCAGTTTATTTCCGTCCAAGCTATAGCCTCCTCCCACAATCTTGGTCCATTTGCAATTTGAACAAAATTCAAGTTTCTAGTCCATAATGCATAACTAAAATCACAATCAAAGTATAGACTGTTTCTTGTTTCCTCATATCTTTCACAAAGAGGATAGATATCCTCATTAAGAATCCCAATATGTCTAAGTCTTACTCTAGTAGGCAGTCTATTCAAGCATGCTAACCATACTACAGAAGAATGCTTAGGTAAAGAGTACCTATTCCACCAAAGCTGGACACATTCTCTCCTATCCCCTGTTGCAGCTAAGATCTTGTGATCATAAGAAGAACAAAATGCAGGCTTATCACTACTCAATATAATTCTAGATTCTGCTATGATAACACACTGCCTTGCCAAATCTGTGAGTTTCAATTTTTTTCTAAAAGGCCATGAATATGAGATTTCAATAATGAGGAATAAATTTGTTTATTCCTCATTTAGTCTTATGCCCACACGACTTGTGTTGCATCAAATTGAAATCAGTTGGTTCGGGACAAATACCCGACTCCTAACGTATGTCACCAGAATTTATTTTTCTATCCCTTACAAATTTACAATGTGTGTTAGTAGTAGAACCCACTAACTCTCTTGGAGGAATACGTTCACACCCGTTATTTTAATTCATGCCAAAAAATACGATTTGTCAAAACTAATAAATGATTATCTATTCTTTAATTTATAAATTAATTGTTTAATCTATATGTTATCAACTACTAAGAATAAACCAAAAAATGGCAGAAAACTATCTTCTTTACCCCTCTTTCTCTCTACTTAAATGGTTAAACCCCTAATCTCTCTCTCCCTCCCCTCTCCCCCCTCTCATTCCTTCTCTCTCGCTCTCTCTCTCATTAGTTTTCTATAATGTGTCTGCGGAGCCGGCACCGCCATACGGTGGCAGGGAGTAGATTTTATGAGAGAGATTAGAGGTTGAATTAGAGAGAAAGAGGAGGAAGAATATAGTTTTCGGGTTGAAAGACTAATAACTGTAACTTTTTTAGGTACAGTAGGTTTCATTGATGGAAAAACGACATTGAGAAGCGGCTTTCGGCTGCAGAAAAAGAGGGAGTGGTTATTTTTTAGGGTGTTGGGGAGGTGGGGTGGTGGAGGGGTGTATGTGTTTTGGGGGTGAGGGTCGGGAGTTGGGAAGCAGTGTTGGGAAAAATGAGGTTGATTGATTGACTTTTTCCCCTTCCTCTGTAAATAAATTGAATTAATAAGGCAAATAATAATAAAATGAGCAAAAGAAATGATCAGCCGGACACAAGAATTTTTTAATGTGAAAAATCCTTCAACTGAAAATAAAAATCACGGGACCTAGTCAAGAAAAATCTTTCACTACGAATATAATGGGTATACAAAATTTTCTCTCTATACACTTGGCTAGAGGTATACCAGCAACAAACATGACAGAAAAGAGAACTTCTACTCCGGAGAAGGAACACAAAAGACTAACACTCTTTTTTTTCTCTCTCTCTAATACTCAAATACTTTATGATTTGAAAAAATATATATATATTTCGTTGCTTGTTGCTCACATCCTTCTCTCTGTCTCCGAAGGCTATTTATAGCCTCAAATCGCCCCACCTTTTTGAAAATCTTGCATAGACATATGCCTAACTTTATTTCATTTTTCAAACAACGCACCGTCCCAGCCTACCTTTCGTTGATTTTATGTGTTCATCAAAGTAATTGGTGGATCCCACTTACCACTACCTCCCCTTTTTGACATCTAAAGGAGGTGGGACCCACAACAATTCTCTCCCTCCCGTCTATTTGGAGAGGTCTATCCCGCGAGCTTTACGCAAATGTTAAACTTATCCCTGGAAACGGCCTTTGTTATCATATCGGCTGGGTTCCTATCGGTATGGATCTTTTACAGTAGTATCTGTTTCTCTTTTGTTATAGCTCGTAACTAGTGGTATTTCACGTCACTGTGCTTCGTACGAGAGTGGTACATACAGGTTTTGCTGAGATCAATAGCGCTTTGACTGTCACAATATACGATGTACTCATCCTGCCTCAAACCCAATTCTGGAGAAATTTTTTCATCCATAGCATTTCTTTGCCCGCTTCTGCAGCTGCGATGTACTCTGCTTCTGTTGTGGATAAAGAAACACACTTTTACAGCTTGGACTGTCAAGATATACCCCCTACAAAGGTAAATAAATATCCAGACGTAGACTTTCTGTTATCGAGATCACCTGTCATATCTGCATCTGTATAGCCTTCCAGAATTGATTTAGAACTGCTAAATTTCAAGCACAACCTTGAGCTGCCCTTCAATATCTGAGAATCCACTTCACTGCTTCCCAGTGTTCTCGTCCAGGGTTTGCCATATATCTGCTCGCAACGCCAACTGCACGAGCAATGTCCGGTCGTGTGCATACCATAGCATACATCAGACTCCTAACCGCAGAGTAGTATCGAACATCCGCCATTGCTTTCTTTGCTTCTTCAATAGTTGGACAATCTCTTTTGCTGAGCTTAAACTGATTTGCGAGAGGCGTGTTAATAGGCTTAGCACCTTTTATATGGAATCGTTTAAGCACCTGTTCAACATATTTTTCTTGAGATAGCCATACCTTCTTTGTTTTCCTATCTCGAATAATTTGCATGCCTAGGATTTGGCGTGCTGGCCCCAAATCCTTCATGTCAAAGGACTTAGATAATTCCTCATTTAACATCCGAATCATCTTTGCATCCTGTCCAACTATGAGCATATCGTCAATATAAAGTAAAAGAATGATGAAGTTACCTTCAGAGAATTTCCGAATATAGACACATGAATCTGCAACTGTACGCGTATACCCATGACCCATCATAAATGAGTCAAATTTTTTGTACCATTGTCGTACGAAGCACATTGACGTGAGATACCACTAGTTACGAGCTATAACAGAAGAGAAGCAGATACTACTGTAAAAGATCTATACTGACAGGAACCCAACCGATATGATGACGAATGCCGTTCTCAGGGACAAGTTTAACCTCTGCGTAAAGCTCGCCGGGATAGACCTCTCCAAATAGGCGGGAGAGGGAGAATTGTTGTGGGTCCCGCTTTCATTGGAGGTCAAAAAGGGGTGGTAGTGATAAGTGGGACGCACCACTTACTTTGATGGACACACAAAAATCAACGAAAGGTAGGCTGGGGCGGTGCGTTGTTTGAAAAATGAAATAAAGTTAGGCATATGTCTGTGCAAGTTTTTCAAAAAGGTGGGGCGATTTGATGCTATAAATAGCCTTCGGAGGTAGAGAGAAGGATGTGAGCAACAAGTAACGAAAAAATATATATATATTCAAATCATAGAGTATTTGACTATTAGAGAGAGAAAAAAAGAGTTTTAGTCTTTTGTGTTCCTTCTCCGGAGTAGAAGAAGTCCTCTTTTCTGTCATGTTTATTGCTGGTGTACCTCTAGCTAAGTGTCTAGAGAGAACACTTTGTATACCATTATATTTATAATGAAAGATTTTTTTGGACTAGGTCCCATGGTTTTTACCTTCAGTTGAAGGGTTTTCCATGTTAAAAAATTCTTGTATCCTGCTGAATATTTTTTTAATTATTTTATTATTATTTACCTTATTAATCCATTTTATCTACAGAGGAAGGGGAAAAAGTCAATCAATCAACCCCGTTTTTTCCCAACAACTGGTATCAGAGCTTGGTTAAGCTATCCCCTCTGTGCAGAATAAAATGGTACTAGTGCCAATAGTACCATGATCAAGCTCAATAATTTTAATTGGCTAATCTGGAAGCCGAAGATGGAGGATATCCTTTTCTGTAAGGATTTGTATGATCCGATCGAAGGCGAGGAAGCAAAATCGGCAAGTAAGTCTGATGCAGAATGGAAGAGAGAAAATAGAAAGGCCATTGGAATTATTAGACAATAGGTAGATGATAGTGTGTTTCATCATATTTCTAATGAAACTAATGCTTACTCATTGTGGAAAAAGCTTGAGTCTTTGTTTCAGCAGAAGACAGCAACAAACAAGGCGTTCCTGATCAAAAACCTTGCAAATTTGAAGTACGAAAATGGTAGTCCAATTGCAGAGCACCTGAACAAGTTCCAAAGCATCATGAATCAGCTAGCGGTGATGAAAGTCACTTTTGACGATGAAGTACAAGCATTACTCTTGTTAGGGTCATTGCCGGATAGCTGGGATACCCTTGTGGTAAGCATAAGCAATTCTGCTCCGAATGACGTTGTTTCGATGAGTACTGTTACTGCTAGCCTGCTCAATGAAGAAACCAAAAGAAAGACGTCAGGCTCAGAACATGCACAAGCTCTCTTCACGGAAGATAGAGGAAGAAGCAAGAACAAAGCACTGCCGACTTTCCGCAGGAATTCTAGAAACAGATCAAAATCTAGAGGGCCTGCGGTAAAGTGCTACCATTGCTACAAGGAAGGTCACATTAGAAGAAACTGTAGACAATTGAAGGAGCAGAAAGGAGGCAACAATCAGAATAATGACAACAAGCAGCTAGGAGAAGTGGAGGAGAGAAAGGCAGAAAGCTAAGGTCTTCTCTTTTTAGGGAATGGTCTTGGATCTGTTATGACTCCCACTAGTTCGGAAACCCAAAACTTAAGTTATTCACATGAAGTGAAACTTATGCACCCCAACCCCCAACTGGGACTAAGGAGATTCAGTGCTGCCCGAGCAATACTGCCTTTTAGAACATTGTCTATATCCTTAAGAGTTGAGTGTAAACTCTATATAGTAAATCAGTCTCCCCATAGTCTAGAAATAGACTGTGGTAGAACCATTGTTATTGCCATGTCCATTTTTATTATATGCAACTCTCTTTTTACCCCAAGATTAAGCTTATACAATCACAAGGTAAGTGGATCCTTGTACGGTTATTATGGTGCTTTTGTTGTCTATTGGATGTTAAACTGATTCATTACTGATCACCCAGGGAGACACATGCATGATACATACATATTAATTCCCCAGGAACAAACTTAAAATTTGTTTTACCTTTGACATTTGATGACAGGTCATCGAATTGGCTGATTTAGTCCATTTTGGTTATAGAATGTATATAAAAAAAATGCATTTTGAAAATCTGTCACCCATCTAATGGTTTCCGATGTTCTATATAAAACAACCACTGATTTTGCAACACTCAATGAATGACATAGAAATCTCCAAACCACATATTTTTATGTCTATATAAGTTTTATGCCGTGCTGATCAAAATGAATGGTTGTTCATCCATTAAGAGTAGTCCATTGCATTTTTGGTTGGTGACAACAAACGTTAACTATGGTTGTACCAAATGATGGTTGCTTTGAAGATACCGGTTTTTTTTCCTTTTCTGTTTCATCGTTGAATTTAATTATTTACTGAAGAATACCCTTGTAAATCATGTCATGCTTTTATATTCTCTGTATTTTGCTTTGGGGTTTTAGAAGCTTCTGGGAGGTTATAACCAACAGTTTGACCCAACTCATGTTTTCCTGTAGTTCGATCTTTTGGGACAGAAGGACGAAAGAAGGATGGTCGACAAATTCCTGCCAGCGATAAAATCTACGAGTATATACTGTTCGGGAAGTGATATTAAGGTATGTAAAAAATAATGTACCACTGCATGGAAGTGGTGGCTAGACAAATCATTTATTGTCATATCATATGAAAACAACGCAAAGACAGCTCATCAAGCAAGCCCTTGTACGTTGCTTGATTGGTTTGTCCTTGATCATAGATCTCATTGACTGCCCCAGCAGTGTTATATTGTTTACATATTGTTGTTCATATGCACTTATGCTACATTTTATCATATGTAGGGAGAACCTCCTTTTCCGTTTCTTTTTCATGTTTTGTTTAAGATGTAGTCGTATAAATCGTTGGAAGGTTACTATCTGTTTTTATTGAAGCTCTAAAGTTTCTGTTCTCAGTTTTATTTGGAAGTACTCACATAAACTGTTAGATGGATTCTTTTATTGTTGTTCGGAAGGTTTATGAGTTGATCAATATTTATTTCATGAGTGCATGTTCTTTTTTCTGTTTCAACATAAACAAGAGATTCTTTAATCTTAAAAGTTCTTACTGATAACCTTAAGGTATGTGTTTTTCTCGGTTCCCCTGTATTAACTTTTCAATTTTGTGCACCACTTTGTCTACAGGTGCCCTTGGTGGGCTTTAGCTTTGTTGCTGATGCCATCAATACTTTTTTTTTCCTTTTCTTGGGCGACACAACACATTTTTCAATATTTGTCTTTGCTTCCCGTATGGATTCTTATGTTGAATTTTTGTTTTCCGTTCCTAGTTTAAAACCCCTTGGACCCTTGCACATTCATCTCATCTTTGTACCATGAACAATCATATTCAACCTTATAAGCGTTGACTAGAATTCATAAAATGATCAATAATTTCTCCTGATTACGTACTGCAACCTTATAAGCCTAGATTAGAATTCATAAAATGATCAATAATTTCTCCTGATTAAATTAAGCACTGCTTTGTCACTTATGAGGATACTTTGTTCTTTTGTGTGATCCAGTTTTCCAAATCTTTTTCCTTCCTGTTTATTTTTTCCAACTATAAAACGCTATTTTCTTTGCGCCTCAGACGAAACTGGATTCAAACTATCCTCCCGCAAATATGGTGTAGATTAGGCAGTGACATTGTGTAGATTAGGCAGTGACATTACTTCTAGTGGCAAGTCCTTATCAACAAAATTTAGACCAAACCCACTGATATAGAGTTCCGGCCAAGTTACCTAGACTTTAAAGAAATAGAGGGTTGCATCGTTTATCATTTCTAGCAATACATCTGATTATTATCTTTTTTTAGTTGTTTATTCTGTCACATTGAGACTTGTATCGTGATACCATGTCTGGTATGGCTCTTCATGGATTCATGGGAGGACACTTCTCTTGTGTGTACTTTAATTGATTACATTTTGGGTACTTAAATGAGTTCTTAATGCATAGTTTTCCTCTCTTTTTTTCCTTTACTTCTTTTCTTTTACGTATGCGAGTGTTATGAGTTGTTTTGCGACATACATCTGTAGGTGCAAGTTCCTTTAAACTATTCACTTCTGGAGAGTTGACAGTGCACAAAAGAGGTGTTAATATATAGAGGTGTTGGTTATCCTGTAAAATGGATATTCTTATGTTCATTTTTCTACAATGAATTTACTCTAGTTGTGCAACCTGGTTTGCATGTGAAGGGCAAGAATGGTGATCAAACATTACTTTGATATTTTTTCTTTTGATTTCTCGAAGATTTTTTTGCTTCTGATTTTTTATCATCATCCTCATCATCTAAGTCAATTGCATTAAATTTGGGGCTCAACTATGAAGCAAAAGGCTCCATGAAATGTTTGGAGAATTATTATGAGAAGTCTGCCCTGGGCTTTCCATAGGCATCCTCCAAATTCACCGAGATGTTGGCGGGGGGAGAGAGTCTAGAATAAGATAATAACGTGATATGTTTGTTGTGGGGAAGTACATTCAACTCTCAGGTGCAATGACGACAATAATTAAACGGAGAATATTCCTAAAAGAAGCATTGCTTTAATTGTGAACTTAAGATATTCTACCTACCAAGAGTTAGTGGGTATTGTGTTGGATGTACATACAACGAGAATGTCCAAACATCAAAACTATGATCATGCACAAAATGCATAGAACGGTTTATTTTTTAGATTACTTCTAATGGTTTTCTTTTTAGATGATTTCAGTTTTAGATTACTTCTAATGGTTTTCTTTCATTCTTTTACTTTAATTGACAGATTATCCTCTTTACTTTTCTTTTTTAAATTAAAATTTTCTTTTGATTCTACTCAAACACTATCATCTTTTGACTTCAAGTAAGCTTATTTTAATGTATTGCTTATTTAATGCTTGCAGGATCTACAGGTCAAGTCATCACCACCTGTTCAACCTCCTTCCATTCACAATGATCCTGCTATTATTCAGGTAAAAGAAACAGCCTTATGAAACTCCCATTCAACTCAAATTATCACTTGTTAACTTGCTCAAGTTCATGCAGTCACACTATTCTCATCCTGCATCCTCTTCGGCCCCCTTGCCTTCTGTGAGAAATGGAGCTGTCATTGATCCTAATTCACATACAGCTCAGCTGGGACTTGCAAGGTCACCTTTTCAAGGAGGTTCACCCCTATATCAACCTGGAGGAAACTTGGGCAGTGGTTCTGGGCTACCAATGCCAATGTATTATCAAGGATTTTATGCCCCGCCAGTTGGCCTTCCTCATCTTCAGCCATCCTCTTTGCTTAGGCCCCCACCAGGATTGCCAATTCATCAATCTATCCAGCAGCCTTTGCAGTATCCTGGAGTGAATGCGTCCTTGCAGCCTGGATCCTCAAATTTGCCTGAGTTTCCTCCGCCTTTATTTCCACCTGTGAGTAGTACTCAGAGTTTAACCTCTACTTCTTTGCCATCAACAGTTGCACCTACACAGGCCAATTTATTAGCTCCTGAAACAGCATCTACTCCGATGCCAAACATACCTCCTGTGACCTCTCTTCCTGCAACAACTCTTGGTGCCGATCTGCCGTTGGTGCCTCCACTAGCTTCCAGTCATGATCCCCTAATAACAAGCTCTCAAAATATGCCTTCTACTATTAGTAGCAAGCCAATGACAGTTCCTGCTCCAGCCTTGGGTTATCAGACAGTATCTCCGCCTATACCCTCAGTTGTCAGTTCCTCCAGTTCAAACACAGTTGAACCGGCGGTTTCTTTAGTAACTCCTGATCAACTGTTGCAGCCTGGCCCCTCAACTATTCCTTCATCTCAGCCATTGCAGACAAGCAATAAAGATGTAGAGGTTAAACCACCGGAAGCAAAGAAAAAATCTTCTGTACTAGAATCATCCTTGAATGCACCGGGAAAGGCCAGAGAGCCAATGCCATCTGTAGCAAAACCATCTGGTCGTGTGCCAGCTGAAGTCAAGGAGCCAATATTGCCTTTACCCAAACCTACACATCACAAGGTATGTTGATGTAGTTCTTTTGTACTGTTACACTTTAATGTTTTGTAGGAATTCCGGCCATTTTTATACTGTAAATCAAGAGTATTCATCTCTCTGTTGTATGTCACTATTGAGTGTTAACGAGGCAACTTAGTTTCCCCAGCTACTGCTTGGGGGGTTGGTGAACACGGGAAATGTCCTCATATTACTCTTGTGCTATGTTATGTTCTCACATTCTTATCTTTAATGTGGTCACTTTGAACTGGGGGTTTCTTTCCAACTCTTGAGATAGTTGCATTCAATATCTTGTCAAATGCGAATATTTATTAAATCTCATTATTTTTTTTCTGGCAAGAATCTACCTTTGCATAATGGATAATATAGGGGAAAAAATCTGTGACAGCAAGACACATGGACAAAGGATAAGAAAATGGCCGGTCTTCTTCTGTACCTCAGGTTGACGCATGATAACAGAGTTTAATTAGAAAGAAAAAAAAAGAAGAGGACTTTTCTTTTGGTAATATTGGCAACAAACCTTGTGCCAAACATCATGGCACACAATGTATGCAGGCAGCATTCTCTATGTTGTGCCATATCTTAAGTCATGCTATCTTGAACAATATGGAGCAGAATTCTCATTAGATCTGCTACATCATAGTGAACTAATTTCACCTTTCCGAACATCTCTTGTAGTTATGAAACCTAGGAGGAAGATATTTAATATGACGAGTGAAAAAAGAATAGCCGTTATGATCTTGTATATTGGTTCATTGATCATCTATTTGTTTCATTAGTTATCTTAAATTGTTAAGCATGCCATGTAGCAGACTGACTTGCTATCTTCATTTAAAATCAATGGTGTTAATTCTTAAACATTAAGCTATACCTATTTTCTCATTCATTAATATCAAAATCTATGTTAATGACTTTCCTCTAATCACTTCTTTAGCTTTTTCATATCTGAAAGCTCGCAAAATTTTTCTTCAACAAAGTTATCTTTATTGAAATTTTCAATTAATTTACATTTTTATACAATAAATAATAAATATCACTCTTTATTGAGTGCCATTTTGATAGGAAACGGCTGAGATCATGATGGTGCTTTATAAGAGAATTTCTAACTCCATGATTATATCCTACATATGGCTGTTCCAAAGTTAATGGTATGGGTTGAAAATTTTGTGCATGATCATGGTTTTCATGTTTGTCCAGCATTTGCAGCCATATGGAGCTCCCATGCATATACATCACTTCAATAGGGGGCGTGGAAGAGGAAGAGGAAATGGGGTAATGGTCCTCCTAACCTTATTTTGCTGTAATACGTCTTAGAAATAAAAACTGACGCATGACGAGCTGTGGAAAAGTTGATAAAAACTTGAATATATTTTTTATAGCTGAAGGAAAGCTCAAAATCAATACAATTAGTTGGCTGATAAATCCTTTTGTCTATTCTGTTCAACGTTTGAGTAAAACCTTCATATATTTCCTTGCTGCCTATATACATCCTTATCCTTTTTCTTTTGCTCGTCCTAGTGACTTAACACTTTCAGCTATGATGCAAATCATCTATATAGTATATACTAACATGAGACATGCAGAATGGTTATGTATTAATACTTCCAATATTCTGAGATTCGTCTTTCATGTATTCGCATATTAGCGCCACAAGTACAAACCCCTTCATTGTTATCAGAAAAAAATTGAATTCTGCTTCTATGCAGGCATTAAGTGTGTAACGGGTCTTTGATTTCTGTACATTTTGCAGTATCCGCGTCCTGTAACCAAATTTACTGAAGAGTTTGACTTCATGGCAATGAATGAGAAATTCAACAAGGATGAAGTATGGGGCCATCTCGGTAAAATCAAATCCGCGACACATGACAGTGAAGGAGGTGAAAATGACGACGAATTTGATGATAATCTGGAGGAAGATGATGCTGAAACTGATAAACCTGATATCAAGGTAAGTAGTTCTCCATATTGTAACACTGTCATCTCGGTCTTTATCACTATTTTCTAGTCTTTGGGGAATTGTGGAGGTTATCCTTTCATCCCTTGTTGAATTAGGCTTGGGGAGGTATTTGCATCTGTTAATTCTTCTATGCTGTATGGGAACACCTTGATGCAAACTTTTCGGTGAGACTTATATTTGAGTGGTTTTAGAAGTTTGGTCCTTTACTTCCCCGTTTGGACTTGTGTTTCATAGACAAGCCCATATTTTGATGGGATGGAGGCATAGAGGATGATCGTGACTATCAGAATATCAACATACAATTACGCACGCACATTTACATATATATAAAAAAACAGCTCAACTATAAGTAGTAGACTAGCTTTATATATTGTATGTATATCTATATGATATACTGGATACGATTTGCCACCTCGTTTAGCAAACTGAGCTACCAAAATATTGTAGTAGTGAGATTCACCTAGTATGATGTGAGATCTCACCAGTAGTCTGTATCTTTGTTGCTCATTTAGCAAATAAACTATCACCTTATATCCATATTTTCATGTGTGTGCGCACACAAATGTCAGTTTCTCCTATTGTTCAAATACTCATCAGTTTCTTTGTTTCCTCTATGAAGCCTGTCTATGTGAAGGATGACTTCTTCGACACCCTCTCCAGCAACACCCTCGACCGGGATTCACAAGGCAGGAGAATGAAATTCTCAGAACAAATGAAAATAGACACGGAGGTACATACAAAAATCTTCATTCATCTCAACTCATCATAGATTCTCACTAATAAACCCATACCATCTCCTTCCTCCAGACATTTGGTGATTTCCCAAGGCACCGTCCCAATCGAGGTGGGGGAGGTCGAGGCTTTCGTGGCGGTGGCCGTGCTCGAGGCTCTTACTATGGCAGAGGGTACGGTTATGGTAACAGAGGCCGAGGCCATTCTGTACCAAATCGAGCTTCTTAAGGGAGAGAGGCTTTGCTTGTAATGTAACATAGAGGGTAATAAACCAGGGCAAATGTTTTAGAATTTGTGGAGAGGATTCAACATCAATGTTTAGGTTCGACAAAGGTTTCAAATTACTAGTTCTCAGTGTTGTGGGATGTTGGGTAAGCTTAAAAGCCATGCAAATATGAATGAAGTGTTGGTACATCAATATCTCAGTAGCTTGTCTGGTTCGTTGGTTAGTCTTAAGTGCAGATGCAGCTGTGGGTGCCCGTATTGGTTGTAAGTGACAATGTTATGGCTGAAGTTTCGCAAGATTAGCTACTGTGGGTGGTGCTACCAAACTACAAAAGTTTGATATTTTTTAATGCTTTTATTTTTGAATTTGTATCATTCTTTTGGATATTAACGGTCAAACTCTTTTCTGTTTGGTCGCATCGCATGGGTGAGATGCATGAAAACATTAGTCGTTGCATCGGAAGGGATGCACCAAATACTTGCATTCTCCTAGCCAGTTATAGATCAATGAAAACTCATGTATGTTCAGATGGATCATATAATATGCATCATATCATATGAACATGAGTTGTTGAATAGGCGCTTTCTTCTGATTGATTGTTGAGATGTATCTATCTCATTGCGTTAAAGGTTATCTCATCCACAAAGTCAATTATTATTTTGTATTTATGTTGCTTTTAACTAGGTTTGTTCTTTAAAATTCATATTTATAGAGTTTCGAGTACATTTTATGACATCAAACAGTCATAATTTAAATGTCAGGCATCTTGCATATAGAAAGATCCCACTTACGTTTCAGTGGGTTCCACGTGACATGGCCGGCGGAGGATGACTCATGTGGTTGTGGGCCCATCCTCGGCGGCAGAAGACGACCGCTACCGGCGTTTTTTTATGTCGTCGGACTCTTTCGTCGCTACTAAGCCAATGACATCCATACAACCTATTTATACAAAAATACAAAAATACTTCTATTATAGTGAGTTTTGGTGCTCTAGTGCGTATAATCTGTGTGCTAGATTCACGCACGAATCATCCTCTATTCCTACGGTCCTGATCTTTTGTTATAGCATTCTAGAAGGGACACATTGGTCATATTGTGTGAAGAGTGAGATAGTAAGAGATCGCTTTATTGCAGGTATGCAGTTAATGAGCTCACACACAATATTAAATACAAAGCCGTAGAGATTAAATAGTTTTATCTTTTTGAAAAACAAAGACAGTGACATAGAACGTGACTCACCCTCGGTCACTGTGACAAATAATACATGTGGTCCTTTCATTAAAAATTATGTTTTTCTCTAAACTTCATTGAGTTGGTCTTAATAAGATTTACAAAGTAAGCTAGAAATTGCCAGTTTTTAAGAATTATATTACTCTAAATTCAAATGACTTGTGACTAATTAAGGTCCAACGGATATGAAATGGAAAATTAACGGTCCGAATCATGTGAATTTGATCCGCCTGCAAATCACCCATTTGTTGTGATTTATTTCCATAAATATATTTCACCTATGATTCTTTTTGTTTTTTCTTCCCAAAATGTAAATGTATAGTGGATAAATTTTTAAGTCTAGTTAGTTTCATTATCCTTCAAACCAAGGAGACACGAGTCACAATTTATGGACAAACGGTCACACTTACTTTCTCCTATTTAAAGGACCTTTGTGCACAATTGCCCCCACTTCGCCACAAAAATAAAACCGTAGCCTTCCTTAGTCTCTCCTCAATTCATCTACCCCTTCCAACCACTCACTAAACAAGTCCCCCTCAAACTTAGAATTGTGAGAGTAAATGAAAATGATGTGATTGATAGCTCCCCCTCAAGCAACATAGTTTCCATATGGCCACGGAGAGCCAGAAGGTGGTGGTGGTGGTGGAGGAGGTCGAGGCGGCGCGTACCGCCCTGGAATGGGCGATACGTAACTTTATCCGCGGCGGCGACTCTATCACGCTCCTCCATGTTTATCGGAGCACGCGATCCAAGAACAGGCAGAAGAATCTCCGGCTTAAGGGGTTCCAGCTGGCCCTGTCTTTTAAGGACATGTGTAATGGAATCGCGGAGGTTCGCGATTCAACGTAGATTCTTTTGCTTTTTCTGATTTGATGGTTTATGGGAAAAGACTTAAAAAAAAAGGTGTTTTGATGTGTTATAGGCAAAAGTGGAGATTCTGGTGAAGGAAGGGGAGGTAGCAACAACAGTGGTGGGTTTGGTGAAGAAGATTGGGGCCTCGACTCTAGTGGTTGGACTTCATGCTCAGAGTTTTCTTTACAAGTGAGCTTTCATGTTCTTCTTTGATTACGATATGAAATAGATGACTTTTTGGAAAATTATCAAGTATATGCTTTTTTTTTTTTGAAAAAGAAAAACTATGTTTGGACATATTTCCATTAACAACTTCATATTTATAATCTTGATAGCCAATAAAGTTTTACAGAGCAAAACGTCCTTCGAAAAATAAATCAAATTACTTTTCCCTCAATATATAACCTTACTTTGCCCTTTACGAGCCATATTTGATTTATTTGAAGAAATAATAGGAATGACCTTCATAATCTATACATCAAAAGTTTGCAACAGAGCCCCAAAGGACAAAGTTTAGTTATTGATGATGTCATGAGCCAATTCACATGAGGAATTTTTTTTTTAATACCTTGTACTGTTGAAAATTAGCCCAACAATTATAACTTTTATAGCATGTGTGCGTCAAAAAATGTAGTAGAGATCCAAAAATATGAAGTTGATTAGTCATTTCGTGAACCACTGGCATGTGTCGTGTGAGAGAGTCTACATGTCTGTCATGTAAATGGGATTAGTCAAGAAGGTATAGCTTTTATATTTATGCGCATACAAGCTTACAAGGGCGTAGCCTGAAAGCTTAATGAAATTTCAAATGTGAAGTTGATTGGTGATGTCATGAGTGACGATGCATAAGCCTGATTTTCAACTGTCTAATCATATACAAGACATTAGATCAATGACAATAACTTTATAAGACATATATACATTAAGAATAACTTGTTGGAGCTCTAAATGTAAAGTTGATTGGTAATGTCATGAGTTAATAGCACATGAACTAGTTTTTCTAGTATTCGCTCGTGCCATTATATATTAGCCCAACAATTATAATTATATTTCTATGCCTCAATAACTAATATTTAGAATTTCAAATAGAAAGTGGTTTTTTTTTCAAATATAAAGTTGGTTCATGATATCATATGAAGTTGTTAGGTAAAAATTCTAACTTTTATCTTTTTGTCAACTAAAATTAAGTGCAAGGTAGGAACATTAAGACTCTAAATTTGGTACCTTTTACCTTAAACAAAAGTCTTACACAACTCTCTCACAAACTCAAAAGAAAGTTAAGATTACACAAAATGCTCATACTGTGATCTATGTGGACCAAAATTCATCAATAAACTACCCATTTCCTTTCCCAAATATATAGATTACTGAACTTAAGAGTTTTCAGGAGATCAAGTTCTATACTTAGCACACACAGCCTCAACTGCCGTATTCTCGCTGTTAAGCAACACTCTGCAACTCATGATCGCTTCATTAACGCAGAGCTCTCTCAAGTTCAAATCACAACATTTTGGTAAGTTCTTTTTTAAATATATTCATCCATTCCTTCATTGTAATATTAATTGTTTACTACCTGGCTTTAATGTTTATTAATGTAGCATGTCGGAGCCTAGTAAAATCCCATATCCGATATTCCCTTGTCCAATGTGGAAGAGATCAAGAAGGAGAAGAAGAACAATGCAAACATAAACGATAATTTTGGGCATTAATTTGGAGAAACGAAAGCATAAGCTTGAGATGGGATAGTTTACTCATGATATTTGTAGAATTTTGAGTTTCTAGTTGTATTTCAATAGAAGTATTTCCTGCAAATTAATATTTGTAAATGTAACAACTAAAAGGAGATAGAGATTGAATAATCACTTTGTTCTTTTGCCCCTTGTAATCATAATGATAACTCATAACATATTAACTTGTACATACATTAATACGTTACATATATATATATATACGGACTCAAATATACTAACCTAGCGATATTGCTCCATAATTAGGAGATTTGGGAATGCACGAAGCATAAACCAAAGCTCAACGTTTCTTGAAAAGTATAATCAGATATTTGATGATCAACTTTTGTATTGAAAAGGTAAGAGAGAAAAGTGTGGATTCATATTTCTATTTTTTTGAAATTAATGACTCATTAAAGGAGCTCATACTTCTCTCTCTTATTGTGTAGAAAGAGTGGTGTAGTTATCACTATTCAATTTGATATTGGTTGCACATACCATCCGGAGTAAATTTTTTTTAGATTGTTTTACCCTCAAAGATCTATTTAACAAAAGACAAAAGCAGACATTCCCTAAGCTTAAAAGAACCAAAAAATAGTATATCCGCTAATATCAAACTAAAAAGGGGTTCTCGTGCGGTTAACCATTTATAATGTAAATAAACAAAATTTTCTCTTGTAGCTTGTTTGACGTTTTGTTTTGTTATTGTGAAATATTTTCATTAGAGAACAATGTAACAGATTTCCATATCTGTAGAAATATACACCATACCATACACTAACGTCTGTTAACGGTAATAATTTACTGAAGAAAAGCTTATAGTACATTCATCTAATAAATAAAAATAATATATGAAAGTTTTGTGAATTTGCTAATTTTCTAATCATTTCCTTCAGCCCATCAAACTTATAGAGAACGTGGGCCTTGGCCCAAACAATATTTACATTCCCGGCTCAGCTTAAGCGCTCTCTCTCTCTCTCTCTCCAATAATTTCGATCATCTCCACTCACTCACTCACTCACTTAAGCCATAGCCGTTCATTCTCTCTCTCTCTCTCTCTCCAATAATTTCGATCATCTCCACTCACTCACTCACTTAAGCCATAGCCGTTCATTCTCAAGCTCTCTCTCTCTCTCTCTCTCTAAAAAAATATTTTCTCTCTCTAAAACTTCTCGACCGGCTTCCCATCGGCTCAGATCCGGCTTCCCATCGGCTCCGCTTCGGCTCGCCTTCAAATTTCATCGCGATTCGAGATTTCTCCTCTTCGATCCGCGGATGCCCCTCGCCGCCGATCACGCCGCCGCCGTCGACCTCGAATTTCCTCCATCAGGGTGGGCCCCACCTCCCCCCATTTCAAAAAGCCCCCCCTTAATTTCTTGGAAAGTTTGATAAATTTCTTAATATTTTGAGCTTTTTCGCTTTTAATTCCCGCTGGAAACAAGTTTCGATGGAAGAAGAGGGCTAAAATTGCACGATCAATAATAAAGTAGACTTTAGTGAGTAGTTAGTAGATTATGATGATTATAATGAATAGGGTAAATTGCATACAACTCCCCTCATCTATTTTTAACAATTTGAAATTGTTAAGAGTCTCAAGATCACTTCCTGGGATTTTTTTTTCCTATGAAGTAAATTCACAATTAAGTAATATTATGATTCATGCAGCTGACCCCAAAAATTTGCAATAGAGTCTGTTATTAGTGTTGCTGTTAACTTTACATCTTACTGTAAATTACTTTTTGTATCCTTTTATTATTCAGACCTCCACGGAGTTTAGATCATGGAATCTTCATGAAGATAACATACTCTATGTCAAATATGGACTACAGTACTGAGACAGTCAGATGCTTTTGTTGAAAATATATCGAATTATTTTGTTTCACAATGTATGATTGGCAATGTTTTAAAAAGCCTCCGCCTATCCTGCCTAGGCATACGGCCTAGGCCTAGGCGGTACCTTGGCCACCTACGTGGCGCTTAGCATCTAGACAGTATCTAGGCCTCGCTTAGATTTTGGGAGCACCTAGAGGAGTGTTGTTTGCCTACATGGACTGCACCCTTTAAGCATTGATCGTGATTTCCTCCATTGTAGCCTCCACGTTCTCCAACCTCCTCCAACTATGAACACCTCATCTACCTCTCCCGACCTTTAGCAAAACCTCCACCTCCACCATTTAAGAAATCTACCTGGGTGTCAGTCCAACGCTTAAGCTTTCCATGATATTGGTATTGACTATCAGAAATTATAACTAAATACTAAAAATAAGAAAACGCCTAGGCCCCCCAGGCTCTAGGCGTCGGGTCCAACGCCTAGGCCACCTAGTGCTTTCTGTAACATAGATGATTGGAATATAGTAGTTTACTATCATGTGCATCGTCCATCATAGGATCAATTTATTATCTACCAAAATAAAGATATTACTTAAGATATTCATATTCTTGAACTTATTTCCGTTTAGGTGACGTTGGTTGACAAGAAAGGAACTTAATGGAGTGGAATAACACATTTAAAGGCATGAAAGGTATGTGGCACATTCTCTCATTTATTGACTAGATTTGCAAAACTTATTTATATCATAGTGCAAATCACGCTATACATTTCATCAGGAATGCAGGTTGAAGATCCTTGCATGAGTTATTGATTTTTGTTTTTGATGTGCAGGCTTGTCTGTGGATATCTTTATGTTACATGATGTGAAATATTCCCAAACTGTTTGTATCGTTGAAGAAAATCTTTGCTTATAGCTGTAGTTAAGCATTAAAGTACGCAGGATCTTAGACACATGTTCTATAGACTAGTTGTTATTATGATATTGAAACATAGTATATATGTCGGATTGATCAATTAGGTCATATTTATGGTTGAGATATGCCATTTGGTTGTGCACAATCATGATATACTTGAATAAACTTGCAGCATCTCTTCAACTTTCTGTTATATTATCCTTTAGACGTGTGAAATATACTAAGCTGATCGTTCCCTTTGCTTCTTGGATAGTTCACGTGGAACCCAAGGGCCGGAGCATGAGATAGTTACTATCTAGTTCAATAGAACTATGAATGTCAAGAACCTAATCATTTCCTAGTCATGTATCAATTTAAATGTATACTGAATGGCATACATGTTGCAGATAAGATGCAAGCCACTTATTCTACTTACTCCAAGATTGCAAGTAGAGGACACGTGAGAATCTTTTTTAAAATTTATATACTTACGAAGTGAGAGGAGCTCTGAGACATGGGACATATTTTCTTTTAAACTCACATGATAAAACCCAAATATACAACTTTTTTGCTAAAGGGTCCAGCATATGTGTTCCACTTTCTCAATGCATTGTGTTCTTAAGAAAGAACTTTGATTTATTTCTATTCTTGATACTCTTACAAGCCTAGATATCAATCCCACCAAAGTTATCCTCTCTCGAGATGAAGAATTATGGCCTATCCAGAGGATAAAAAGAATACAAACGGTACCAATATATAAAATATTTACAATAAATTTTTTATTTTTATCATATATACACTCACTCGTAAGGATTTTTATTTTATTTTTTATAACATGGAATCATTTAGAATCTCCATATACTTCTATTTATTTGTTGTAATAGTGGAACCTAAATTGACTCACCTTTTCTGCTATTGTATGACATTAAGCAGAGATGGAAACTAAAGGGATGATGGACATTACACTTCTGCCTAATGTAGAACCATTAGATGTTGGATTGAGTTCTTCAGAGAAAGGAAGCATGGGTCCATCTGTGAAGCAAAGAAAAAAGTCGATGACATCAGTATATCTCAAATTCTTTGAAACAGCTCCTGATGGGAAAAGCAGAAGGTGTATATTTTGCAAACAGAGCTATTCTATAGCTACTGCCACCGGTAATTTTTATATTTCAGAATTAATTATTTGATTCCGAACTAGACTGTGCAATGGTTGATCAGAGAAAACAATGAACTTATATTTTTTTTTTTGGAAGTGTTCTTTCAATGGAGAAAATAGCTATTTCAATTTAATCTAAACTCATAATAAAATGGGCCTGATGTTAATAGAGAACTCTTGTTCTTCCATAACCAAATTTATAAACTTTCTTAAGATGCATCACATATGTAAGAGGCATCAACTACCAATATCATTTCATATATTTAGTTTCAAATACCATTTATTTTGACATTGAGAGAGTTATAAGATATTATTCTTGGTATCAATTTGTAAGCTTGGCTAGTCAACTTTCTGGTGGTTCTCATTAATTTGGAAGTGAATCTATGCAATTACAAAGCAAAGTAATAGAACACTTTACAAAGTAACTTAAAGATTGATTATATTGTAAAGAGTAGTGCACAATTTCAAAAACTGTTTTGTATATTCTAACTTATAAACCTCTATAATATGAAGGAAATCTTGGAAGGCATCTCAGTCACCGTCATCCAGGTTATGATCGTGAGGGTGATAACAGCCAACAGACTACCCAAAACATAACTCCAATAAAGAAGCCACAACCTGAACTGAAACCTCCAACTCTAGATTTTGATAGTCTCAACTGGTTGCTGCTTAAATGGTTTATTGGAGCCTCTCTCCCCTCTCCTGTCTTTGAGGATGAAATGCTTCAAAATTCTTTCAAGTTTCTCAATCCATCAGCCAAACTTTGGCCTAAGGAAAAGGTTCATGCTGTCATTATCGAGATCTTTAGAAGCATGCAAGAGGATGTCAAGGAATTACTAGAACATGTGAACTCTAAAGTTTCCATTACTCTTGATTTCTGGACTTCCTATGAACAACTATTCTACATGGGTATTAAATGTCATTGGATTGATGAGAACTGGTTCCTGCATAAAGTTCTTCTCGATGTAGTTCACGTTCCTTACCCGTCTACAGGCCAGGAGATATACCATACTTTAATAAAGACCCTTCAGACATTTAATATTGACAAAAAGATACTTTCTTGTACCAATGATGGGAGTCCTCATGCAATACATGCTTGTCATGCTTTAAAAGAGGACCTAGATGCTCGGAAATTACCCTTTATTACATACCATGTGCTGCTCGGACCCTTAACCTGATTATAGAAAATGGACTGAGAACTCCGAAGCCAATATTATCCAAGATTCGGGAGTTTGCACTCGAATTAAATTCAGCTCCGGAAATTTCTCAGGATTTTAAACAACTTACTGCAATTTATCAGGAGGGTTCATGGAAGTTCCCACTTGATACTTCAGCAAGCTGGAACGGTGATTATACAATGCTAGATATTGTGCGCAAGGTATTATTAATGTTCTTTATCTGAGATTTCAAGTTTTATTTAGCCAAAAACTCGTCTGCTTCAGCTACTCATGGACTGTTAACATCATGAAAATGCATGTTTTATTCATGCAGAACATGTACATTGCTGATTAATATCCATGTTTTTTGTTGTTAACATTATATCCCCATGCTTCTTCCTCAACAAGTAAGTAAATTTATTATATATCATTTCACTATATCAAGTATGCTTATTTTGGCTGATTTTGTCGATAATCTTGGCACATACACAGATACGCAGACACCGCTACCTATTTAACGAGCCCCCTCACCCCCAATTTCACTCGAGCATTGCCTAGATTTATCATATTTTTTTAACAATTTCATAATTTCCCAACACAAGCTATAATTTTAATGAGCTTAGCTAGGTTTTTTTTCCTTTACAAATGTCATCCAAGTAATCAAATTGTCTTTGTAATGTAGGCTCCAAATTCCATGGATAGTACAATGAAGAAACATGAAGAAACCTTTGGAACCAGAAATTTGATGCTGACACCCACAGAGAAATCAGTGGTTAATATTCTGCACTCTTATCTAGAGCCTTTCCACAAAATAACAACCAACTTGTCATCCTGTAAAGTACCCACCGTTGGCCTTGTTCTCTTCTTCATGGACCATGTCTTTGAAATGATCAGCACTTGCAGGGATAGCTCTTGTCATGAATGGTTAAAGAGTGTAGCTGATGACATGGCAAAAAGTTCCAGAAGCTTCAGCACCCAAATTTACAGTCTCTTTACTTTCATGGCATCGGTTCTTGATCCAAGGATCAAGAAGGAGCTCATTCCTGAGAACCTGAACACCGAGAAGAACTTGGAAGATGCCAGAAGCCATTTCACAATAACGTATGCTTCAGCCCAGTTTCCTGCTATGGCCAATGGCTTTGGAGCTCAGGAGGCTGAAGAAGCCAATGTGGTCTCTTTTGCTGAAGAGATAGCAAGAAAGAGGAGACGAGGAAATTTGATCACCGCTTCAGATGAGCTCTCACAATATTTGTCAGAGCCACCATTGGCAATTGCTGCTGATGTATTAGGCTGGTGGAGAGCTAACAGTGCTCGGTATCCGAGGCTCTCTGTTATGGCTCGTGATTACTTGGCAGTTCCGGGAACTGCAATTGAGCCAGATGAGTTGTTTTCAAGCAAAACTGGTGAAGTATGCAAGCAAAAGTTCTGTTTGCCTTATAGTAGCGTGCAGGCAATTTTGTGCATAAATTCATGGATGAAGAGCGGATTCAAGTTGAAGTATAGATCGGCTGAAATAGATTTCGTGAAATTGGTGGAATCCAGTGCTTCAGTGACTGATGAAGGCCGACCGTGAGGGGAATACTTTGGAGATTTTCTACTAATTGAGTCTTATATGAATGAATTCTGAAGTATGACTTTATTCCTGAAGTGCAACTTTCTGGGACTGACATTGAGGGTTATGGTGATGAATTGAGGAAATATGTCTCAGACTGTACATTAAGTTACTGATAATATGAATATGAGAGTGTTGCGGTGTAAACGGGCTCTAAGTTGAGACGAATGCATTATCCTGTAAATCTTACTCAATGGAAATCTCAAATATCTCTATACAGGTACCAAATACACTTCGTTTTCCTTTTTAGTTTTCGTATCTCTATGCTTGCATATTTTTAGCTATATCTTATGTTTATGATCATATTGGTCTACTTTATGGTGAATGGGATCTTATAAGCTTGGTCATGTATGTATGTACCAATTCCAATCTTTTCTCTGCACATGCTTAGGAATACTAAACATTTTTATTAAATTAAATAATATACATTCCATACATGCGTTAACTCTTAGTTAAGTTTCTAATTTGGTCACTGTCTGCTATATCGATCAAATTAGATCCTTTTATACATTTCTTTAAGGTGAAATTTTTATAGTATATTATAATTTGAAATCTTATTAATGCACCTAATTTGGTGAATAATTTGCAACTGATAATTGGCATAAGTTACAATTGAGGATACAAATGTGGTCGTGATCAATAAATTTCATGCCTCAAATCTGGCTTATAATAATTGTTATCATCTATATACAATTATTATTGAGCTCAGAAATTGTTCGCAATAAACATCATATATAGCTTGAACCATATGATAATCAACACTGGTTATTTTGTTCACTGTTGAAACTGGTTTTTTCAATCTCTCTTTGTCCATCATTTGGAGATGTATACATCGACACTTTAATCCTCAGGATCTTTTTGATAATCAAACTATGTGTCTCTATGTATGATCATAAAATCACATATGCTTATTTTAACAATCAAACTATGTGTCTCCATGCACGAATAAATTCTGATTCCTTAAATCAGGGCTTGTGTATCATGTTGTTTATAAACATGCAACGTGCGTGCTCTCTACCATGACAATAAGCAAACATGTTGTTTATAAACATGCAACGTGCATGCTCTCTACCCATGACAATACCCATGACAATAAGCAAACATGTTGTTTATAAACATGCAACGTGCATGCTCTCTACCCATGACAATACGCAAAACTATTCATAAAAACCCATCTTCTTTATATTTCTTCACGATATTATAGGTTTCCTCCTAAAGGTACTGTCTCTGATATCAAACTATAGAATGAACTCTTAAGGTTCTACTTCAATTTTGAAAATTGTGCACCAAAAGCCTTATCTTGTTTGTTTGTAGATATGAATGCAACTTAAATTGATTACAACAATGAATTATCTTCCCTTGTTAAATGTGTAGAATTAAAGCGAACATAAAGGGAATGTGCTCTTCTATTACAACATTAAACTAGTCCAAATTAGATCAATTGGCAGCTCCAATACATGCACACAATTACACAAGCCAAAGAATAAATGATTGCCTATAAGCAAACGCTTAGTGTTTTGAAAAATAGACAAAGTCGATTGAAGTATGTAATAAGTATGGTGATTGTGCTCGGGCGATGGAGACCATTGGATCATTTGATCGGATGGTCAAGAGCGAAGGGCGACGTGGGTCCCGGGTGGCCATTTCCCTAGAAGACGAAGGACAACTATCCTTTTAGAGGAGCTCACCAACACTTATGGTATGTTTTGTGTTAGTCTAAGTTTGAAGTTCAACTTTTTGGGGAGTTTTATCACTTTGATGAGAATGTGCTTCCGTTTGTTGAGGGGGATTGCATGTGTAATGTGATGCTTAATAAATTCTCACGTGCTGGTAGGTGTGTGAACTTATGCTAATGAATGCTAAAAACGTAGTGAAGTTTCCATCATATTTCATTACAAAATAGGTTATATTTGATCCTTGTGGGTATACTTAGGCACTTAGTGGTTCTATGTTGCTTGACGAAGTTAGAGAGCAAACATGTTGACTGTGATAGATGTATACAACCGAAACCAAGAAAAGAAAATTTTAAAATGATGTAAGGACTCGAAGGTGGAAGTTATAATGTATTTTGCTAGGTATTTGCCACAACTTTGCTCTTGAAAATATATCCTTAAGAGTTTGTATATGGATGTTTTGATTCAATTGGTGTAATTAATGAAACGAGTTGGGATATTCATCTTTCCTTAAAAAGAAAAAGGGGGGGAAAAGAAATATATGGCAATGGCATTAAGGCTGCTGCAAGTCTCCAAAAACTTGAAACATGAAAAAACGTGTTTTATCTTCTTTAGGGAGTTTCACCAGAACACACTGCTTTGTTGTTGCTTCATGCAAACTATAAGTCAGCCAAACTACATGCAAGAGACAATGTATTTTTCTTTTTAGTCCCTTTATATATCTTCCAAAATCAAAATTACCTATTCAAATAAAACAAATAAAACTATGCTACTACCAAATAAAACTATGCTAATGACAAATTAAAGTATTTATTCTGCCCTTTGCAAGAAGACAAAAGAGCTAAAAACTTCATATCTTCATATGTTCACTTCAACGGTACATCATAAGAAAGATAGAATAGCTCCAATTCCTTTCTCTTTTGCATACACGAACAATACTTTTTTCCTTTTTCCCCTTCCTTGATAATTTTCTTGAAATTTGAAATTCTTATTGCTTAAAGCTACAACTCCTACCTCTATGAGAAGCTAAGTTTGCATCAATGGCCTCCTTCATTTGAGCTGCTAGAGTAGTGTTGTATACCCTTGCACATCCAATACATTTTATGTAATAATTTTTTAATATTAATTAAGTTTTATTGTTGCACATATTGTTTGGGTATCTTTTATATAATTGTTATATTATCCTTAGAAATTATTTTGTTAGATCATGCATTGTGATGGTCACTTGCTTGGAGATATGATCTAATTCAGAGGTTTCCTAAATTTTAGTAAAAGATAGTTTTGTTATAACATGTTATTATGCATGACACCGACATGTGAGATGTGGTGGTGGGTCTCATCTATCAGGAATAAAGATTCTCTGAGTGTATGTCATAAGCGCATATTATGATATGTGTAGCACTAGACTACATTTGGATTCTCTAGGACGAGTCACCTAAGAGATAGAGAATTCAAATTGTTATACGGTTGCTTTGACTTGATGATATTGTCATTTCCGATTTGATAATTTAGTATGCTTTGATATGATGGTTAAGCTTGTTTTACAAGTGCTATACAACCTAAAATATTGGGTTATTAGATTTCATTTAGGGAAATGATGGATATCTAGATAGGATCCAGTATGCTCATTTTGATGAGTTAATTTATTATGCATATCCCATGAAGGTATTAAATTCCCGTCGACGGGTGGTTTTGAAAATTACAAGTGCTATACAACCTAAAATATTGGGTTATTAGATTTCATTTAGGGAAATGATGGATATCTAGATAGGATCCAGTATGCTCATTTTGATGAGTTAATTTATTATGCATATCCCATGAAGGTATTAAATTCCCGTCGACGGGTGGTTTTGAAAATTATCTGTCAAAATTTATTTTCTTATAAAAATAAAATATTTTGATGTTTCAAAATAATTTTTATTTATGTTCATGGGGATTGTAATTTTAGGCATGAGCAAATAAGTGATTTGTCCTGCTCAATAAAGTTGCCTAAAATAAATCGATACTGGAGGGGACTGAATGTAAAATAATATTATTGATGAATATTTAATCCCATATTATGGAAGAGCTTTTATGAACAGTTGGTCGGATAGGGATTTGATTGTTAAATTAAAATTATTAATTTGATTAATAATTGCTTCTCGATATGGGCCCAATTGGTCTCACTAATGTCATTAGAAGAGGTTTATATACAATACGATTCTATTTATATCCTTAATTGTTATGGAAAGAATATTTTATCTTTAATTGTTATAGAAAGAGTTTTAAACAATTAAGAATTATTTTGAAATTGAAATCAATAAGTCAAGTTTAATCCTATATATAGGGTTCATATGTAGCCTTATGAGAAGACAAGAAATAGAGAAATAGAAAATTGAGAACTTATCTCTCAGTATTGCTCCTCTTCGGTGGCGGGTGTATTTCAGTTGGAGGTTTTTTGCTCTTGAGGAAGCTATTTCGGATTGATCTTAGAACAAATTATTGAAGAAATTTGTAAAGCGTTTCAGGTATTCTTCTAAACTTTAATTAATTTTGATTAATCTACATGATATGCAAATTTCTGTTGCGTTGTATGTCGTGTTTCCAACATGAGCAACCTCTAGTTTCTTCTCACTTTGTGTAGGCCAAAATTCGTCAGTAGCCAAAACCTACATCATAATGAAAGTACCGACCTTTTATTCATCATGAACAGGAGGAAAATTATCATGAAACTTGATTGTTTCTTGATTTTGGTCATCACCTTCACTTGCAACTGTAAAAGCTTCACATAGCTAATGGCTTTCTCTGGCATACCATATGAGGGCGTTTTTGCGAGATTCTCTCTCGCTTTCCTCCATCTTGGTCCATGGCACTCGTGCTCGGATATAGGAATATGAAGTTGTAATCTATGCACTCCTTTCCCTCTTGATCGAGCTTGGATCGCTCAAAGCTAAGCAACGAAGACGTCGAGCTCAAATAGGCCTAATGGTTAGTATTACTAGATTGAGCATCATATGGGAGAGGACTCACAAAGTTAAAAGATAGAAGATTGTAGAGGAAGTGACTTGGTTGATGGAGATTGAAGAAGAAGTGCACAGAGAGAATAAGAGAGAAGAACTTAGATAGTTAATATAGTGTAATGTAGCGCTTGCAGGGATGAATTTGAAATAAATCATAATTATCTAGATGTAAATAGACAGTTGTGATTACAAAGTAGGCTTTTCATTGTTAAACTACGGAAGAGTATAAAGTTGATGTTTCCTTTTACTAAAGAGGATCTAATGAACTCACAATTCATTTTAGATGCCTCTCTTTAAAGGTCAGGTCAACTGAGTATCACAGGGAAATTTATTCAGGTTGGTTAGCATTGGTGTACCAAGGATAGAATAGTGAACAATAGGGTATCTCATGAGAATAATTTGATTAAGATAACATTAGGACACAAGCTCTTAATTGCTTTTCTGCTAAATGATTGTAATATCACATTATTTAACTAGTTGCAGAGGCATAATTTGATCCTGCCTAGATCCGGAAACATTATCGGTGAATAATGTTCTTGATAATTAATGAGTTCTTTAGGTAATATTTGACCAAAATATATTGAAATCATACTTTCCGAACCATTTTGATGGTGCAAAATTTTGCCAAAAAAATATTTGTGTGAGACCATAAAAGTTTTTTTGCAATTCTGAGGCATATGGATTAATTATATTTGAAGTCGGCTACTGTGAGATTCTTATATTCTTCTTTTGACCTGACCCTAAGGGTGTGTTTGGCAACTCTAAAGAACTAGTTTTAGTGAATATAAGTGTGGTCCAAAATAGTTATTTTTAGTTTAGCAAAACTTGGGACAAGTTTGAACTAGTTTTTTGTAGTTTAAATCTTAGCACTTAAACTATTTCTTTTTTGAACCTACCCTTATATGGACCAACTCTAGCGTAGTTAAGCAAAAACCAGTTCAAACTCAATCCTATTTTGGAATTGCCAAACGCACCCTAAACTTCCGTTTGGATATCATCAGGAGCCATCCGCTGTCCACAAGTACATAATAATAATCCAAGTTAAGTAAAGATCTCAATGTGACACGTGGAGTCTTATTATTGAACAATTATATTATATGGTTGAGAGGATAAATTAGAGATAATTTCCATAATTAAGAACTCAAACAGTCTCAGGATCATGTTGGATTCTTAAAATTTTGGCCTGTTGCTGCTTTAGATGCTCCCGAAGCTTCAACTAGTAGTAATATGGTCGAAGATGTTGCACCATGTCTACTCATTGCATTTGCAGCACATATGATGAAATTTGTACCTTGCTGTGACTGTGAGACTCTCAGCATTCAGTGAGCAGTGCTAAGTTGTGTGTATGATTTGTACTGTCATGGAACATTTCCCAAAAAAAAACCCCCCAAATTGGGATGATTATAGAAAAAAACTCCCCTTTAATTTTGAAAATATCAGAAAATTCCCTTTAAATTTAAGGATCATCAAAAAAACTCTTCTTAGCTTTGAGATTTTATTAGAAATTTGGGCCTAGAAAGTAGTCCCACGACAGCCCAAAATACAAAAACTAACCCTTAAATTAATCTTGATAAAACTCATATTCAACTCATAAATTTCTTGAGCTAATTAGATTAAAACAAGGAAGTGAGAAACACACAAACACGTGACCAGATTCACATGCTTGTCTCCAAACCCTAACCTTTTGTCCCATGTTACCAACCCATCATTGCTCAAGCTATCCTCCCAACATTTTAATCCTTCTTCCAAAGTCTAGCATCACATATTTTATTATTCCAGCATATTCCAATCTGTATCCATCACGCTCCACTTACATTCCCCCCTTCTTCCATTTACGAAAACACCCTTTCCTATTTCACATTTACCTACAATAAAAGCAGGGTTGTTTTGGTCAATTGGCTAGGGGACATGTACAGCTCATGTTTCGCTCGATAGCGAACCATATCCAAAAGGGTTGGTAAATGACGAGAATACCCTTTTACGAGATTAGAATAATTGGGCATCATGGTCTCATGCTCACTTCAAGATTAGCCTACTCACTTTGTCATTAAGTAAGATTTGTTTATATCCGAGAATCTCCATTTGTTAAATGATTCTTACGTCATTTTATCACCACTCCTTCATTTCCTGACATAAATGAATTTATTTATATTTGTTGAAGTACTCTGCTGATTAACTCTCTTATTAAGTGGAAAATAGTATTGTTGTTAATCTTAAGAAAAAATCAATTAGTAAATAACTAATCAATATCATTTGTCCTGATTAATCCTTTTATCTTTATAGGTGCACAAAGTTCATGGTGTCACCTCTTAGTTCAAAAGGATAAAGCAGAATAAATAAAGTTTTAAAGGGATTATGTAACAAACTTTCTCAGCGTTTAGAGAGATTAAGTGAAATTGACTTATATGTTGACTAAGATATAAATTTAATATAATATATAATAATAATATTTAAATTAATTAGGAAAAACTCCTGACAACACCTTTCATTGACTACTAGTAGTCATTAATGGACGGGTTTGACTCTAATTAAATGCAAAAATTCTATGGAAAGTTAATCAATGTCACAAATGACCCAAACTAAGAAAAAGCCAAAATTTCATCAAGCCCCCCTTAAGTTGGGAATTCCTCAGGTAACCCCATTAACTTTAAAATGTCACAACGTCCCCTTAAATTTTGGGGTTCTCACATAATCCTCTTAAAACTTTCAATATTCTTAGAAACACCCCCCTAATGGTGTAAGCCACATTTTTCACATGATGGATAAAATTACCATGTGGGTATTTTTGCTAGTAGATATTATAGTTCATGATTTAAGGAGGGGTATTGAGAAATGTTGAAAGTGAAGGGTGTTTTTGAGAACTCCAAAACTTATTGGGGGTTTTGTGATGTTTTAAAGGTTAAGGGGTTTTCTGAGAAGTGCCTAACTTAAAGGGGTTTCGTACCCGAAAAAGAAACTAACAAATGTTTATGCAATTAAGCCCCTGAATTCAAATTTCAAACCACAGGGGCAATGCCGTCCACACACATAAAGAACCACAAGTGCGCCCCCCATTAAACAATACGAAAAGGTCAGGCAAGGGCAATATTGTCAGTTCGATTGAATAAAATTTAAAAAGAAAAAGAAAAAGAAAAAGGCTGCGGCCCCAAAAAGAGAACGATCGGTTCTCTCTCTCTCTAACTTTCTCTCTCTAGGGTTTGCAATTTCCCCCAATTCCTCTCGAATCTAGGGTTTAGACCTCCCTAATTCGCCCTAATTAGGGTTCTTGATCCGTACTTTCGTCCATGTTCACTCCGCAGAGGAAGAGCTGGGCTCTTTCTCCTAGGGTTTCAGGCGACGCCTCGAACCCTAGGGTTTACGGCAAGGGGAAAGGGGTCGCCGGAGAAGCGGTGGCGACGCCGCCTCCGAAGGCGTTTTTGGGGGAGGACGGAGGGGGAAGAGGAGGTGGCGATGACGTGGAGGTTTGGAGGAGGTTTAGGGACGAGGGTTTGCTTGATGAGTCGGCGCTGAAGAGGAAAGATAGGGAGGCCCTGTCTTCAAGGATTGAAGAGCTTGAGGAAGAGGTAAGTCTTTTCTTTTTTTAATGTCTGCGTTCTTTTTCAGTTGATTTTGTGATTCCCAATTTCTCACTGTTGAAAGACCCCTGCTTGCAGTCAAATTGGATAATAAAAGATTAGGTTTGTTAATTATTTCCAATATAGGTCGTATGATTATGTAGAAAGATTTACAAATTAAGTAAAATTAGTTAACATATTCTCTGTCCTTGTCATTCAAACTGTAGCTTAAATCATGATTTTCAAAGATTTTATGATTTACAGAAGCTAATCAAGCAAGACCCATTTTTAAAATAGATTAATGTATAAATTTATCTCCTTTTTGAAATAAAGAGAGCCGAAGGACCTATTTCGTCAAACGCTTGGTGTGGGCTAGGGATGCCAACGAGTAGTAAAATCTTCTTTGGGAGGTTGGAAACTTACAAATTTAAATGAGTAGAGCTTACCTCTGCGCTTGTTTCGATTGATCCAAACTTACAGAAGAGGAGCCCCAGTCAAATTAGGATTGCTGTACTGGGTTCGCAGAGACGAAGGAGAAATGAGCAAAAACAGAGAATAATCAAGAAATACGCTATATGAAAAAGGATGTAAAGTTTTTTTTTTGTGTGGATTATTTGCAGTTGATTTTGTGATAACCACTATGGGAAACCCCCTATTGTAGTCAAATTAGGTAATAAAGAGTGAGGATTGTATTTATATCCATATATTATATGGAGATGACAAGAATTCACGAATTAGGTGAGATGACGCGCGTTCGGCTTTTAGGTAAAGGTGAGTGCTAACTTTGAGTTGTGATTATCAAGAACTTAAAATTTAAAGTACTATAATTTATTAAGCAACAATATTACAAAAAGGACTAGTGTGCAAATAAAGCCATAGTTGGGACAGCCATTGTGCTTGAATTATCTGAAGCTTTATGTATGAATTAGAGCGATGGAGTTGCGATTTCAGAAGTAATTCTGTAAAAGCCAATGTCATTAGCTTGAATACTTGGCTTTTTAGTTCATATAGGCATATTTGACCTTTATGTAGTCGATATATAAACCATTAAATTTTGGCGTAAGGTTGTTTAAGTGCAAGATGTTGTTTGGAGTGATCAGGCCTTTTTAGGCCCTTAGATTAATGCATGAAGTGGTCCCTTCTCTAGGTTTTATGTTTACGCGACTTCTACATTTGTGATTTTGTTCTGCATGTGTATCTTTTGCAAGTTGTGCAGAAATATAAGTAGATAGTATAAGCTCAAGGCTAAGTTTGGTTAATTTGTGCTTGCTCAGTCTAGTTTTAGTTTGACGACCTAAATGAACTGAGATTGAGGAAAATTTTAAGCTTGTGTAAATAATAGAACGTACATGGGCAACCCTATGTTATGTGTGGCCAGTTCATCTTATCTAGAAGAAGTCCTAGTCTTTTTCAATTTTTTTGGCCTTCCTAATTCTTGACGAACTGTGTTGGCTTCCTGTGATCTTCAACATGGGTTTTGCTCGAAGTTCCAAATTCCAATTATGCCATCTGCTCTTTTTTTATATTACTATCGCCATGACTTTTCCTAGTGGTTTATGAATTTGCAGTTAACTTCCTACTACGGATATATTTAAACCATCTTCAATGCACTTTCTATTGTCTAAAACCTTTTTGGGGTGTTCGTATGTTGAAATGAAAATACTATTTGGAAAGTAAATCACATTCAACTAGTTTTCTGATTATTTGATTGAAAGTATAAGTTGAAAGTGTGAAAGTAAAATGCATCCAAATGATATCAGATATATGAGACTAGTTCGCTTCCCCTCTGAAATCACCTTAAGGTGGAAATATTGGGGAGCATTATTAATATTAATTAACTTATCGTTAAATCTCATTTTTCTATTCACTTTGACAAAAGTGATCTAATTACTTTGCAAATGAAAATTTTTATTATGATTTAAATTATCCTTAAAAGTTATATAGTTGTATTATTAAAGACCAGCTCTAAAAATAACAGATATAGTATGAAAATATTCAATTTATAAACACTAGCATGGATGCTGGATGATGATATTATCACAGTCAAGAGTCTTATAATGATGTTATTCTCCTTAATCAAATGGGGAAGTAATTTTGTTATGGTATCTATATCTGACTTTTAAGTATTTATCAAACAAGTCAAGCCCCTAAATTTATTATATGGTAATAGATGGTTGGATTAAATAATATTGCCACATCAATATTTTTCTACTTTCAAATATTAAGTGTTCTACAAACAAACACCCTATGTTACTTGCATGCTGATGTGAATATACTTTAACATTTGTAAAAAGTGACTTTCACGCTTTCAGTGAATAGTTTGCTAAACAGCCCTTAGTTTAGTTGAAGTTGTTCCTTTTCTCATAATAGAAATATCAAATTCTGAGCAAAGCAAATGTCAGTTACCTATGGGGATTATAGAATATCCTTCCAGATATATTTCAAAGAAGAGTAAGAAGTAAGACAAAACCATCAGTGATCACGCCTTATTATCTCATATATATATATATATATATATATATATATATATATATATATATATATATATATATATATATATATATATATATATATGATGCTTTTATCTTGACCACAATTTATTATTTTTATTTTTCCACTTTTGTAACTTCACCTTTACGAGGTCCTCACTTAACTTTTAAACGTTGCCTTGTTATACTCTATGTTACTTAGGTACTTCAATTTGAAACCCTCCCCTTACCCGGCATGTATCCTAATCCGCACCCAATCTTCTTGGTCACTACTTGAATAGATGCATACATTTATTCGAGCGTGGACTCATTGCATGTTTAATTTAAAACACTCATCGTATACGTATATTCTACCCTTCACATCCACTTCTTGAAATCGCTGGACATGAGTCGGGTTCATTTCAACCCATATCCAGTTAAGAAATATGATTTTAGAGGCCCATTTGGATATCTAAGTTCAAAGATGAGCTGTTTACCAATTTATAATCTACATAAATAGAAACATAAAAATGTAAAGGAATTTTAATCCTCATGACATGTGAATAAAAAGACAATATTCATCTCATGTAAATTAATAATTTTGATACATATAAATATACATATACATATACATATTCATATTATAGCCGTGTCCCCATACCTACCTTTTACAAATTTGCAATGTTCCGTACCAGTACCCGTACCCGTATCCATGCAAATTAGGTTATAGTCTTGTTTTAGTTTTTAGCTTTGGTGTTTCCCTGTACAGATATTCTTGCTTGCCATCCGTTGCTGATCTTTTAGAATAGCACAATTTAGTCGTCATTATAGTTTAGGTTTCTTTTTCTGCAGCCACTATCAGTTTGGTTATATCCGCTTTACTATTCTGATAGGATAATGATGAAGTTTGTTTGTTGAATTAAAATGCTTTAAGAGTATATTTTAATTAGATGAAACCCATTACTTCTATCTCTATTTTCTATCTAGGTGACTATATACTTTTAACGTTGATTGTGATGGTAACATGAGGTTGTGACTGTATTTTAGCCTTTGAAATTGTGATATGGATTGAAGATTAATGTCAGAGTTAACCTCTAGTATCATTGGTGGTTATTAGTTATTTATAAAACGGTTGTTCAATTGGTTTATGTTGTCACATATAGCTGGTATTTCCCTGTTCTCTCTTGAGCTTTCTTGTAATGTTAGGTACAATCATGTTACATGGCTATATGGACCTTGGGTGCTTGGATTGGATAGAGGTCAACTTCTGTGCAATCCACTTGAAACTTAATTTCTGCTGGTAAATTAATGCAAAAAAGATTTCACTGTTTACCTCGAAAACTCCCCTAGATTCCATGTTGAACACTGTCTACTCTTGAAAAAGTTGTTATAACGATATAATTCTCTAAAGAGAAGGGTGGATTTTACATGACCAAGTGAGCTGTAATGTTTTCTATTTTTTTGTGTAGCCATTACTTATTTTTATTTTTTTATCTTCCAATTCTGCATAGGATCTTGATTTTTATTGCATGTGGGATTACTGCTAAAGTGACATATTACCTTACCCATTTTGGACTGCAACACCTTGACTTTGCTTCTACAGTGTAGTGTATAGTGATATGATGTATTCCTTGTTTGTTTCCTTCCCAATTATTTCAGATCCTTTACTTTCATTAACTCTTCTGTTGCCCAAGCAGCTTCATGGCTATCAGTATCAGATGGGACTTCTCCTGATTGAGAAGAAGGAGTGGTCTTCCAGATATGAAGAAATTATGCTTCGTCTCTCGGAAGCAGAGGAGATATTGAAACGAGAACAAGCAGCACACATTATTGCTATATCAGAGTCAGAGAAAAGGGAGGAGAATCTGCGGAAGGCCTTGGGGATTGAGAAGCAGTGTGTTACAGATGTATGTCTTAAATTATTCTCGTATGTCATATTATATGCACACACTTACTCATGCAATAAAAGTTTTTCACTCGGTCAAGCCTGTCTGATTTTAATGCAACTTACTAGTTGGCTTTCTCCATCTTTCTTTTCTTTGCAGAGGTAGGATGGGCTTTTAGGCTTTTACAGTTGCTATGCTTTTGTGGAATGCTCTAAATTTTACCATAGGATCTAAAACATATATCTTGCATCATGTAGCTCTACTTCATTAAGCTGTTTATTAAGTAATGCTTTAGGATGCAAGCTAAATTGTGGATCATAGTTTATGATGATGATCAGCATTATTCTCAAAACAGAAATTCTATAGCCGTTCAAAGTTTATATTCATAGTTCAATCTCTGGGCATTTTGATTGAAGGCCTATGTATACTTGTCACACTTGTTAACCTTGCTGGATTCATGCTCTGGTAACTTGTTTCTTGGCTTTGCTTGGTCGCATGGGAGTTATGATGATTATGGTTAAGCTTGTATTGTACAAAGTGTTTGTAAGTTTCAATTGCCATTTCCGGGATGAAGATGACAGATTTCTAGGCTGCCACAGGTAATGTATATGTGATTTTGCATCTGCACTGACAGTACAGATATATAGATCCCACCTCTGCGTATGGTTATTAGCTCCCTTTGCAATGATGATGCTTATTGTTATTCTTCTTTCATTCGGTAACATCATTTCATTGCAAAACTGATATACAGCTCGAGAAGGCACTGCGGGAGATGCGTGCTGAAATTGCAGAAGTTAAGTTTACTTCTGATAAAAAAATGGCAGAAGCGCATGCTCTTGAAACGAGTATTGAGGAGAAACATTTGGAGGTTGAAAGGAAATTGCACTCTGCTGATGCTAAGCTTGCGGAAGCAAGTAGGAAGAGCTCTGAGATAGATAGAAAATTAGAGGACGTGGAGGCCCGTGAACGCAAAGTTCAACGGGAACTATCTTCTTTGAGCACTCAGTAAGTCTCTTCTTAGCCTCGGCTGTGTTTTACTTTTTCTTCCTCCAATACCGGTAGCTTCCCTAGCTATGTTCTTCCATGTCGTTGGTGTTTATAATTTGTCTTGTGACAGACGGAAGAACTTTGAGAAGGATATTGCTGATCGAGAAAACGATCTGCGGGATTGGGAAAGAAAACTTCAGGATGGTCAGAAGAGACTTGTTGACGGGCAAAGGTTTCTCAATGAGAGAGAGGACAGAGTAAACGACGTAGATAGGGTTCTTAAGAAGAAGGAAGAGGAGCTTGAAGAAGCAAGGAGAATGATCGACGTCACTACAAATTCTCTGAAAGATAAGGAGGAATCTATCGATATGAGGCTAAGGGCATTAGATTCTAAAGAGAAGGTTGGTTCTATTCTGATGAGACTTGTTTTAATGTATTGTCAACCGATGATTTTGCTGTGTGCACTTTTTAACTTTGTTTGACTTTGGCATCAGGATGCTACTGTTAAGATGAAGAACCTCGAGAAGAAAGAGAAAGATTTATTGAAAACAGAGGAAAAAGTCAATGCTCGTGAACGAGTAAGTATATTTTCTTTGCAGGTTCTTGAGATTAGTTTTACAAGTTCTGTTTTTTTATTATTTAGTCTTAGTTGTTAGTTAACATAGATTATGAGGTCAGAATGGATTTTCTATTTGTAGTGCTATTGAAAAAGAAACCGACTGTTACAGTCCAAATTTGAAAACTACACTTTATCTAATTAATCAAGTATGTTATGGTGTGTGTGCCATTCATCCATTTGGAAACTTCATCTGATTACAAATGCATTCCATGTTTAAGAAGTGATAGAAGAATCTTCTTTAATCCCTTTTTGGAATGGTTGATAATTGGCACTCGGACCATGTATTTGTCTAAGAAACAATTTTTATTTGGACCTATTAGGTATCACAATATTTGCCAACAAGTCTTTCCATACACCATGGTTAGCTTGGGTGATCCTGTTCAGGCTATCATTCTTGATCTTTCTGCATACTATCTGTTAATCAAACATTCCTTTGTGCAATCTATCATGTTTGTTATATTAAATTAGGGTTATGAATAGGTTCGCTTGGACTTTACCTGGTCTTTTCCTGCGCATGAACTTAGCCTGACATGGCTCATGTGAGCATTGTGTATGGTGTATCTTGGTAGAATGCTGACATGGACATGGGTTATACCACTAAGATTTACCGATTATTGTCATTTATATCACACAAAATATCATGAATATGTGGAGTATTAACTTTTTAGCTTGATAAATGTCTTTTCAATATTACAATTAGCCTTCTGGTGGCATCTAGCTAAATGATTTATAAATGAATGTCTATTCATGATGGGACTGTAATTGTATTTGTTGATAAATAAGTACCGAATAAATTCCATAAAGAAGTCAGGTTTTATTTCAATTAAATTCTTTAGGCTTTTTCTTCCAAAATATTTGGCACTAGTGGACTAAGCTTTACATGGTCCATGCAAGTCTTGTGCATGCCATGTGCGTGTCAAGCCATTTTTTTTCTTTTTTGTGTTACTTTTGTGCATGTTTTCGCAATTCACATGTTCCTAATATCATGTGTTTTCTCGTACATGTGTTTTCTGGATATAATAACTACTCATCAAAAGAAAAAGTCCCATGTTAACTAAACAACCAACAACTATTCAATTAAATCATTCCTTATCCCAGATAACTAACCTGACAATTTAAACGATGGTGAAATTTTGACAATTTGAATAACAATGAATGCTTCTATTGGCATCTCTTCTAGTTGGAAGTTGAAGATTTATTATTGGTTTTTTTATTTGTTCATGTGTGTGTACATTTTTTTTTAATTCTATATGTTTTACTACGGTGCATGTCTAGTAACCTGAATGGACTGTCAATTGTAAGATGTATCAGCCCTTTTTATAATACCACTTTGAGAAGTGCCATAAGTTGGGATTTTCCACTCTTGTGTTCATTCTTGTTCCCCACATTTTATTGTGTGACACGCACACATTTTTTTCATTCTTCTAAAATACTCCATGAAACATGACTTTTACCTTTACCTCTTTCCAACAGGAGGAGATGCAAAAGCTCCTTGATGAACATAACAGTATATTAGATGCCAAGAAGAAAGAGTTCGAACTGGAGCTAGAGAAAAAGCATAAATCCTTTGATGAAGAAATAAAAAGCAAACTTGACACAGTTGATAAACAAAACAAGGAAATTAGCCGGAAAGAGGAGAACATTAGTAAGAGAGAACAAGCATTAGAGACTAAAATGGAGAAACTAAAAATTAAGGAGAAAGATTTAGATACCAAGTCAAAAGCTTTGAAGAAGTGGGAGGAATCAGTAAAATCCAACGAGAAGAAGTTGCATGAAGAAAGGGAGAAGGTAATAAAACAATCAGAGGAGCTTCAGTTGTCCAGAACAGAACTCGAGACCTTGAGGGCTGCAATAAGAGCTGAAGAACAGCAACTTGTCTGTGAGAAAGAAAGCCTTAGATTGACTAAAGAAGAGAGGGACCAACATCTCCTACTGCAATCTAAACTGAAAGAAGAAATTGAGGAGTATAGCAGGATTAAAGAGTCGCTTGTCCAAGAAAGCGAGGCACTGAGAAATGAGAGGGAGAAATTTGAGAGAGAGTGGGAAGTGCTGGATGAGAAGAAAGTAGCGCTGGAAACTGAGATAAAGAAGGTCAATGATGAGAGGGAGAGGTTTGAAAAATGGAGACACAATGAGCAGGAAAGATTGAAAAACGAAGATCTTCAGGCAAAAGCAGAAATTGAGAGGCAGTTGGAAGACCTTAGGTTGAAAAAAATAGCTTTCGAGAACACAATGGAGCATGAGCGTTTGGTGGCTCGTGAAGATGTAGAAAGGCAGCTGGCTGATGTTACCCGGGAGCTTGAGCTACGTAAGCATGACCTTGAGATGAATATGCATAAAAAACAGGAAGATGTGGAGAAGAGACTACAGGAAAAGGAAAAGGAATTTGAAATGAAAAGAGAAATTGAAGTTAATAGCATTAATTCCTTAATCAATTTAAATGATTCAAAAATTCGGAAGCTAAAGCTTGAACAAGACCGATTGGAGAGGGAGAAGGAAGAACTCGCTCTCAACAAAAAGAAACTTGAGTCAGGTCAACTCGAAATACAGAAAGACATAGACACGCTTCGCTTGCTTAGCAAAAACCTTAAAGATCAACGTGCGGAATTTGTCAAGGAGAAAGAAAGGTTTCTTGCTGCAGCTGAGCAGTGTAGCACTTGCCACAACTGTGGGGTCTCAATAACTGGATTACAGGTTCTTGGTCTTCAAACTTCAGTAGAGGATGTGCTTCTGCCAAGCCTTGCCGATAGTTACGTAGAGGAGCATTTGAAAGGTAAGCAAACCGATCAATCTCCTCAAGGTACTGCCTCCAGATCTCTTGGGTCAGGATTTCTACAAAAGTGTTCCAGGCTTTTCAAGTTCTCTCCTGGAAAGAATGTAGAGCCTTCTACTGAAGGCCAGATTGAACAGCCTGTTGAGTTCAACGAGCGACTTGATATGGTTGCATCCGAGGATGTTACAAATCACGGGCTGCTGATAATTCTTTTGATGGTCAGACAGCGGAAATTGGTGATGATGCCAGGGTTAGCAACGATGCAGAAAGGCTAGATAAAGCTGGGGATGAGCCCGAACCATCTCTTGGTGTAGGTGATAATTCTATTGATATTGTGAGGATGTCTGATTATGATGCTAGACAGGCAGAAGGTGAAGTTGCTACCTCAATTCATGGACAACATGAAACCGAGGGATCATCTCGACCTCCTGAAGATGACTCTCAGCCCCAGCCATCAAAGCAGCGGGAAGACAGCCAAGCAAGAGAGGTAAGGCTAAAACAGTAAAAAGAACACGCGCTGATGTGGCAGTTGTCAAAGATGCCAAAGCTATTCTTGGAGAAACGACTGATTTGAAAGTGGATGGAGAACCAAATGGGGATGCAAGAGATTCTCAGCGTATTGATGAAGAAAGCCAAGGAGCTTCAGTTCATACTGAGCAAACCAGTACAAGGCAGAAAAGGCGGCGCCCACAGACATCTGAAATGACTACCAGTGAACTGGAAGCAGAGGATAGTGAAGCTCATTCTCAAAGTGTGTCTGTGGGAGGGCGGCGTAAAAGGCGACAGACCTCAGCAGCTGGGATGCAGACCACTGGAGAAAGGCGCTACAATCTTAGGCGTTCTACAGTGTAAGCAATATTCTTCCTTTTGATTGTGCATATGCATTTCTGCCCATAACTTCTGTTTACTTCCCTCTTTTTCCCCTTCTCAGGCTTACATATATAATATATTGATATTGTTGTGCTGTGGTTCACAACATCTCTTCCTCTGTGCTTTTACATTCTTTTGGAGTATTATCAGTATAAAATGTTCTACGTGGTACTTATACAATGTTTTATCCAACTGTTTGCTTCAGTGCTGCAAGCTCAGCTGCAGCAACCCAGGCAACATCTGATCAGGCAAAAGGACACAAAGCCGAAAGTCAGCAGCTTTCACATGATAATGAAATCTCAAAGGGTGATCATGTTGGAGAAGGAACTTCCAAGAATGGGGCCATGATTTCACCTTCATCTGCTTTTGTTGAAGAAAACAACAAAGTTTCTCACTCAATGCAGAAATGCACGACAAGAAGTGTCATGGAAGTGTCATCCAAGGTAATTTTTTTTATAATAATGAATTTTACCTTTTCTGTCTCTCAGTACTCTTCTCATACATAGCATTTAGTTCTTGATATTAGTCCTCTGTTCCTGGCCAACTTCTACCTCCAAATACAGAACTTTGGAGAGGCCTAATCAGCTCTTTACTGGGCTTTTGTGTGTGTGTGTGTGTGTGTGTGTGTGTGTGTGTTTTGGGTTTTTTTTTGTTGGGGGGCGGGGGAAGAAAAACTATACGGGCTTTCAGATTTAAGTTTTACGAGTTTCCTGATAGAAGAAATTATTGCAGTTTATTAGTGCCTGAACACCACTGAACGTTTGTCTATGGTGATCTTCTTGTTATTCACTAATCTGATGCTTTTATATATTTGATTCAAATCTTGCATTCAGTTGCTGAAGTTTATCCAATTATGATGGAATTTTAATAGTAATTTGAGTAGTGATAACTAGACTACTCCCCTCAAACTACTCCCACACTACAAAAGAGAAAAGGGTAGGGCCTTTCCAAGTAATTTGAGTAGTGATAACTAGACTACTCCCCTCAAACTACTCCCACACTACAAAAGAGAAAAGGGTAGGGTCTTTCGACAACTTTTATCAAAATTGATGACTCATCATATAAAGCCCACACTTCTCTCTCAATAGTGTGGGAGTAGTTTGGGAGAATGTAGCCTAGTTAGCATAATCTTTGTAGTAATTCAATATTTATTCTGTGTGCCTATCATGTTTCAGCACCCAAAAGCTATGGAAAACAAACATTCTTATTTGGAAGGTACCCTGTCTCTGATTCCTCAGAAATCTTGACCTGTTTTTCAAACTATTTTTCATGTCTACATTGGCTGTGGGCCTTGTGTACTTCCCTAGGCAATCAGGGAAAGCTCTCGGAACCATGTAAAACTGCTTCTACTGGCTCATTTACAGATACAAAATACTGCATTTAAGTTTTGTTTTAGTATTAACTGGCTAAAGGTATAAGTAGATGAATTTGGCTATCTGACCTAAGAAGGAATGAGTGATCTTCTGGATATCAGCCAGCTAGTATTATCCCAAATTAATACGTATGCTAAACAAGGTGTTGGTTATCTTTTGGATATGAGTCAGCTCCGTATCATATATTTGAGAATCCGGTATATGAATTAAACTTCACATAATGATTTTAAGATTGTCCTTATTATTTGTCGTTTTCTGACCTTGGATGTGTCACTTATCATTCTTGTTTTATAGAACTCTAGGATTGTCATTTAGGTGTCTTCTGACCTATCACTTTAAAGCAGGAAATGGGAGTTCGTGTGGAGCGCGAGGTTATAAAATCAGTGGACATCAGCGAGAGGATGGAGGAAGACGAGGGTGAAGTAGATGGTGCAGCAGCAATAAGTGAACCTGCGACGCCTTCAGCCACCGAAGATGGTGATGATTTTGATGAAGACGACGAAGAGGATGTCGAGAAGCATAATGCTTCAATAGGGAAGAAGCTATGGAAGTTCTTCACAACTTGACGTCTGGATATTGCAGCTTCCTATTAATATTTTTTCTCCCCACTCTGACTCCTTTTAAGTTTCTAACTTCAAAAAGGTTCTTTGTGTAGCCATTATGTGTACTCTAATTTGTTGGAAGAGGTGGATTTAGGGTTGGATGTATCATTGAGGGATGTATTATTAGTAATTAGTGTTTGCTACTTGTTAATTTTTTTTCCCTTAGTAACATAGCTTATGATACCTTGTATCAGTATCAGGTGGATCTAGGTTTATTTACAGGCCGCCTCGTGTCGTGTGTAGTCTAAAATCTTGTCACGTTGGGTAAGCTATGGTTATGGATCTAATGATCAGTTGTAATGTAATCAGATGGGTAATTGGTTTTCTTTTTAAGTTTCTGGTGCTCTATTAAATGTTGTGTTCTGGCTGGCGTCTAGTTTTACTGGTGCTGATGAGTTTACATGAGCAAGTTGTGTTGGCATAAATTTTTGAATGTTTCTCCCAATTTACTGCATGATGATGCATTTACCTTTGTTGAAATTGGTTTGTTTTGCATATCTACCTAGTTTAGGTTTTGTAAACTGTTTTGCCTTTCGTGGTGGCTAGTGGGATGACAATGTTAATTGGAAAATGATGGTAACTGGAATCACCGTGTGTGCCATTTCAAGTCAGCAAGAGAGAGGGATTTAGAGCAGTTTGATATTGCCTTTTTAGGGTGCTTCAGCTTTTTTTTTCAAGAAGCAATTAATAATGTTGTTTAGTGAAATTTTTTTAAGCATGCTTATTGAAACTGCTTCAATTTTTAAGAGGGAGCTTTTAGAAGCAACCTGATGATGCTTTTAAAAGCAGCTTTTGTTTTTAGTTTATATACCGTATATTTCTTGTATCATTAATAATGATTATTAAGTGCAGTTCTCTTGAACACTTTAACTTTTTAAGCAGTATTTAATATTTGATTATCAAATTACTATTATCAACAACTTATATAAGTTATTTTTATAAGTTGTTTTTATAAGAACTTTTTAGCAATACTACACTGGCCCTTAGTACCCTCAATTGAAGATGGTGAGTGGATTACTCATTTAGTAGATATCACTTACTTCTAAAGAAATGAGGTTCAGCAATTGAATATATTTAAAGTAGGATTCATAATTTAGCATGAGAATTCGGACGGTTAGAATTTCGTTACATTTATATTTGTTTCGAGGATAAAGGTATATTTTATTATTATTTTGTAATTTTTCGATAGTCACTGTGATAATAGTGTAAATAGCACGAAAATATTCATTATAAGTTTTATTGATGTTTCATAAAAGTTTGCAATTTCAAAGCTTAACATTGAGATTTGTCTATACTTCTGTACATGTATGTATAAACTTGAGCAAGGAGTATACTTGTCTGAAATTCCTTTCTCTTCTCTATCAAATGGCAGAATCCAAAGCCTTCATAATGGATGCTCGAACTGCATATGCACTATGACAACATAAATTAAACTAATGAACTGATGGGAAATAATCAATAGGCTAAACTAATAAATCATAGAAAATTCATATATGAACTCATTGCCTTAATTGATATCAATACTAATATGATTATGATTTTATCTTAGATATCAATATAGAAGGTGACATATGCAGATAACTAGACAAAAAAAGAAAAGGCTTCATGGTTCAATAAAATTCATAGTGCAGGTGTATTCTTATTCTTACAATAACTCTTTGTAGCTAATAATGAAGATATATACAGATGAAGAGGAGAAATGAGGAGCTAGCTAAGGTCTCCTAAATTCACACCCATATTGTGATCATGAGAGTATTGATTGAACAAACAAAGAGATAGAAAGCCAATATTTATTGTCAGAGAGGACCACTGTATACGTAGGGCAGCAGCAGCTACACCATGACTAGCTAGGGTGGCAGCGTTTAGGACTTGGCTTTTTTTAGCACCTGGACCACCCTCTGCCTCGAACAAAGAGTATACTTCTCTCTCTCTCTCACGATCTCTCGATCTCTACAGGGAGAGATGTTAAATTTCCAGTGAGATATGAACTGTGGGATTTTTTGGTGGTATCTACCAAGGAAATCCTAGGGTGTGTTTGACAATCACCTGCCCTGGTTTTAAAAGATTTTTTGTTTGGTAAATGGTCTGGCCCTCTTTTTATTGGCTAAAATATGATCTTTAAATCAGTTTTCTTTTGAACTAGGAGGGGGTTGGTCTAAAAGAAAACTAGTTTAGCATAAAACTGGGCCAGGATTGGTTCAGTTCTGACCCAGTTTTGTGTAGTTTGCCAAACACACCTAGTCAGTTGAAAGTAACATAGTTTTAGTTTTGTTGTTATATTTAAGGTAATTAATGTGATTTGAATCCTCTTCAATATCACCTTACAAGTAGAGTTCACTTCTTTAATTATAATCACACGGTTATAATTTATTCCAAAAATATACCTATACTCTACTCATTTCCATTCTACAAAAGTCTCCTTCTATTGACTATTGTAGTATTTAGTAATTCAGGCGTAGGAGTTCATGATGAACTATTAATCAAGTAAGAACTTTCACTCTATAATTTCTATCTCAATACGAATCAAAACTATCTTTTAGATGATATATGGTCATAGTTGAGAAATTAATCAATTTACTGTCTATCTGCAATAAAAGGAAGCCAATTAACACTCTTCATATGGCTAGTATGTAAGATTAGTGTTGCTTCCAATTGTACATAACATAAGCAATAGTACCTCTATTACGACACACGAACATTAATTGATGCTGTACAACTAACATTTAAAGGACCCAACTTTGCCTATGCATCACAGAATGGAATTGTTCAATAATATGCTTGAGACTAACTGATCATATTGCTTTTGAGTCTACCAAGCGTGTTAATTCATAAATCTAAGATATTGTCTTTAATTATTATAAGAAGTTTTTTTTTCCTTCCCAAAATAACTGGCATTGTTCATAAGTAAGCCCAAAATAACTTTGCCTGTCACGCCTCGGGCCCGCGGGCCTGTTGGCGCGATGTAAGTCCTGGGATCCACGGAGTGCAACACGTGGTTTGGCTCAATCCACTATCAAAATTGGCTAGCCAATGTTGGCAGTGGATTGAGCCAAACCACGTGTTGCCCAGGACTTGCGTGACAAATGGTATCAGAGCAAAAACTATATTACAACAAGTTCTTTGATACCGTCGCTCCCCAGGCCCGCGGGCCTGTTGGCGTTCCTACCGGCTTCTAGAGGTGGCTCCCACCGCACTCACGCTGTGTAGCACTTAGTCCCGCATAGCACTTAGCTCCACATTTTCGGCTGGCTAACCTCACTCTGATACCATTGTCACGCCCCAGGCCAGCGGGCCTGTTGGGGCGATGTAAGTCCTGGGATCCAGGTAGTGCAACACGTGGTTTGACTCAATCCACTATCAAAATTGGCTAGCCAATGTTACATTTGACTCTCAAGACCCATCATTTAAACCATTCAATCACTCAATCAACATCCGATGTGGAACTAAATCTTGGGGTATCACATTGCCTGTATCATATTATTTTATCCACTATAGTAAGTGGCATTGTTCAAAAGTGAGGGGATGAGATTGTCATAGTATACAATCACATCTTCAGAGTTTGGTGCAGTGAAAGAGACTTTTAGATGATGTCATAACAACCCAAGTTTAAATCTCAAAATACACACATATAACGCAAATTAGAGAAAGTTATATTTGCCCAAAATAACTCTGGTTTCGGTCTATCAGAATGACCCTCAACTTGTATAAATATGTTAAAGAGCATAAAATCATCCTTAACCCTCATTGAGATTTGAAAATTTTGATGCAAGGGAAGAAACTTTAAAGGGATACGACAAAGACATTGACTTTTTCAAATGATTAGCAATGAGTTAGATTGTTACCATTAACTATGAGACATCATAATAAATTCTTCCTTATAATTGATTGGTGGTGTGTAACTAAGGAAGATACAAAATTATTTTCAGCACCATTAGACATGTCCTTTTAGGATTGGGATCCTCAATTAATGCATAGTGTTTCTTAATATATGTTAATGCGTCTCCACTTTGATTTTGTGGACAAGTACAAAGTGAAAGGTGGAGCCCACAAAGTGAAAGGTGAAGATCGTTAAGAAATATTAAGAAATACTATCGATATCAGAAGATCCCCCGTATCACTAAGGCTATATGCTTTTAATGACCTAAAAGGTCAGAGTGAAAGAGATGCACTCACAAAAAGATGGAGTTGGGGGGAAGTACCTAATACTTTCAACAAGTTTATTGCATGTCTAACCATAATTGTACTCTTATGATAGATCACTGTATGTAAAGTACATCATGTGCTTAGCGTACCCTAAAATTCCAAAAGAATTCAATACATGCTCTGCTTAATTCAGTTAAAAGCAACCACCTATTCATGCATATATACAAAGATTGGGGAAGCAAGACATTAGATTTCCTGGCCCACATTTTCTGACAAATATTGAAAAGAGCTTCAGAAACCTCCTATTATAGATAAACAATGAAGAAATTATTTTTTAATCATATCGTCTAGTATTTAATGAACAATTATGATTTATCGTTAGTAAAATGTAAAAATTAATGCCATTCTATGGAGAATGAATCACAATTGTCTACATATTATCAAATGACTATGATTGAAGAAGTAGTACATGTATCGAGATCCAAAAGAAAAAGGAAATCATCTAAATATAATATTGAATAGATTTGGTCATAATTCACAAACTTGGAATGGACATCTACCAAAGTTAAAAATCTTTCGATAGTAGGACCCATTTTAAATAAAGTCAAAAATCATTAATGGCACAAAAGATAGGGAGGAGTTATGGCCAACATGCTAAACATTCCCTTATGCATGCATCAACATGCAAGTCACATGCAAAGGGAAATGGTCCCCTCAAACCAAATCTCAGAACCCTAAAGCCCATTCACTCTCTCACATGCTTCCCCTTTCAAACCCTCTTAATCTTCTTTTTCACGTATAAGCCCACAAAAGATGGAAAATTACAAAACATTAGCATAAAAAGATTGACATTTTTTTATATAAGAAGCCCCCAAAAATACAAAAGAAGCAGGGGCGGATTTAAATGATGTATAGAGGTTAGAGGTGCATTCGGTCTGGACACGGCTAGAATATGATGTTTATCATATTCATATCCGCTTATCCATCACAGATACGTATACGGGTATGGATATACTTCGGTATGGAAAATTCATATCTATATCCGCTAAAATCGGATATGGATACGGATATACATGCGGATATGTAAGCGGATATGCATGCAGATGCAAAACGGATATGGAAAAACTAAATAATATTAAAAAATATAGTTCATATGATAAAAAAGAGTTCATTAATATGTTCGTTATATCTGAAAAGCTAAGATTAGACATCTTGATCATCAATATTAACCTCAAATCCATAATCTAAGGATTAAAACTATTGTGATAATATGGCCAATATGTATTCAGATATTTTAGATACAGATCCAGATATTTCACTACAAAACCATATCCGTACCCATATCCTATCGGTTATAGACTTGAGTAACCATATCCGTCTCCTAACAAATACGATACGGATATTTTCTCGAATACGAATATGGTTTAGCACCTCTAATAGGTGTAGTTGTACCCCTCAAAATTTATAAATTGTATATAAATTCTAGTAATATTTACAATTTACCTTTATAAAAGACTATCTAAAAATACTAAATAAGTTAGTAGCAAATTAAATTAGCCCTATGAAAATAGAAGCTTATTTAACTTTTCAACAATCAAAGTCAAATAGGCCTAATGGAGCTGATAAAATATATCAAGTGCATTATAATATTTTATTTTTATTTTCAAATAAATATATATTTATTATCTACCCTTTAAGAAAAATTTCTAGATTTGCCACTGAAAACATATAAGTAACAGAGTGAACTCTTTTCAGTTGTTAATGCTCTCATATTATATTACATATCTATGGTCACCCAAGTAAAACTTAAGGGAAAATTGCTTCTAGCCCCCAAAATAACTTCATCTATTCTCTGCCCCCCAAGACTTTTTCAAAGCTTCTAAAGCCCCCATCCCCAAAAAGCAAATGTCTTTAGCCCCCAAACCCAGTTCCTAAGTGACCGATTCTTTAAAAAAATAATTTTCAAAATGTCCTTTTGATTTAATTGCCTCCCACTACTCAAAACACCTCTCCTCGTCAAACGTGCCATCTCGAAATTTGCAATGTGTCCTCGCTGCCGCTACCCCTCCCTCCGCCGGCGGCGACCCGGACTTCCAGTTCTCGACGCTCTCGACGCACCACACGGGCAAAGATTAGCCTCAGTGACCTCAAGTCATGATCATCGCCGATGAAGACATCATCGCCTCCATGATCTCCGCCACCGACGCCGACCGCAACGGCTTCGTGGACATTGACGAAGTTCGAAAGATCCTCTGGCGGCAATAGACGGAGAGAGGTGATGGAGGACGCGTTCAGGGTCATGGATCGAGGCGGAGACGGGAGGATAGGGTTCGAGGATCTGAGCATGTACAGATAATGAGATGGTTGTTAACCTTATGAGATGGTTAAAAAGGTTGTGAGTTTGTTGTTAACCTTATGGGATGGTTGTTAAGGTTATGAGTTTGTTGTTAGGGCTTCGTTATTAAGGTTAGGGCATTATTGTTAAGGTTAAGGCTTTGTTGTTAAGGTTAGAGCTTCGTTGTTAAGGTTACGAGTTCGTTGTTAAGGTTACGGCTTTGTTGTTAAGGTTAGGGCCTTATTGTTAAGCTTATGGCTAAGTTGTTAAGGTTAAGGCTTTATTGTTAAGGTTAGAGCTTTGTTGTTAAGGTTAAGGTTTTATTGTTAAGGTTATGACTAAGTTGTTAAGGTTAAGGCTTTGTTGTTAAGGTTAGAGCTTTGTTGTTAAGGTTATGGCTTTGTTGTTAAGGTTAAGGCTTTGTTTAAGGCTTTGTTGTTAAGCTTATGGCTTTGTTGTTATGGTTATGGGTTTGTTGTTATGGTTAATGCTTTGTTGTTAATGTTAAGGCTTTGTTGTTAAGGTTGGCTTCGTTGTTAAGGTTATGGCTTCGTTGTTAAGGTTAGGATTTCGTTGTTAAGGTTATGAATTTGTTGTTAAGGTTAGGGCTTTGTTGTTAAGATTAGAGATTTGTTGTTAAGGTTAAGGCTTCGTTGTTAAGGTTAGGACTTCGTTGTTAAGCTTATCAACCAACTCATTACCTTAACAACAAATAAAATTATGGATTTACTATAATATATAAAATAATAAAAAATATAGCATTAGGGAATTACTACAATATATAAAATATCAAGTCATCGATTTTAAAAATTTACAATAATATATAAAATAATAAAAATTTACAACAATATATAAAATAATAAAATTATGGATTTACTATAATATATAAAATAATAAAAAATATAGCATTAGGGAATTACTACAATATATAAAATATCAAGTCATCGATTTTAAAAAATTACAATAATATATAAAATAACAAAAATTACAACAATATATAAAATAACCAAAAAAATTACAACAATATAGAAAAATTTGGAGGGAACTAAAATTTCCCCCCCAAAACCCATTTCAAATGATCAAAGTTACATCATGAAGAAAAAGAAAGAAAGAGAGAAAGAAAGGATATAATGGTCTTCACATGTTTTAATCTCTTGGATTTTGTGTTTTGGGGGCTCAGAGAATACGGGCTTTGCTTTTGGGAATTTTGAGAGAGTTGAAAAAGTCTTTGGAGGGGGAGGAACACTCGTTATAGTTTTAGGGCTAGAAGCAATTTTCCCAAAACTTAAATACTTTTATTTTTTGAAGTTTTGCGAACTATATTTCAATCACTTCAGTCGTCAGCATTTCTTTCACCACTGCAGCACTGTCTTGCTGAACAGTGACAATAAAGATTTATATCTTTTTGATTTAGATATACAGGTATCTTAGTACTATTACCATTATTAGCCATCTTGGGGACTGCATGTGAAGAGCAATGGTTTTTGGAAAAAAAAAATCCTTCTGTTTAATGTAGAAGTTGAATACTCACACTAAAAAATTTTGAGCAAAATTCACAAAACCCCTCATACTTTGTTATTCCGACAAAAAACACCAAATAGTTTCCCCACATAACCCTCAAAGTGATTGATGAGCCTTTCGGTCACTATAGAAGTTATGTGGGAAAATCAAAGTATTGGGGATTTCAAGGAAAATGCCCTAAAGTATTTGGGGTTTTGTAAAATGCACCTTAACTTTTTGTGCTATTTATTTATTTTATTGATAATTCAACTCAGAATCGATCAGAATCGAACACAAGATCATGAGAGTCGTATTGAAATATTTTAACTGTCCGAACTACTGGCAGTGGATTATTTTTGGAGTTTTTGTTAAAACAGTCCATTTTTGCGAAATAATTAGCAAAACAGACCGTTTTGCTAATTATTTAGCAAAATCGACCTCTTTTGGCCTGTTGGCCAAAAAGAGGTCGGTTTTGCAAGATAGAGCTTTTGAAACATACGGGACTATTAGTCCCGTATGATTAGTGGCCGATTTTTCAAGAAACCCACGGGACCAATAGTCCCGTGGGTTTTCTAAACCGCTTCGAAGGAAAGAAGAAGAAGAAGGGCAATTAGTGGCCACTAAACATACGGACTAGTAGTCCGTATGTTCAAATCTGTTTTAGTGAAACCGACCTATTTTTGGCTGTTATTGTTTTGCTTTTATAAATAATTAAAACGATCCGCTTTGCTAATTATTTAGCAAAAGTGGGCTGTTTTAACAGAAACTCCATTATTTTTTTTATGCTATTTTAATATTAAACAATTTAAATGTCTTATTGAGAAAAAATGTTAAAATATATTAAGATAATATAAAAATTATAATACAGTTAGTAATATGGTATCTTATTTCAGTCACTTCAAACACAGTATATCCTAACAGTCAATTCACCATCTCTTTCATCTCTGCTGTCTTTCTACAGTGCATCTCCTTAACTCTCTCTCTCTCTCTCTCTAGTTTCTCTTTCAATCCACTGGATCTTAGAAGGTTCCCCAACACCAAATTTCCCTTCCTTTCTCAGTAATAACAACAAAGCCAGGGAAAAGAGCCCCATCTCTTCCTTCTTTTCCACAACTATTCCCATTCTCTGCTCCTCTTCACTCCTTTGAATGCCACCCCCCTTTCAAAAGCACTTTTGATATAAGACTCTTGGAGCCCATCTGCTCTATCTCTCTCCTCTGTTGAGTTCTCAAGCTCAGAGCAGAGCTCAAATGGAGAAAACTAAGGCAACCCAAGTTGCTTTCTTCCTTGTTGCAGTCCTCCTCTGTTTTGATATTGGACTGTGTGATTCAGAAATGACTAGTGTTGTTGCTCCGATGGAGGGAGGGGAGAAAGAGGCCTTGTATTCTGTGATTGAAGGATTTGTGGGGGACCGGTGGAATGGCTCTGGCCTTTATCCTGATCCTTGTGGATGGACTCCAATACAGGTATCAATATATATATTTTTAAATTTTTAAAAACTTATATTGATTGGTAGTGTAATTTAATTTAATTTAGTTTTATGTTCATTAATGATACTTAATGTTGTTATAATGAAATTTGAGAGATATTATTTAGTTCATGTGGGTATCTAGTGATTGTGCAGAGTTGCATGCTCCCAAAATTTGTAACTTTTTTTTTTTTTTGTAATTATGTTTTTTTTATAGGGTGATTTCTAGTTGGATTTGAAAAGGTATTAATTTGTCAGTATAGTTTTAGCTAGTTTCAGATTGGTTATCCTACTTAATGTTATATAACAAAATTTTGGTACAGCCTAGCTAGCTTCAGACTGATCAATAAAAATTTGTTGGTATTTAGAAATTTGATTTTTTTTTCTTTTTTTGGCAACTTTGAGCTCTGTATGTGCTCTAGTGTGACTTAATTCATGTCGGCATCTAGTGAAGATGCATGTTCTCAGATTTTATAGATATGAGTTCACAAGGAAGAGTATAGCTTTGTGATAGTATGACTTTTTAATTAGGTTTGCTTACGGAGATGGTGATCTATTAAGTCAAACAGGTTAAAATTTGAATGTGAGATAGAAATAAACTTAAAATGCTGATATGAGTTATATCGACCATTTTGATTCTATTGCTATGCTCTAGTACTAGAGACTAATCAAGCTCAAGTTACATTCTTCTTTCTCTTGTGATGCTACAAAAGTTTTGGATGGTTAAGCCAAATCCTACATAAAATTTTCTATTGTAAAGATTTCAAGTTTTGGATGATACCTATACTTTTATCTATAAAATTTCTCTCTATTATTCTCCTTTTTTAACATACTGGATTTCTTGAACACAGGGAGTCTCGTGTGATTTCTTCGAAGGGTTATGGTACATAACTGGCATAAACATCGGTCCTGTGCTCGAAAACTCTCTCGAATGCAGTAAAGATGCTAAATTTACTCCATCTCTCTTCAGTCTCAAGCACCTAAAGACCATCTCTTTATTCGATTGCTTCACGTCTCAAAACACCACCATACCTTCTGTCAACTGGAACAAATTATCTTCTAGCTTGGAAACCTTAGAATTGAGATCAAATCCAAGCCTCATTGGCAACATCCCAGTTGGGTTTGGCCAATTATCAAAACTTCAATCATTAGTACTCGTTGAAAATTCATTATCGGGTGAAATACCTAATGAACTTGGCTATTTAGGCAATCTCAAGAGGCTTTCACTTGAAGGTAACAAGTTTTCAGGCAATATCCCCTCATCTCTTGGCCACAACTTGAGTGATCTCTTGATTTTAGACCTCAGTAGAAATTATTTAACTGGGTCCCTCCCTTCATCACTTGGAAGCTTGACTTCACTATTGAAGTTGGATTTAAGCGACAATTTGTTACATGGAAGCATACCAAAAGAGCTTGGCAACTTGAAGAAACTTACATTGTTCGATATGAGGAGCAACAGTTTGTCGGGTGGGCTAAGCCAATCTCTTCAAGAAATGGTCTCACTGCAAGATTTGCTTCTATCCAACAACCCCAATATTGGAGGGAATCTAGTTGAATTTAAATTCAGTAACTTGATTAATCTGACTAACTTGGATTTATCCAATATGGGTCTCTGTGGAATTATCCCAGAGTCGATTTCTAAGCTTAATAAGCTTAGATTTCTTGCCTTAGACAACAATCATCTCTCTGGAAGTGTTCCTTCAAAGCTGGAAGCTTTGCCTAGTCTCCGAGCTCTTCATGTCAAAGCGAATAATTTAACTGGTGAGCTTGAATTCTCTGAAGAATTTTATACAAGGATGGGGAGGAGATTTGCTTCATGGAATAATCCAAGTCTTTGTTACAAAGTTGGGAAGGTTTCTAGAGAGAATGCTCCTTTTGGTTTGAATGAGTGCAGGAATGAAAAGGATTATATCGTTAATTCGAAAAATAAAATTGCGGAAGAAAACCCAGATGAGAATTCAAGATTTATAGCTTCAGTTGGGCTGTCAGATAATTCAGTGAGTGGATTTTGGGGGTGGTTCTTGTTCAAGATCTGGTGGTTGTGTTTCTCTTGGTTTTGTTATTGTAGGCAGGGAGAAAAAAGAACATGGATGCAATTAAGTAAAGGTGGTTTTAGTCATATAAAAATATCAGTTTTATGTACAAAATTTATCTTTTGTGATCATTTTGTAATTTTTGTTATCAAGATGATAGAGGGCTTGATCAGTTTGGTAATATGGTCTTGCTCAATTTGATGGTGTTTTGTGATTGTTGGTTTGAAATTAAAACTGAAACTTGACAGGTTTCAGTCTCTCTGGAAAAATGCAGCAGCTTTGAGCAGCAGTGAATGGATAAAAGTATGTATTTAGTTGAAAAAAATGAATTTGTTTTTATTCTTAAAAGAGTAAAACAAATTTTATACACTAGTGCAGAACAATGTATCCTAGACGGCCAAAACCGTCTAGGATGTGGCCCAAAACCGTCTAGGATGCGTATCGTAGACGGACAGCCGTCTAGGATACGCCGTCGGCGATAAATCCGTCTAGGATGTTACATTGCCGACGGCATAGCCGTCTAGGATAGACATCGCGGACGGCGTAACATCCTAGACGGCATGGCCGTCTAGGATGTACAAAAACATTTTAGACGGTTTAGCCGTCTAGGATGTACAAAAACATCCTAGACGGCCAAACCGTCTAGGATCACATCCTAGACGGTTTGGCCGTCTAGGATGTTTTTGTACATCCTAGACGGCTAAACCGTCTAGGATCACATCCTAGACGGTTTAGCCGCCTAGGATGTTATATTCATGCGAGGGCATTTCCCTGCTACCCTTTTGTCTGTATAAATACATATCGAATAATAACAAATCACATTCATATCAAATATTTCTGTATATCCATCACATTCATATCATATATTTCCATCCACATCCAAATTAAACAACATACACATCCAAATTCAACAACATACACATCCAAATCGAACAATAACCACATTCAAATCCAACAATATCGAATAATATCAAATTTGACATCCCACATCACAATCTCGCACATAGTCTCATCATTCACACATAGATAATATAAGTCCTCACATATAGTCTCATCATCCATACATATATAATATAAGTCATGAAATAAGAAATCCATCATAGTCAAGCAAATGTAATATACCGTACACGCAAGATAGATAAGAAAGAAAATAAGCACTTAGATACCGAGCTCAACCTCCTCTTCCTGATCATCGTCGCCGGATGCGTGCCTCTCATTCATGCCACTATTGCTCCCCATAGCATCCGTAGCCTAACATAAAACAATTAATATATTAGAAGCACACAAAATTTAGCTAAATATTATGATATATAATATTTTTTAAGAAAGACCTTTTTTGTGTTTTACCCGTGTTAAACAACCTCCCTAAAAAATCAATCAAACACGTGTTATTCATGCTTTTATACCCTCATCCTATATGTCAAATATGGAAACTATACTTAGTTTTTTAAATTTGAAGCTAAGATATCTATTGTATACATTCTTTAATAAAGAATAGTGATACACTAAAGCAATTATCAAACTCAATGAAAACTTATGTAAACATACATGTGCACCAGTCTGCATAAATCCGGATCCCATGCTCAACTGAGGTACAATCTCCACAAATAAATCATCGAGAATGCGTCTTGGGACAAGGAAGATATGATGTGAGGTAGAACAATCTCTACCGTGGTGAGGCAAAATGGAATATAGCCGTGCGTCACCGGCGATAAAGTGTGGGATCAATCTTACCAACTAAATAGCATGTGACACGATTAATGAGATCAAGCACGGAGACACGACGGTGGGCATAACGAAGGTGGCTGATGTCGGTGTCATAGGTCCCATCGAAGTCGAAGGTGTCGCCGAAGATGTTGTGGAGGATGAAGTGTGATAGCACCGTCGAGCCCCAACCCCCCGTAATGGATATCTGCTCTTATGCTTATTTAGATAATAGTTGTGGCGATCTGTCATTGTCCTCCATAGATAAAATGTGTGGGTCCGGATCACCTTCCACTTCACCTGTGTCACTTGTAGTATTGTCCGGTTGTCTCCATGTTAAAGCTCGCCTAAAATCACAACCAATAATAAGAAATTTCAATATCAAGAAAAAAATTTAAACTAAGAAGTTGCCCAACCAAAGTTAGTTAGTGATTAGCCAAAAATATTAAGGCATGCTTAGTTGACAATGCGACATAGCTATTATATGACAAAAGGACAAGAAATAGGATAGGAACAACAATTATACAAATTAGGAGAATAATAAATTTTCGAGCACTATGTTGTCTATGAATCTCAACCCTTTGCTAATGGATTGACAAGTGATATTGGGGTCAGCTCACACCGTAAGTATTTTGAAATTATTCCCTCAATTCACTAAACTTGCTATTAAGTCCATGAATTCACGAGTAATTTTAAATTGGTCCCTATAATGAAGAGTAGTAGCAATTTGAGGGTTTAATTTGAAATACCTCTAATATGTGTGATCCCAAAAATTCATATGAAAGAATATGTCACGGCTCTTGTACTTCAATCGTACAAAATCTTTGTAGTAAAGCTTGAATTCATAACTCTTGGGAAATGAACGGATGGACTTAAAAATGTCTATGCAATCTCTCTTTTAGATTAGGATCTTGTGAATGAGGGGTGTTGTTAGCATTAATACCATTAACAAGCACGGTGGAATAAGATCATTACCAATTTCTTATGTGGAAATACAAATTGAATATGTAGAATAGAATCATTACCACAAACTCGAGGTTGTCCCTCATCTTGTCTTTCTTATTATATGTATTCTTGAACTTGCCATAGCGACCTTCACCAATTCATTGACCGGCATGAAGGCTTTGCCTGCGAAATTACAAAAAATTAGAAGTGGTTGTAATAAATATTTAAAGAATACTAAAATTTAAATATTCTATACCGTAGTTCGGCAATAACCACCCTCGATGGTAGCATCGATTGCGAACCCGTGTGGTGGTCGTTACTTATGACAACTCAGATTAGTATGTCCATTGAAAGTTGCACCGCACAAAAAGATTTATACATACATATAATGTAAATACAATGTCAAAACTAACAAAATTATTATCTTACTTCACGCCTTAGTATCCCAATAGATGAGAAGCGCTGTGAAATCTTTTCGATCCACCCTAGGATCGAGAACATAAAACCGTTGCCAATCATGCTTATATTTCTTGTATACATTATGCTTCAGTTCATGTCTCCACTGTTTGAATGCAGCTGGAACCTTCCCATCGGGCCCAAAAACATAGTTCCATCCATTGGAGTGGTCCTCAAGGCAATAGCATTTCTACAAATTTACATATATGTAACTAAAGTACACAACAAAAATAACAATGAAAGAGTAAATTACTAATAATATACCATGAGCTTTTTCCATATCTCAGTGAAGGCTGACCATGGAAGCTCAGGGTAGGTAAAGAAGGGGTTGCAAATATTTGCTCTCCGGACTAAAACCCCAATATAGTTATTGAGCTTAGTGGCCCAAATACCCCTTGGCACCCCTGCTGCACTCCAGTCAAGAACAACTCTTTGACCATTCGGTGTTTCCTTTGTGTGAGGCTTGTTCGCACCGCGTCCCTTCTTCTTCGGTGGAAGCTCACTACCTGCTAAGACAACAAGAAAAATAACAATGATAACTTTATATTTTAAAATTATAAAAAATTATCTAATTTACCCATTGCAATCTCTCGATCTTTCGTTGTAATTGCATTATCTTTCCTAATCTTTATCAACTCATCCATCTCCAATAATTTTCTTCTTTGCAAGTGGGTTGAGCTTGTCGATCTAGCCTTATATTGAAATGCATCCGCGGTAATGAGAGATTACGGATATCAGGTGTAAGTGGCCGGAAAATAGTAGGGGGCTCATCAGAAGTAAAAGATGGTGTTGAGGAACCACCTGCAAAATTAAAGATAATAATCAATACAAAAATATTACATTACTAAAAACTATGCAATATTAACAAATAATTACCAATATGAGTTGATGGTGTTGATGGTTCCGCAGAGGATCCTGGTACATGATGACCAGACCCTGGAGTCACCAATCGTGATTGATCACATTTCACAATTGAAGATATTAAAGCATTCAAAAATCATGAATAATAAACATAAAAAGTAAAAAATATTTACCTATGTGAGGAGGATGTGATGGCAATGTCTCCTCGTGATCCCAAGACTGGGTCGTGGCTCGTGGTCGATCCCTAAAAATTAAAAATATAAAAGAATTTAAATATCATGAATAATAAAACATAAAAATTAAAAATATAATTTACCTATGTGAGGAGGATGTGATGGCAATGTCTCCTCGTGATCCCAAGACTGGGTCGTGGCTCGTGATCGATCACCTGAACAATTGAAGCTATTAAAGCATTCAAATATCATGAATAATAAAACGTAAAAATTAAAAAATGAATAATTTACCTATGTGAGGAGGCTGTGGTGGCAATGTCCCCTCAGATCCGGTACCTTGGGTCGTGGATCGTGATCGATCACGCCCCTCCCAAAAGAGTCTCTTACCTCTCATCTGTAAATTTAACTCACTTGTTAACATGCATAACAAGAAATGTGTAAATGCTTATAACAAACGTTTGTTACCAATTTAATACACTTCTCATATTCGGACTTTAAAAGAATTTAATATTACATACCTACTACATATTGCTCTTTATGTCACATGCGTGATTGTGCTTGTATCATTTTGGCTAAATTTCTTTGTGTGCTTTTGTTTTCTTCTTTTACTCCTAGACTTTGAACCAGAGGTATTGTCTTCGATTACAATTGGAATGTTAGTCGGAGTCTCAGAATCAGGCAATTCAAGTGTGACATTTTGCGGATAGGAGTAGTTTTGCCAAACATCATCAAATGAATCAGTAGGTTCATTGCTATTGTCTTCTTCTGTCTCATCAGCATCTTTGTTATCAATAGGATGAACAACGGACCTTGGCTCCTTGTGCGAGCAACCCGATCGGTTGCTACCTTAGGATCTTTCACAAAGAAACACCGATCCGCTTGTTCGCAAGATGAATTTTTCATCTAGATAGACTTCTTTATGAAGATTAACAAGTGTAAACCCATAATGATCCAGGTGCGGCTTTGCAGGAGACCACCGAACCTTAAACATCACGTAACTACATTGGCTTTCTTTACCATATCCGTAAAATATCTCCACAATATCTTCCAATTGCCCATAATATAGTATGTCAGCTTCAACGGGATTTTGATCTCTTGTGTTTGAAAAACAATCTTGAGCGAAGCATCCCATGATACCACAGTTCTGAGTCACCCTATTCTCATCATTTTCGAGTGTTCTAAATTTATATCCATTAGCGGTATTCTTTGTATTGTCTTACTTCATAGTAAGGACGTTGTGTGTGAACCTGAATTTCTTCTGATACTGCGATACCATCGAGAAGCTCTTTTTCGACCTAAACCAAACATGGATCAATCACATTTAATAGTTTAACTAGACTATTAAATATTTTGAAAAATTAAATTTAAAAACACTTACTTCATTCCTAACCCAATCCGAGAAATCCTTCCTATGTATTTTTTTAATATCATGTGCTGCTTTTCTACCAGTTATTTCATTCTTAAGCTTCTGTAGATGTCGGCTAATATTAACAAAAACAGAGATTAGATTAGCAAATTAAAATTAAATAATTAGCTAATTGCATATCATAAATTTTATGTTACCTTCGATAGACTTCGAAGATTTCAAGATTTTCTAGTAGAAATACATGAGCCTGATCCAATTCAGATCTGGGATAAACAACAGTTTTATTCTCCTTCGCCGGGGCTTGACGTGTTGTTTTTCCACTGCGCATGTAACAAGATGCAAATTGTAGGCATTCATTGGCTATATAACTTTCAGCAATCGAACCCTCTGGACGAGCTCGATTACGCACAAGGCTTTTCATGAAACCTAAATACCTATAAAATGAAAAGGATACTATCAACAATGCCGTTCAGATTTTAAAAGTACATATATATTTAATAAAGTTAATCAAATGTCTAACCTCTCTATCGGATACATCCAACGGTACATTACGGGTCCTGCAATTATAGCCTCACTTGCTAGATGTTGTGTAAGATGGACCATAACCGTAAAAAATGAAGGAGGAAATATCGCTTCCATATTGCACATAGTTTCACCATACGCTTTAAGATTTTTAAATTGAGCCACATCTATAATTTTTGAGCATAATTTTCGAAAAATCCACAATACTCAATTATAATTTTGGAGGCTTCTTTATCCATATTGTTACGGCGCAACCGGAGCAACTGATGAAGAAGGATGTGATAATCATGAGTTTTCAGACCTAAGAGTTTCCTCTCTTGCACCTGTATATTATTTGATATATTAGCAGAATATCCATCAGGTGACTTCACTGATTTGAGTACTTCACAAAATCTCTGCATCTGCTCTTTTGACATCGTAATACGAGAAGAAGGCAACTCATATTTGTTAGGTCCAATTACACGTGGCTGTAAATCTTCCCGGATATTCAATGCAACTAGGTCGCGACGAGCCCGAAGGTCATCCTTCGATTTGTTGGCATCTTGTAGGAGTGTTGACACTAGATTGTCGCAAATATTTTTCTCAATATGCATGACATCTAAGTTGTGTCGGATTTTAAGCTTTTGCCAATAAGGTAGCTGGAAGAAGATACTAAATTTCGTCCAACCTTTGGGTAATTTTTCGATTTCATCTTCAACCCTCGACTGATCTCTTACGCTTCAAAGTCTTTCTATTCTTTACTCCCAATAGAATAGTCTTTGAATACCGATTCTTTCGAACGACCTTTTGAAACTTCTCAAGCAATTTCACAACATCATCCCTTTCAATATACGTGGCCTTCCTCTTCTCCCTGTGCCATCAAACTTATTAGGTAATTTTCGTATCACGTGTCCCAAGGGCAACCATCGTCTATTAAACCAATAGCAACACTTTCGCTATGCGGTAAGTGAATCGCTTCAATTCGGTCCACATCTTGGACAAGCATATGTGCCTTTATAGACCATCCGCATGATTACCATAAGCCGGAAAATCATTAATTGTCCACATGAGAATAGCACGTAATCTAAACGACTCCTTAGAATAGGCATCATAGGTCAATACACCCTCGACCATAACCGCTTTAGCTCATCAATAAGTGGCTCCAAGTAAACATCAATATCGTTTCGGTGCTTGCGTATCAATAATGAGAGTATCATATATGGTTGTTTCATGCGAGCAATGGAGGTAAATTGTAAGGCATTAATATAATCGCCACGTAGACCAACCCGAACTCATAAGCCCAAACGGATTAAAGCAGTCACTAGACGGACCAATCGATATTTACGCATTCCGCGAAAACCAAGGAAATATTTTATCAACATGCTTCCAAGCCTTTGCATCGATAGGATGTCTTAGCTTACCATCATCGGCCGACCGTCCTTGTGCCACCTCATGTTCTTAGTCGTGTCTTTGTTCATATAAAGTCGCCGCAATCTAGGGACCAAGGGAAAATGTGAGCGTCTTTCTTTCAATCTTACTCTTCATGCCCTCGCTTTACGTTGCATTTAGTGATGAAGTGTGTGTGTGTTGTTTCCACCGAGAAATTCCACATGTCGGACATTTTTGAAGGTCTTTTTTATCCTTATAGTAAAGGATACAATCATTGGGGCAAGCATCGATCCTATTATAATCAAGACCTAAAGTGGAAATAATCTTCTTAGCTGCCCTAGTTGTTTCAGGTATGCTATCCTTTCCTCCCGAAATTACCGTCCGCAACAAATCAAGTAGCATTTCAAAATATTCATTAGCCATTTTGCTTATTGTTTTAATATGCAAGAGTCGCAATATAAAGGAGAACTTGGTGAACTCAGTACAACCGTCATACAAGTCCTTTTCATTATCTTCTATTAACTTCATTATTCGACTCAAGTCCTCAGAGGTGCGCACATTTTGAAAATCTTCTGCACCTTGTACATCTTCTACCTCTTCAGCATCGTCAGTTTCATCTTCGGTATCAACTTCAATATCATCTTCAGTAGGAATGGCTAATATATCATTGAACATCGTTTCTGTATCATCTATCCGATTACCATGATCAGATGCACTTGCATGCGCATGCAATTCTTCTTCGATGTAGTCTTCCCCGTGAAATGACCAATATTTATAATTCTCATCAAATCCTGAATTTGCTAAGTGTTTCGGTATATCACTAGTATGCACCAACGTCAGATTTCTACATGCACAACAAGGGCAATACATCGCACCATTACTTAAATTTTTCGGATTCATCATGGCAAACTGCATGAAGGCCTCACATCCATCCTTATATCGATTGTCACGAAATCTCTGAACACGAGGAATATCTATCCATGTCTTATCTGGAATTATTCTCATCTGTATATTATGTCAAATTGTTAGCTTCTCATTATAATATAAATATGCATCCATTATATGCATTCATAATTTATCAAAACAAATAAAATTCTAAATTTAAAAAATTTTGGTTGATCTAAACACTCTAGCGGCGTCATAGGAAGGCTTCTATCCCATTAAGAATATAGTAAGCATACATCTATCTTTGTATACTTTGTGTATTTTCATATCTAGAAAATTTGTGACACCTACCTTTAGAGTACCTTGTCGATGTTATTATGCTTAATGGCATTGGACCAAACGCATAACAACATACGCTTATTGTACACGGAGAACAACAGTAAGTGCCGTCGAAACTTTCTAGAAATGAAAATACACAAAGTATACAAAGATAGATGACGCTACTATATTCCTAACCCGTCCGGCTGGATAGATCCAATAATTACGATTTCAAATGCCCATCATCTTCTACTTATAAAATAGCATTACCACGATCCTTTTGGATAAAAATTATAATTTTATATCCAAAATGAGTCGTATCTTATATTATAAGTCCAAACGATTGACAAGAATTATTGGACGGAGTCTACGGATAACGTTAATTTTTAATCCCTACGCCTGATATATAACGCATTGTTGTGTTATATATCACACTAATTTTGAAAAACATTGTTTGATTAAATCACACTTTTACACATCACAAACAAATTTATAAAACACATTATAGCACAAATATATAGTTGATTGGGTAAGTACGGTTAATGTTAGTTTTATGTCGGTGTCATAAGTGCTAATATAGTTATTAGGGCCAAAGTTGGTCTTAATAATATTATTAGTATTACTAGAGTAATTAGTCTAATGTTATAAGGATTGTTATGGTAATTAGCCTAATTTGATTAACTAGGTCTAGAGTAATTATTGATGTTAGGCTTAGAAGGTTAATTAGCATATTTTGGGTAATTAGGACTAATAGATTAGGGCTAGGCAAATATTAGACTTATTATCCTAATCGAAAAATATATGTAATTAGTTAGACTTAGCTAGGGTTAGGGTTAGGTCCATTAAATGAATTAATTTTTAAATTTGGAATAAGAATTATATGTAACTATAGTGTTTCAATGATTAAGGGTAGGACTAGGGTAATTAGCCTAAGCCTAGCGTAATTAGTGTTAGGTTTGTTCGATTAATTAAGGTTAGGTTTATTTGATTAATTAAGGTTAGGTTCATCGGATTAATTAGGGTTAGGTTAATGTAATTAGTGTTTCCATGAATTAAAGTTTAAATTTAGAATTAAAATGATATGTAATTAGTTATTTAAGGTTTAGGGTAGGCTTAGGTAATTAGCCCTCTTGCAAGATACATACGTTTATTAATTAGTGTTTAGAGTTAAGATTAACAATATATATTAATTAATGTTGCAATGTCTAAGGTTAGGGTTATTACATCATTACGCTAATTACAATAATTAGGGCTAGGTTTGTGACTTTTAAAATATTAGAGGTAAGGTTTAGATTTTGGGTAAGGATTAGTCCATTTAGGGTTAGATTTAGTCAATAGCATTGATTAGGGTTAGATCTTGGTTAAGGTTTAGTCCACTTAGGGTTAGGGTTATTACAAAATTGGCCTAATTAAATTAATTAGGACTAGATTTAGGGTTATATTTAGGGTCATTTTGGGTATATATTGCTGAAAAATTAAGGGCTTTGGGTGTTTGGGGAGAAGGATTGCATGAAGCTTACCTTGGCGGCGAACAGCGAGAACTCCAGGCCAGCGGTACAGTGGCAGCGGCGAAACAAACTGGCGGCTGCGGCACCGGCGATAATCTTTGGCAGCGGCGAGAACTCCGTCAGCCATTGCAGCCGGCAACAGCGAGACCAAACGGAGTTCGACGACGAGACCAAACGGAGTTCGACGACGAGACCAAACGGAGTTCGACGACGAGACCAAACGGAGTTCGACGACGAGACCAAACGGAGTTCGACGACGAGACCAAACGGAGTTCGACGACGAGACCAAACGGAGTTCGACGACGAGACCAAACGGAGTTCGACGACGAGACCAAACGGAGTTCGACGACGAGACCAAACGGAGTTCGACGACGAGACCAAACGGAGTTCGACGACGAGACCAAACGGAGTTCGACGACGAGACCAAACGGAGTTCGACGACGAGACCAAACGGAGTTCGACGACGAGACCAAACGGAGTTCGACGACGAGACCAAACGGAGTTCGACGACGAGACCAAACGGAGTTCGACGACGAGACCAAACGGAGTTCGACGACGAGACCAAACGGAGTTCGACGACGAGACCAAACGGAGTTCGACGACGAGACCAAACGGAGTTCGACGACGAGACCAAACGGAGTTCGACGACGAGACCAAACGGAGTTCGACGACGAGACCAAACGGAGTTCGACGACGAGACCAAACGGAGTTCGACGACGAGACCAAACGGAGTTCGACGACGAGACCAAACGGAGTTCGACGACGAGACCAAACGGAGTTCGACGACGAGACCAAACGGAGTTCGACGACGAGACCAAACGGAGTTCGACGACGAGACCAAACGGAGTTCGACGACGAGACCAAACGGAGTTCGACGACGAGACCAAACGGAGTTCGACGACGAGACCAAACGGAGTTCGACGACGAGACCAAACGGAGTTCGACGACGAGACCAAACGGAGTTCGACGACGAGACCAAACGGAGTTCGACGACGAGACCAAACGGAGTTCGACGACGAGACCAAACGGAGTTCGACGACGAGACCAAACGGAGTTCGACGACGAGACCAAACGGAGTTCGACGACGAGACCAAACGGAGTTCGACGACGAGACCAAACGGAGTTCGACGACGAGACCAAACGGAGTTCGACGACGAGACCAAACGGAGTTCGACGACGAGACCAAACGGAGTTCGACGACGAGACCAAACGGAGTTCGACGACGAGACCAAACGGAGTTCGACGACGAGACCAAACGGAGTTCGACGACGAGACCAAACGGAGTTCGACGACGAGACCAAACGGAGTTCGACGACGAGACCAAACGGAGTTCGACGACGAGACCAAACGGAGTTCGACGACGAGACCAAACGGAGTTCGACGACGAGACCAAACGGAGTTCGACGACGAGACCAAACGGAGTTCGACGACGAGACCAAACGGAGTTCGACGACGAGACCAAACGGAGTTCGACGACGAGACCAAACGGAGTTCGACGACGAGACCAAACGGAGTTCGACGACGAGACCAAACGGAGTTCGACGACGAGACCAAACGGAGTTCGACGACGAGACCAAACGGAGTTCGACGACGAGACCAAACGGAGTTCGACGACGAGACCAAACGGAGTTCGACGACGAGACCAAACGGAGTTCGACGACGAGACCAAACGGAGTTCGACGACGAGACCAAACGGAGTTCGACGACGAGACCAAACGGAGTTCGACGACGAGACCAAACGGAGTTCGACGACGAGACCAAACGGAGTTCGACGACGAGACCAAACGGAGTTCGACGACGAGACCAAACGGAGTTCGACGACGAGACCAAACGGAGTTCGACGACGAGACCAAACGGAGTTCGACGACGAGACCAAACGGAGTTCGACGACGAGACCAAACGGAGTTCGACGACGAGACCAAACGGAGTTCGACGACGAGACCAAACGGAGTTCGACGACGAGACCAAACGGAGTTCGACGACGAGACCAAACGGAGTTCGACGACGAGACCAAACGGAGTTCGACGACGAGACCTTCATTAAAAATATTTTATAATGAAGGATTACAACCAAATGTGAAGTTTTCAAATATAGCTTCTAACACTCATAAGCAAAAGAAAAGAAGCTTAAGCTACCATGACATATGATTCTTCAAATAAGAAAAGAGAATTTGGAAGTCACTTATGAGGGAAGTATTACTCAACACTAATTGCGCATAGAACCCTTGTACTATCGTGAAATGGCGGATAGAGCCTTTATAGTTCTATTACTGCAGATGGAACCCCCTCTTATGATTGCCAAGTGCAGATAGACCTCCTGAGTGACTTTTTTTTTCAACTCCTAAAAGAATCAATAAAGTTTTATTCACACAACTTGATCTATAGAGGATCTACAACTTGGGGGTCTATCCGCAATTAATCCTATAACGTATCTTAAGTTCTTAGACATATCTTTGTGAAAATTACAAAGGATATTTCTTTCTTTATAGAGAAATTTTAAACCCTAGCAAGAGCTATATTAAAATCAAGTTGTTCAATTCTCACCATCTGCAATAGGGCATCTCTAAGATTTCTTTCTCTTGATGATAGATTGCTTTATTGTGAAAAAGAGTCATAACCTTTTGGGTCCCTTGAAGACAATCAACTCTCTTAACAAAAGGGTTGCATCCTTTTGTCTTAAACCCTCATAATAAGTGGGCGCATTTGCAATAATTAATCCTTTCAAAAGTGCAATGGTTTACACCTTTTCATCATGTAAGAATCCTTGTTATCTTCAAAAATTACGCAGCGGAGGGAATCATAACTACCCCTGAGAAGCTCATATGACTTTCATCACAGGGACAGAGGCACAGTAACCTTGTGGCCTCAGTGACGATGCAGTGGCAGTAGACTAGACTCCTACCTGCAGCTACTTAGGAGCAGAGACTCAGTTTTAGTCTTTTAGATACTACATACAGAGATTGTGGGCCCCTCCATTTTTGGCAATTTACACTGAGTACGTCCGTCAAAAACTCTTCTGTGCTTCTTAAATTGCTGGCTGTAACTGACACTGCAGCCTTTGTGATGATAAGGTGGCCCCCACGTTATATGGAGGATACGTGACAAAAAATCCATGTAGAAAGTGGAGCAATGTGTGTCTCGATATCAGTCCCTCATATTTTTTTTCTTCATATTATGAGATTAGTCACTCAATCATTGAAATTGCTATTGGGTCCTCTAAATCATATAAAATATTTTAAATTAGTCCATTCGTTACAGAATCTGTCCAATCTTTTTAAGCATGGTTAGGTTAGTTCTTAACTATGGATGAATAATTACCAAATTACCTCACTAAATAGCTCCCGCTTCCGAACATCATTTTTCCGATTCTTTCTAGTAATCACTTCATCTTCTGTGAGAAAGCGAAAAAGACCCCTCTCTGATTGTCCCTAAAATCAATACCCAAATCAATTTTCTCTTCACAGAGAAGGGTATAGCCTATATTCCACCTCAACAGAGGTGGAGCCAGTAAGGGCCCAACAGGGCCCGAGCCCCCTTAGAATAATAGGTTTTTTTTTCCAATATTGGTCCCTTAAATCTTTCATATTTTGAATTGGTCCCGCAAATTATGAAAATTGCTATAAGATCCCTCAATTCTTAGGTTATTTTGAACTTAACCCCTCAAATGTTCCTATTAGGTTCCTCAATCTTAACTTATTTTGAAATTAGCCCCTCAAATGTTCCTATTAGGTTCCTCAATCTTAACTTATTTTGAAATTAATCCCTCAATCAATAGTAGAAGTAGCAATTGCAGGGATTACAAGTAACATCTATTGTTGTGAACTATCAGCGCCTCCAATTCTTATTTTTGTTTTTCAAATTTAACCTCCAATCGCTATTTATATTCTTGAGTGGAGGGACTAATCTAAAAATAAGTCAAAATTTGACGGATCTAATAGCAATTTCCATGATTTGAGGGACTAATTTGAAAATACGAAAGATTTAAGGAACTAACATAGTGACTCAATTATGGAATAATTTCTTAAAAGAGGTCGAATATCTTCTACTCTTGTAGGTGAGAGTTTAACCTTTTTTTGAACCCCCTCACTGAAATTCCTGGCTCCGCCACTACACCTCAAAAAGTTGTAGTGGAACGAATATTTTCTCTCAATTTAAACGGGTGTTAACTACTGAGACTAAGTTCAAACAACATGATTTAGAGGACCTAATAGAAATTTCATTGATTGTGGAGACTAATTTCAAAATATAAAAGATTAGAGTTCGAAAAACCCTTTTAAAAGTGCGGATAGTCTTGGATTTTCGTACTGTTTGTACCAATACAAATAATTTTTTGTGAACCCACATTTTAACTGTTTGTATTGATTTATTTATATTGCTTACGTCAATAATGTGTACTATTTGCAGTAATCTCATGTACTATTTGTACTGATCTAAAATCAATAGTGAGACACGATGTCTATATATGATCGTTTCTGACTGAATCAAATTGCTTTTGTGCAACATAAATCTATGGTGAGTACATCCATCGATAACCTTTGTGAGCTACTTAAATTTCTTGGTGCCATTTCTCTGCAGCTTTTGATGATGATCATAAGGTGGGCTCCGGTGGGCCTGTAGCTTGGTAGATATTGGGCTTTACAAGCCCAAACAGGATGTTAAGGCTAATTAGTATCTCTTGGCATCTTGCCCATAGAAGAGAGGAGTTAGGAATATGAGCACTTCTTAAGATGTTACCATATCCTTTTGGTTTCTGTAGCTGTATTGATTTAGACAGTTATTTGGGATTCAAGATTTGCAACGTTATTCGTGGGGTTAACATTCTTTGCTTGGACACACTTAACGTTTTTTGTTTCAATGTATGTGTTTTGACATTTTAATTTCTTTTTTTTTTGTTAGCATTACAATGTAGGCAGTCTCTTAATAGACAAGACCTTATTGTCATACAAATATGTACATTTGGCCACCTATTTTATGGTATCCAAAAGAGAGAAAAATAGCGACATCATCACATGAGATAATTTTCGCGAGAGTATTAACGGAGTCGTGAGGCATAACCTAGTTCTATTCCGAGGATGTAGGTAATTACATTGATTGTCAAACCTCGTTGAGTCCTTGTCTTTTTGTAGTTGATGACTCTTGTCTTACATGTTCCGATATTCATGGTTGTTTTCTTTTATTTTAGTTTTTCTTTTTTTGGCATGTCATTAAGTTTTATTTCGTTATGTTGCTAGCACTTTTCTTAGACGTAGTGGTAGTCACATGTGAGTAATGTCACACATTGACAGGTGAATAAATCAGCAATGGGAAGCGAGAAAATAGTTTTATTATGAGAAGTAAATAACCTACGTACAGAAAGGCTGAGATTAAGATTTGTGAATTTGAAAATTTTTTTTAATGAAAAAGGTTACACAAAGATAAAGAGAAACTGGGACTTAAACATAGGAAATTTTTCGTCTAATCCCATTCAGTTAATGAGAAAAATATTTATTCAAAATCTCATAGAGAGAGAGAAAGAGAAACCTACTGAAGATACCAACAAGCACAATGAACTTAACACATCAATAATATTAAACAAAGTTTTCTTTACAATAATTTCATACAGTACACATTAATTAGACCCATAAACTATCACAAGCTTCACAAATATTAAAAAAAAAATTTATTCACATAATATATTACAAATTTGTGTCCCACTTTATATGTCCACAACAAAGAATTTCCTATAGATGGAATTTTAGCCATCAGGAAGTCTTCCGTACAATTTGCTGAGACCCTTTTGTTGGTTTTGTACTCCCAGGCACCTCCATCTCTTAGCCTTAACTTTTTGATTAATCTATACAAGAATCAAACAAATTCTATGCTTATCCAGTTATTTACAATGAATAAATACTATCCTCTAAGGGGGGAAAAATCATGGTGATGACTGCATTTGGCATCTCTGAATCAAATGAAAGAATTGTTTCTGCACAACTTTTGATGGAGCTAGAGTTAGGCATTGGCTTGAAGTGCATAAGAATTTTTCTGCCTCATTATCCTCTCTCTCATTCTCTGCTTTCCTCCTGCTCGAAGGAGGCAATCTTCCAGCTTCTGCTGAGAATCCTCCACCAGATTCTTCTTCCTCAAGTGTTCTTTTAAATTCCTAACAAAATTGCACAATTTCGATCAATAAAAAGGGTAAATTTCACAAATCCCCCTGAACATTGGGGTTTTGAACAAAACCCCTTACTTGTAAATCACAGAAAAATACCCCTGAACTTTTAAAGTTATACAAAAACCCTGTAACTATTGGAAATTTTCATAAACAATGTTAACCGGTAGAGGAAAAGTCTAAACTACCCGTTTTTTAACTTCTTACCTGCCCTTACCTGAAAAGGGTAATGTAGAAGTTAGCAAATACCGGTAAAATTATCGCCGTCAGTCAGGATACACTTCAAGGCAATGCCTAACTCTAAGTTCAGAGAGATTTTCTTTGATTTATAAAGTTCAAGAGTTTTTGTGTCAAACCACCAAAAGTTCAGGAGGGTTTTGCGAAATTTAAAGAAAAAGAGCAAGGAAAATAAATAAGCAATCCAGGCTAGAAGCATACCTGCACTGAGGCACATGGCATTTTGGTTCAGCACAAGATTGGGCATGGATGCGGAGAATGTACCAGATTATCCGACAGAATTTACATCCTCCACTCACACGAGTTTCGCATTTTGTACCATGATGGAAGAGAACTTTGAGCTTCCGACAATGTGGGGAGGTGCACCGAGGGACAACACACTTGGAGGCATGTAATAAAGCAGCACCGGAGAACTCCTGAAAAATTCTAATTGTTAGCTTTCAAATTGTAGCTTACGTTATCGCGATCTTAATAGTTTATCATTCTGAGATTTCTGAATGTCAATAAAGTTAGTAATCTTGAAATATTGTTTTGTGACATAAAAGTATACAACAAGCCTTTCACGTTTTCTTGCACGTGTTGGCCATTGTCAGCCCTGTTTGCACGGGTAACATAAATGTGGTGTAATACCAGACCAAACCAAGAGGATTCCTCTGCTCTATAGGAAATTTAAAAATTACATTAGGAATTGTGACATCCCAAAATGGAAATCAAACTCGATATCATTGGTTATGAAGTAAAATGGCAGAAAGAGATTGGAAAATAACCCGTTTAATCTCACACTGCAACATTTAAAATGACCAAATTGATTAAATTTAAATATGTGGATTTTAAGATTACAAAAATGAAGAAGTTTTAGTTAGCATGGTAGAATACACAAACTTATATCTAGAAGTATCAATGCCTCTGCAATTTATAGTCCTAGCTGGATTGAGCGATGTTGGTTATAGTAGTAGATTTAGCTTATAAATAACATGAAAAATATTTTTTTTGCGCGTTCGATGTTCTGAAATTTATATTTTGCAAGGTCTGCCGAAACTTTCAAGGAAATCAGCGGCTTATTCGCAGAATTAGAGACAAAAATAACGATAAATTTTGATAGATAAAATGAAAATAAACAAGAAGGATAAGAAATATCTATTCAATTACATGTTGCCACCTTAATCTAGAGATCCAAAAGGAAGACAAGAAACTAAAGAATTAAACTAATTAGAGATATCACCAAGATCTGTCCATGCCTTAGAAAAAAACTTAAGATTATAACTAATTAGAGATATCGCAAATACTTGGACATCTAATTTGTAATACACTAAGACCTTCAAAAATATTAGAAAACAAAACAAGAACTTCCAATTAAATGCAAAAGGATAATGTGAAGGCATTACCTGAAAAGACTGTACTTGCTTGCTGTGATTGGTCTGCTGTGAAGTATTATCAGTCACAGTGGCCACAGGTGTTTCTATGTCCCTCCAGCACCCAATGCCAGCAGATATCGAAGGAGAAAATTGATTATGCAGATTATAAAGAATCATCATTGTCGAATGTTTTGCCCTTCGAAGAGTATCAAATTGGTAATGATTACTCCGGCAATGACTCAAGAACATAGATCTTGTGTCAAATATTTTGCTCTGAATAGTTTCATCATCATCATCAATAGTACACGCTGGAATGTTATCCACCTGAACCTGCTCGGACATTAAAGAGTTAGAAAACAATCTATTGAATGTATATGCAGGTAAGCAAGAATTTAGGCACTCACTTCATGAAATGAATGCGTTTCACTTTTGCCATAAGGGTGTCTATGTTTCTTCTCCAGATTCTGCTCCAAAAGAAAACACCTGCTTGAAATAAATAGGAACGAAGTAAGCTAACATGCATCTGAAATTTGAATTACTGATAAGAAATATAAACTGCAATGGAAAGATATTGTGCAGGTAAAAAGTTTTGGATGAGACACTTTGCACAAGCATTAGCATTATAATAAAAGGAAAAAAAATGTCTAGGGGTAATAAGTGACTAACCCCCCTATAGAACAAGGGTGTATCTAGAATTAACCCTGTAGTTTAACTTGTTCTCAGAGATCTGTTTTGAATTAAAGAAAATCTTTCAACAAAAGAATTGTTCAACAACCATTTTTCCTAGATATAAACAAAACAATTGCTGAAAAATATTACATTATAAGATTGATTTTTACGGTAGAAAAGAAAAAATGATGCGTCATTTGCCATTTTCAATAAGTTACTATCATTGGTGTATTGTGTGATACATTGTTAGTATGATCAGTCATAATGTGTGTTGTAGATTACACTGTCAATGAGATCCTATGAAGCATACCAACCATCAACTGAATGACAATTTATTGATTCAGCACTACAAATTCTCTTTTTCATCTCCACAGCAGACTAGAATTGATTTTGTACAGAACACAAGTTTCACTAAATTTGCAAAGAAAGGAATTACTAGTGAAAGATAATAGGTTATAACCATTGCATCCTACAATAACAACAACAAAGTCTTTTATCGCAAATTTTTGGGGGTAACCATGGCATCCTAAATGTGGGAAATCACCAATTAAAAAAAGGAGGAGAACGTTACTCACTTTTCACAAATATGAAAGTTCTTGCAAACACTGCAAACCCATTGCTTTTCGGACAAAATAGGATGACAACAATGCTTGCAGACATACCACAGATGGGCAATGATAAAATCTTCTTTTGCTGCGCAGATGTTATTTCCAAGCTGTAGAAATAAAATGAGTTTATGCTGATAATAGTTAATAGTTATCCTCACCAGAAAGCAATGCAATTCTACAGCAAAGCTGGATTTATGAATGAATTACCGAACCACAAAACAATACAAAGTAAACTTCTAACTAAAAACTAGGATAATTTTACAGAAGCATTACCTTGTACATCAGTAGAATCTCTTTCGGATTGTCTATTGAAGCCTCACATCTGGAAGCCCTCAGAACTCTATCATTTTCTTCCCTTCTTCCTTTTTTCCGAGGCTTACTACAATTCTCACTTTGTAGGAGAATCTCTGCTTGTCCTGGCCAGTAATCACCATCAAAATACGGCAAACGCGAGGCAGTGATTTTAGCCTTGCAATAATTAGCTTTTACGAAGAAATGATCGTATAAATTAGTGTGCTCTGCAACAATTTTCTCCTTCACAGCCTTCTGAATTATCGTTTGATACCTGGTTAGATGATCAAAACAAGGTTATTGTGTTAGATTAGGAAAGGGCACTATTGACTATACGTCAGACTGCAGAAGAGTAAGAGTTACCATTCACGAAGTTTTACAGGTTTGGGCACCTTCTGTATCTTAGGGTGGCAATACAAAATATAATCATCATCTTGCTTCAGTGGCGGGCAAGCCCATATATGGATACTCATGAACCCTCGCTTCTTGCAATAATCAAGGTATCCTATCTATAAGAACATCCAATTAGTAATTAGCACATCCAAAAATATCGAAACAAATGAGATTTAGAAAGATTAAAATTTGTGAGTTTCACATACCAAAATTTCATGATAAACAAAAGTACGCAGAGCCTCTCCAGTCACGGCTATTACTTCAGGCCTGAAATATTTGACGGAGTCAATGTATGAAATAGAAACACGTCGTCTATTTGGGTCAGCACATCTGGCACCATACTCTTGTACATACATCCCAAAGAGACAAACATCTGCACCATCGATGTTTTGAAACAAAAGGATGGCCTGGAAAGAAAAAGGAAAAAAAAGCAATGACATTAGCTTAGTACAATTTTGCATCAACGAAATTTATGTTCAAAACAGATGCCTATTTTCTTAATAACCATGGATTTCATCCAGTAAAACCAAGGTTAAGGAAGAAAATTATACCGCCTGAGCATTCAAATGGTATTGCTTGTCTATACTTGTTTAATGGACTCCAAAACTTAGATTGATTCTAGATCTCATATTAGTGAACTACCTAATCTTCATTACAATAACGGGCACACTAAGTTATTAACAAAAGAAAAACAAAAGCAAAAGAGTTATCTTCACCTTTGATTTGTAAGGAAATTCTGAAGGATATGTATCTCCTTGAAAAATGTCTCGGAAAACCTGTTTTACTTGCAGTTTCTTGGAAACTGATGACACTACCCTTACAATGAGGCCTTCAGCTGCTGGTACCTGATGCCGAAAAAAAGAATGATCAGCTACCAGACGTGACTATAAAATACCATCATATTTCTTTCAACAAAATTCATAAATATATAAGAGAAATTTAAAAGAAAAATATTTCAAGCCGTCAAAATCCCAGAGATGAGAAGCAAAAGAGTACCAATATGTAAAAAGAAATGAATTATGCCTAAACCTGAACAAGACCTCCAAAAACAGTAAACCAAGTGTTTTACATTTTCCTATATATATATATATAGGTAAAATAAACACTTAATTTTTAACCATAATACTGCTTCCAGAGTGAGTTAAAGTTTAATGACTGCTCAAGCCTTTAGTGTGCCATTGCACTACATGAGGGAGAATGCAAGGAGACCAGCAATGTCCTTCACTTTTTAAATTCTTGACAAGGTTATGTGATGATAATCAAGCTTGACAAGATGCAACTCAAGTATAAAACTCAATCTAGAGTTTGCAGGTGGAGTTCTATAAAACAAGTGATAAAACCTACCTCAATTCAGCAATCAAAAATTAAATTCATAACTTTATAAAAGGTTTAACAATAAAATAATCAAATAATGAAGCAACCACTGAGGTAATAGTCAGTTATCTCTTTGTTGTTTATTCATCCATTCTCCTCGACACACAAAATGTTTACCATAACTAGTCCTTCAGATCATTGCACAAAAGCATACAATCAATTAACATGGTTGCTTATTTGGGCCAACCTGCACCAAATGTCATCAAGCAATATATGTCATGAATAAGAAGCTTTATCAAAATTTTACCTCAGAAAATGTTTTTCCCAACAACTTTGCTCTTTCTTGTCTCTCTGCCTCAAGACGTCTACAAAGCCATTTCTCGATGTGGTCACTCAGTATAGTTGTTGGCAAGCCTTTTGCCCCGAGGAGAGTGCTAGATAATGACCTGTTTTCTCCACTATCTATCTCTTTTAAGATGCAATTCGGACAGGTATGATCAGCGTTCACTGCCTCATTCTTTATTGGATTAAAAAGAGCGCATATTTGGTGTTGCCAGGCCTTGCACTTATCACATTGAACCCACTGGATTGCACATAAATACAATAGTTGAAGAAGTACAATATTAGAGACCTTTAATATGAAGGGTTTCTTTTCTGGCTATATACCCCGAAAATCATCCAAATTCATTAAGACACCCCAAAAATATTGATATTTACTACCACCCCTCCTGCGGCACACAAAAAAAAAACTTCAATAGTGAGCTAGTATCCCCAAAAGGAAAAATCTCAAATTTCTTACTTTTTGTTTAGTCATGGGGTATTACTTCAATGTTTAAGATGGGGGCATTTAAAAAAAATCAATATTTGAGGGGAGATTTAAGAAATATCAAGGTTTGGGTGGTTAATTTAATAAATACAGATGATTTTGGGGGGTGGTATATGGCTAAAAACCCCTAAGATAAATTATGAAAAGAAAATTATTTTGAAAATAGTTTAGAGACTCACCCCTTCTTCTTGATCATCATCTTTGAGATAATTCTTTGTCCTCACTAAGCTTGCTTTTAAATAAGATTTATCACCGAAGCTAACATTTTCATCAGGCTCACGAAAGCATTGACAACAGAAAAGAATCTGCAGATCACTTTCATCCGCCACAGTTTTAATGGAATAACAAGTTGCCTTGTGGTTGATCTTTTTATAACATTGCACACAATGTCGAGCAGGTGGTTCAAGAGGAAGATCTTTCATTCCACACAAACTGCAGGTACTCTCATCTATTTCATGTTGCATTTCTTGGCTTTCTTCTCCCTTACTCTGAAAAAAATGAAAAGATGAATACATCTTAAGAAAAAATCAACATATTCACAAAGTATATATAAAAAGAGACTGGTTTGATAAACATTGCACTGCTAAAAATGCTTAGAAACAAAACAGAAGGGATCAAGACAGGAGAACCCACTGAATATGAAGATCATCACATTGATCAAATTATTGCACAGGTGCATGGGGTCTACTAAGGGATGTTCCTTGTTGAAAGAAAATTACTCCAAGCAGAACAAGTTGAAAGACACATCAAGAACAAAGCACTTGTGGATAAAAAAAACAAGGAATTATTGGATGAGTGCATTGGTCCTCTTGCGCAAGAGTTCTCAATCAAATATGAATTAATGATTCCGAATGAAATTTAATGCTAACATTGATTGAACAGTTTGGTCCTTAAAAGTAGATTGAAATGAAATTGGCTTCAATCAGATATTGTGTCACAAGTAGAATGTGAGACATAAATAAACAGCATTAATGTTTTCTTCGCTGCTTTCCAATTAATTCCAGTTAATGATCATAGATATACTGACTACTAAAAGTTTGAACTTGAGAAAGCAATGCTAAATTTAAGCAGCTAATTGACAATAACAGATTATTGTTGCCATGATATATTATTAGCAAAGACAGTAACAGGCTTTCAGCCTCACTTTATAGACAATACTAACCGTCGCAACGAACTGATGGAGACTATTCAAATGCTCCTTAATTTTCTTTGGACTGAATGCATTAATTAAAGAGACACTCTCCTTTTGCTTCCTAGGATTTATCCAAATGGCCTGCGTATCAGATGTTGCAATATTCGTACAGTTATCCTCCAACTTGACCACATCTTTTTCACCTGGAAGATGCTTATTTTCTTTCTCAGTGTCGGCATCAATCACTTCTGAAGTCGTCGAAGACTTGAGGTGCAGCTTCAATTTCATATCCAAAACTGGATTCATAATTTTGCCCACATCACACTCTGGATGACTTTCCTCAGCTGCGCTTGAAGATGGCCCTGTATCAAGCTCCATACTTTCAGGTTTGGTATTCTGTGATGTGCTCAATTCTTGGCATCCTAAGGCATTTATTTCGGGAGATGAATGGGCAGGATGTTCGACTGGTGATGATATCTCAGAAGTCTCATTCTGACTCTTGTGAAAGACAAGAGACTCCTCAATTTTAGTACGTTTTGCAGGAGGCTGTTCGTACTTGCTTCTGTCAGCGGTGAGAGAGGAAACCATAGATTCAGGTATATCAGCACCAAACATAGCCAGCCAACTGTTTCTAATTTTCATTTCATCAGGACCACAATTACGACAATCACTTTCACAGCATTCTTGGTAATAGGTTAATATTTTCTTAAATTTAGAGCAAGCTTTTTGGCTGCAACTGCCATTACAATTGGAAATGTGCTTGAGAAGAAGCTTCATCCTCAGGCAGTAAGGATAATCACATTTCCTCTCACGATTTGTGCAAGAAAGCGCATGATGATATTGGAGATGAAATGTGCAATTCTTAGCAAACTGTGATTCGCCTTTGACATTCCGAACCCACCACCAGCTGCCCCACCCTCGGAAACAAAACTCAGATTTCTTGTAGCCACACTGCGCACGCTCTGAGACTTCTTTGGGGCTTGATGGTTGCCATTTGATTTTCGCTTCGGTAGGGTTCCCCTTGAATTATCATTTCGTGTTGATAAATGCTGTTGCTGTAAGTACCGTTCTCCTTGCTGAAGCTGAAGTTGATCAAACTGATCACACGACTGGCCTCGAACAACATAGCCCTTAGCTTGACTGCACCTATTTACTATGTTTCTATTTCTTGGCCATAACCTGAGTTGCTGAGAGTATAATTCCTTTTGATGGCGTTGAAGGTGGTCAGAATGACTATACTGCAGATGTTGCTCCTTTTCCCAGCATATTGATGCAACACCAACCGACATCGTTCTCAAATAAGATTGAGAGACTGACTGATGTACATTGTTAAAATTACCAGTTGCATCAAATGATGATGCAGGATTGATTAACTTCACAGCCGAATCAAAGTTATAATCGGGCATGAAATGACTATTACCTATCAAGCAATGCATTTACGATTTGATTACCATACTAAAATATTAAACAAAAGTTAAGGGAATTGACAACCAGATGGTGATACATACATTGTTCAAATGGAATAGAATCACCACTCGAAATAGAGGTATTATGATAAGAAGTATCTAGAGAACACAGGTTCATTTGATGTGGCCTTTTGCAACTCGCTGCTGTAGCACCATTTGACAGAAAGAAAACATCACGATCCAGAGTTTTCATGGCATCGACATTCTTGTGACAGTTGAGCAGATAATTCAATCTACTCTCCAGTGTCTCTAAATTCATATAGTACACCTGATCATATGAAGAAATTGTGAGTTTGAAACACACCATGAATTCATGCCATGAATTTCAGTGCTTTCTGAAGTTTTGCATTGACTATGACCAAAAGCTATAAAATACAACAAAAAGAACCATAATATCATGTACAATTTTTGAACCACGTTTGATGAAATGACTGCATAGACTGATAACATATACACTAAAAATAAGTTATGATATATAAGATGTAAATCCACAATGGATGATGATATACCTGTGATGGTGCTCTCTCAAAGAGAATGTCATCCATACGTCCCACAATCTTCTCCCTTTGATCATGATCCCGTTCGAGAAATGCTGCTTGCTTACTTAGATGTTGCACGCTGCAAACACATGTTTACAAATGATTACAACATACTAGAAAGTTGTAGCAAGTTCAAGAAAAGAATTTTATCCAAAATCTAAAAATGCCACTTTCAGTTCCTTTCTGGGGGTATATTGTGTAAAACCCACATATTTATGCACACTAATTAGGGATCAGTCATCTCTTTTCTGTGTGTATATAATACTTATACATAGATGCTAAAATCCAATTAACTAGAAAGTTCCACAAACTAGATAACGCTCCTCTTTAATAATTTAATTGAAGTCCTACATTTGGCGGGAATCTCCCATTAAACACCTACATATGTTACTTAATACATTCGTGTTAAATGCTTGGATGCAACATCTATGTTAAAGTGGGCAAGTGCTTTTGAGATATTACTTGATTGTATAATACCCATGAAAATTAAGGGTAACTTGTACAAGACGGTTACAAGCCCCAAACTGCTTCAAGGCTCAAAATTTAGGAGTAGGACAATTTAGAAGTATCACAAAATTTTGGTATTCAAATCAATTAATATGAATTCAAATACAAATTCGAATGCTGCAAACCTAACCAAATTCAAACAGTGTTCTAATCTATTCGATTTGGTTTGTTTTCACCCTTAATAAACTAGTTAAGTATTGAAGTCTAGACAGTAGATTGACCATTATATCCTTACATATAAGGGTTACATGCTTTTTATAATATAAAGTCACTGATAAATGTAGTGAATTTTTCAATGATAATTCCTATATGAATCCAAATTGCATATCATACATAGCAGAGTGTATCAATACATAAATCTTTGCAAATTGTAGGGAAAAAACCTACATCTTGCTTCGAATTAGCGCACGAACTATTGAAGTTTCAGGACTCATGTCCCAAATTCGCAGCGCCACTTTTCCCTCGTTCATCGAAAACCCCAAATTGCCGCCGTTTGGATTGTTCACTGTATCCATTGTTCTTTCTGATGAATCTCCCACCTACAGAACAATTCAAGAAGGAAAAAAAAAAGATTTTCAGTGAATTTTATCCATATTCGACAGTAATTTCGCAGAAAACCCTAACCCTCTAGAGAGAGTGGACAAACCTCGAGGTTTAGGGTTTTAGACTCTAGAAGAGTCATTGTTTCCCAAATTCGAGCCCTAGGGTTTGAAAAAACTAATGATGAAACTTTGGGATTACATAGGTTACGGTTCTTTGAGTCATTGTTTCCCAAATTCGCAACAATTCTAACATTAGGGTTTGAGAAAATTAAAGATCGATGAAGATTATATAGGTTACGGTAGTTTGAAATCCGACACCCAGTGCGATTCCGCTTAAGCCCATTTAAATAAATAAATAAAAATTTAGCGCTTTTTATAAAAAGACATAGGAAAATGCAATGCTTTTTACATGTAATTTATATATATGTTTTGTACCCACTATGATTTAGAATCTGATTTTCGCTAAGAAATTATTTGTAATATTGTCTAATTCTTTTGATCACATTGTGTTTGTTTAAATGTTATTTAAAGCTTCCAAGGGGAAAAAATTTGTTTGGTTGTGTTTTAATGTTTATTTTTTATATCATTGTAGTTATATTTGACATGATTACAGAAAGTATTTTGGGCTAGATTTTATCAGAACCTCTGAAAAAAGAATGTATGTATTCATTGAGAAAGAAAAAGAAAAAGAAAAAGAAAAAGAACATAGTGGAATCTCTCAAAAAATACTGTATGTATTCATTGAAAAAGAACAAGAAAAAAAATCATTGTTTAACTAAATCAAGCGTGTCAGTTTTGTGCTGTTAGGAAGGACAATTGTTGATGTCAAAGTTCTTTACAGCGAGATTTGAGGATGATCTTGAAGAGGTTGGGGTCCCTTAACCTCCTTTCATGGCTGATCCCCCAATAGACAGAGAGTCCTGCAAAACTGCAACACGTTAGAGGATTGGAGTTGGGTTCTCCGGTGATTCCTCCGACGATCAAGTCCGTAATGAGCTTGAGTAGAGAAGAAATATGATTGTAAGGTGTTAATTAGGAAAAGTTTGATTACCCTTGTGCTACAGACAATGCCTCTATTTATAGCAAGTCCAGAGAGTCAATTTGTAATTTCGCGAGAGTCCAAGCAGACAGTTTAGTCAGCTTAGTCAGCAGTTTCTTTACAGGTGTCGGCTGTGTGTGGCATGAGTCACCCTTGTGATTAATGCGTTGGTGACAGAGGATGGATGGTGCTGACGGAGTCTGATGAGTTATAAAGACTTTTGGGGCTTGAGCAATGATGATTTCTGACCGTGCATTTAATGTGATGGTGGCTGGCTGCCCGCACGGCGTTCGAGAATGATCGCCTTTCGTCTCGGTCTGGCAAGAAGGGACGACTCCTTTCAACTCGGCCTGGAGAGAAGGGACAACTCCGGCTGATGAGAAGAGACGACTCCTTGCGAGAAGGGCGACTTCGGCTGGCGAGAAAGGTAACGACTCGACTGGCGAGAAGGGCGACTTCGGCTGGCGAAAGGGCGCCTCGGTGAGAAGGGCGACTTCGGCTGGCGACAAATGATGCCTTTTACTCGGCTTTGAAAGTTCTCGACCCGACCTTGTGTTGGGGACGACTCGACCTAGCGAGAAGGGACACCTCCTGGCGAGAAGGGACGCTTTCGCGTACCGAGAAGAGACGCTCGTCTCTCGACTGGAAGAACGGGACTCGTCTGCCTATCCGGTAATTGGGGTGTAATCTGCTTGAGATACGTGTCAGCCAGTTGAATGTGATTAACACTTGCTTATTTCTATAGCACAACAATAATGCCTTGAGATCTCCTCACAAAGCTCCGGCAGGTTTTCGTCAAATTACTTACAAAATGAATCACTACCTAAAATTTTTGGTTGTTTTTTGTTTTTTAATTGTTTTTGTTTTGTAATTGTACAGGCACAAAATTAGATAGAATTTCAATTGGGGAACTACCATATAAAGTTTTAATTCTTATCTGATGTAGTTTTCAAAAAAAAAAAAAGATAGATGATTGGCTTAATCAGATGAAAAGATCAAGTTTTAGGAAGACATAGATGGAGAAAATTTTTGGGAAGACAGCTGAACTTTCTAGCTCTCATTCACTTCAAAGCTCCCATTTTTCTCACTTGTGTCTATATCCCATTGTTCATCGTTGCATTTATCATTTTTAAATGTTTGTCAAATTTAATGGAGAGGTTAAATTAAAAGTCGTCATTGTAGATGCCTAAAGACTAGTTTAATAAAAAGATATAAGAAACGAGATTTACGTGGTTCGACAATTTGCCTACGTCCCACGGGGTAAGGAGGGGGATTTTCACTAATAGAAAGAGAGAATATAAATTAGGATTACAAGTTCTCACAAAGAAACCCTAAAACAAACCTCTCAATCTCTCAAAAGATCTCCTCTCCAAAGATGCACCAAACTCTCTCAAAGGCGCTCCAAAGCGTGCTTGAAACTTACCTAACAATCGGGTTAGGGGTTATAAATAACCTCTAAACGAATTGGGTTTAAAACCAATTCCTAATTAGACCCGTTTTGAATGCCTGATTAGTCGACTACAACTCATATTAGTCGACTAATGAACTGTAGATTAGTCGACTACAACTCATATTAGTCGACTAATGAACTGTAGATTAGTCGACTACAACTCATATTAGTCGACTAATGAACTGTAGATTAGTCGACTACAACTCATATTAGTCGACTACAACTCATATTAGTCGACTACAACTCATATTAGTCGACTACAACTCATATTAGTCGACTACAATGCCTAGTAGTCATACCATGAACCTAAAACCGTCTTGTGCATGTTTTGTGCATGTTCTACAATTCTCCACCTCGTACATCATTTGATTCACCTCAAATTTTGACCTAACACCGTAGAACACCAAGAACATCTAGAGATCACCATCACCAATCCAGCAATCCAAATTTACTACATCTGATCGCCTACGCACTTCTACACCGGATCGCTTGATGGGTAATTTTGAGTGATTACCTTAGTTGCAAGTATACAACCCTTATCAAGTTATAGTATAAAGATTATCGATCCCAAGGAACGGAAAGTAGGAGAGTTTTGCTCAAGTTTTGGTTCTCAAATTATGCACACAATTAGGAGTTTATTAAAATAAAATGAAAACGATAAAATGGTGAAAGTGGATGTGGAGAGGTTAAAGAGAGTGGATTGTGGATTATGTGCAAAGGAGGAGAAAAATAAAGTTGAGAGTGTGGTGGTGGTTATATGCACATAATAACAAAACTAGGTTTGAGATTATATGCACATGGAGGGAAAATGAGATTGAGAGAAAATAAGTGCAAAATAAAAAGAAAGCAAGATTGAGAGAGAGAGGAGAGAGTAAAGGAAAATCAAAATCAAGAATAAAGAAAATAGCAACAAATGGAAAACAAGCTGGCGTTCGAATGATCGCCTTTCGTCTCGGTCTGGCAAGAAGGGACGACTCCTTTCAACTCGGCCTGGAGAGAAGGGACGCCTCCTAGCGAGAAGGGACAACTCGGCCTGATGAGAAGAGACGACTCCTTGCAAGAAGGGACGACTCGGCCTGGCGAGAAAGGTAACCTGACTCAGCCTGGCGAGAAGGGACGACTTGGCCTGGCGAGAAAGGACGCCTCCTGGTGAGAAGGGACGACTCAGCCTGGCGACAAATGATGCCTTTTTACTCGGCTTTGAAAGTTCTCGACCCGGCCTTGTGTTGGGGACGACTCGACCTAGCGAGAAGGGACACCTCCTGGCGAGAAGGGACGCCTTTCGTTTCGGCCTGGAGAGAAGAGACGCCTCTGGTCTCGACCTGGCGAGAACGGACGCCTGTCTCGGCCTATCTGGGTCGAATTGGGGTGTAATCTGCTTGAGATACGTGTCAGCCAGTTGAATGTGATTAACACTTGCTTATTTCTATAGCACAACAATAATGCCTTGAGATCTCCTCACAAAGCTCCGGCAGGTTTTCGTCAAATTACTTACAAAATGAATCACTACTTAAAATTTTTGGTTGTTTTTTGTTTTTTAATTGTTTTTGTTTTGTAATTGTACAGGCACAAAATTAGATAGAATTTCAATTGGGGAACTACCATATAAAGTTTTAATTCTTATCTGATGTAGTTTTCAAAAAAAAAAAAGATAGATGATTGGCTTAATCGGATGAAAAGATCAAGTTTTAGGAAGACATAGATGGAGAAAATTTTGGGAAGACAATGAACTTTCTAGCTCTCATTCACTTCAAAGTGTGAAGCGGACCATGAACCGTCGAGAGAAACCACCACAAACGGAAAAGCAAAACACAATAAAAGAGTAAAGACACGAGATTTACGTGGTTCGACAATTTGCCTACGTCCCCGGGGTAAGGAGGGGATTTTCACTAATAGAAAGAGAGAATATAAATTAGGATTACAAGTTCTCACAAAGAAACCCTAAAACAAACCTCTCAATCTCTCAAAAGATCTCCTCTCCAAAGATGCACCAAACTCTCTCAAAGGCCGCTCCAAAACGTGCTTGAAACTTACCTAACAATCGGTTAGGGGTTATAAATAACCTCTAAACGAATTGGGTTTAAAACCAATTCCTAATTAGACCCGTTTTGAATGCTTGATTAGTCGACTACAACTCATATTAGTCGACTACAACTCATATTAGTCGACTACAACTCATATTAGTCGACTACAACTCATATTAGTCGACTACAACTCATATTAGTCGACTACAACTCATATTAGTCGACTACAACTCATATTAGTCGACTACAACTCATATTAGTCGACTACAACTCATATTAGTCGACTACAACTCATATTAGTCGACTACAACTCATATTAGTCGACTACAATGCCTAGTAGTCGACTCACCGAACCTGCTGTCTTGTGCATGTTTTGTGCATGTTCTACAATTCTCCACCTCGTACATCATTTGATTCACCTCAAATTTTGGGCCGAACACCGAAGAACACCAAGAACATCTAGAGATCACCATCACCAATCCGAGCAATCCATAGCGCCACTACATCTGCCGCCTCACATGCCTCCACAGGGATCAAGCTTGATGGGTAATTTTGAGTGATTACCTTAGTTGCAAGTATACAACCCTTATCAAGTTATAGTATAAAAGATTATCGATCCCACGAGGAACGGAAAGTAGGAGAGTTTTGCTCAAGTTTTGGTTCTCAAATTATCTTGCGACAATTAGGAGTTTATTAAAATAAAATGAAAGCGATAAAATGGTGAAAGTGGATGTGGAGAGGTTAAAGAGAGTGGATTGTGGATTATGTGCAAAGGAGGAGAAAAATAAAGTTGAGAGTGTGGTGGTGGTTATATGCACATAATAACAAAACTAGGTTTGAGATTATATGCACATGGAGGAAAATGAGATTGAGAGAAAATAAGTGCAAAATAAAAGAAAGCAAGATTGAGAGAGAGAGGAGAGAGTAAAGGAAAATCAAAATCAAGAATAAAGAAAAATAGCAACAAATGGAAAACAAGGATAAGTGGAAAATAAAGAAGGTAAAGTATGGAGGATTAATTAAAGATATGAGGAATCTAGAGTAGATCCACTTAGCTTATCTCAATCTCATGAGAATGAGTTGGATTTGTTAGCTAGTTTCAAACAATCTCTAGGGATCCCACAAATATTGGCTCCACACTTAGAAAGGGTAATTCCCTAGAGGGTTCTAGCCTCAAGGTGAATTGAAGAAAAGGAAAATCTATTCTAGAAAGTAAATACAAGAATTAAATACATTGCATGAAAGTAAATTGCATGAAAGTAAATTGCATGAAATTAAATTGCATGAAAGTAAATCTAAGCTACAAAGCAATAAATGAACAAGAAAGAAAATGAATAAAATAGAAACCAACAACTCTCGATCTTAATCTAATCCTCCTTTTGGTCCTTGGATTAGAAGAAGAGAAAGGAAATTGAAGGGTGAAAAATTTCATTTATTGTGTAACAAAGTTACAATTTTGGAAGGTCTCCTCAATTAAGAGTAACCCTCCTCTCCAAATGGAGTTTTACAAAATATTTCACACTCAAAACACTCACCTTCACCTATTTATAGCCCAACGGAGTTGATGTGAACCATTGGATCAAACCTAGCCAAAAGGAAATCTGAAATCTGTTGGGAACCGTCGGTTGGCCGTCGGTTAGCCAACGATTAACCGGTTGGCAACCGGTTAGTCAACCGATTGGTTCCCAACCGAATTTGTCTTTTCTTGATTTTTCTTCACGAATTTCTCTTGGATCAATTTGGTATCTTGGGCCTTGGTTTGTCTTGATTTGGGCTTCAAATATTGGTAGAAATTAGAGAATTTGAGTCATTTGGGCTTTTATTCACTTCAAAGGAATGGCGGAAACCGTCGAGAGAAACCACCACAAACGGAAAAGCAAAACACAATAAAAGAGTAAAGACGAGATTTACGTGGTTCGACAATTTGCCTACGTCCACGGGTAAGGAGGGGATTTTCACTAATAGAAAGAGAGAATATAAATTAGGATTACAAGTTCTCACAAAGAAACCCTAAAACAAACCTCTCAATCTCTCAAAGATCTCCTCTCCAAAGATGCACCAAACTCTCTCAAAGGGCTCCAAAACGTGCTTGAAACTTACTAACAATCGGTTAGGGGTTATAAATAACCTCTAAACGAATTGGGTTTAAAACCAATTCCTAATTAGACCCGCTGAATGCTTGATTAGTCACTACAACTCATATTAGTCGACTAATGAACTGTAGATTAGTCGACTACAATACAGTTAGTCACTACCGGACTCACGAAATACACCTTTACGTCGTTTACGGTGTAGTCGACTACAACTCATATTAGTCGACTACTCGTTCCGACAAAACTTGCTTTCATGCGCTACGGTGTAGTCGACTACAATGCCTAGTAGTCGACTCTGAACCGCTATTGCTTGTGTTTTGTGCATGTTCTACAATTCTCCACCTCGTACATCATTTGATTCACCTCAAATTTTGGGCCGAACAGAAGAACACCAAGAACATCTAGAGATCATCACCATCAGGCCAATCCAATTTAGCCACTACACGCTGACTGCCCCTCACGTACCCTCCGGGATCAAGCTTGATGGGTAATTTTGAGTGATTACCTTAGTTGCAAGTATACAACCCTTATCAAGTTATAGTATAAAAGATTATCGATCCCACGAGGAACGGAAAGTAGGAGAGTTTTGCTCAAGTTTTGGTTCTCAAATTATGCGCGACAATTAGGAGTTTATTAAAATAAAATGAAAACGATAAAATGGTGAAAGTGGATGTGGAGAGGTTAAAGAGAGTGGATTGTGGATTATGTGCAAAGGAGGAGAAAAATAAAGTTGAGAGTGTGGTGGTGGTTATATGCACATAATAACAAAACTAGGTTTGAGATTATATGCACATGGAGGAAAATGAGATTGAGAGAAAATAAGTGCAAAATAAAAGAAAGCAAGATTGAGAGAGAGAGAGAGTAAAGGAAAATCAAAATCAAGAATAAAGAAAAATAGCAACAAATGGAAAACAAGGATAAGTGGAAAATAAAGAAGGTAAAGTATGGAGGATTAATTAAAGATATGAGGAATCTAGAGTAGATCCACTTAGCTTATCTCAATCTCATGAGAATGAGTTGGATTTGTTAGCTAGTTTCAAACAATCTCGGGATCCCACAAATATTGGCTCCACACTTAGAAAAGGGTAATTCCCTAGAGGGTTCTAGCCTCAAGGTGAATTAAAGAAAAGGAAAATCTATTCTAGAAAGTAAATACAAGAATTAAATACATTGCATGAAAGTAAATTGCATGAAAGTAAATTGCATGAAATTAAATTGCATGAAAGTAAATCTAAGCTACAAAGCAATAAATGAACAAGAAAGAAAATGAATAAAATAGAAACCAACAACTCCTGATCTTAATCTAATCCTCCTTTTGGTCCTTGGATTAGAAGAAGAGAAAGGAAATTGAAGGGGTGAAAAATTTCATTTATTGTGTAACAAAAGTTACAATTTTGGAAGGTCTCCTCAATTAAGAGTAACCCTCCTCTCCAAATGGAGTTTTTACAAAATATTTCACACTCAAAACACTCAGCCTTCACCCCTATTTATAGCCCAACGGAGTTGATGTGAACCATTGGATCAAACCTAGCCAAAAAGGAAGAGAAATCCACCATTAATCTGAAATCTGTTGGGAACCGATCGGTTGGCCGATCGGTTAGCCAACCGGTTAGCTAACCGGTTGGTCAACCGATTGGTTCCCAACCGAATTTGTCTTTTCTTGATTTTTCTTCACGAATTTCTCTTGGATCAATTTGGTATCTTGGGCCTTGGTTTGTCTTTAGATTTGGGCTTCAAATATTGGTAGAAATTCAGAGAATTTGAGTCATTTGGGCTTTTATTCATTATTTCTTTATTAGCATGCAAAATAAGATAAAAATGATTATTAGTAATATCGTTATTCATATAACATAGGTAATAAGGGTATAAAAATGTAATTAAAATGTGATAATCAAATACCCCCACACCTAAGCTTTTGCTAGTCCTCTAGCAAAGAAAATAAAAAGAAAACCTAACTCACTTTCGCAGGAATCGCGGTTGTATTTAGCACATACAACAAGCCTTTAAACCCCTAGGTTACCCTAGTGGACGAGTTGTAGTCTCGTGAGGGTTTGCAGTGAATATACCCACAAAATTCAGTCAACTTGCCAATTTAAAGAAGTTAATAAAATAATTAATTCATTTGATATCTTCAAACATTCCAATTGAAGTTGGTTAATACTCAAGAAAACGTTTTTATCATAACTCCAATGTAATTTTCTTAAGAAAATCCTTTCATTATAGTTATACAAAACCAAGTTTAACTCAAAAATTTAATTTAAAAGTTTTGAAACGGACATGCTAACCCTTTGTTTTAAACAACTTCAAGTCTTTTAATCCATTTTATTTTTCAAGAACATATACAAATATAACTATATACAAAAACATGGTTAGTATGATTTTTTTTTTTTTTACTCTTTATTCCTTGGTGGTTTTGTTCTTTTAATCGGCTTTCTAAGTGACCATTTAGCGAGTTTTGGGCCAATGAATCCCAACCCAATTGGGCTTAGGTCATTAAGCATAGAAATACTCCTCGGGCTTAATTACTCAGTCAACTTAGGCTTAGTAAAATAGAACCACCAATAATTTTAAGAGAAATTTTTCTTCTATTTATTAAGTTAGTATATATGTGTGTATATGTATATATATTCGAACAATATTTGGATCAAGACAACTTGAAAAATTATTTTCAACTCTAAGTTAGGCATGCAAAATTTCATTACTTTAATTAAAAATCTAAGTTACAACTTAAGTAAAGTATATTACTTTGAAAATCATTTCTTAAGAAATTTATTTGGAGTTATCATAAAAGGTAAACTTGAGTATAGAACCAACTAAGGATTAGAAGACTTAAATTCTATCAAATTGATCAATTTTAATCAACTCTATTAAGTTGGCAAGTGACTCTTTTTTTTTTATGAAAAGAGGAAAAAAATGATTATTAGTAATATCGTTATTCATATAACATAGGTAATAAGGGTATAAAAATGTAATTAAAATGTGATAATCAAATACCCCACACACTAAGCTTTTGCTAGTCCTCTAGCAAAGAAAATAAAAAGAACCTACTCACTTTCGAGAATGCGGTTGTATTTAGCACATACAACATTTAAACCCTAGGTTACCCTAGTGGACGAGTTGTAGTCGTGAGGGTTTGATGAATATACCCACAAAATTCAGTCAACTTGCCAATTTAAAGAAGTTAATAAAATAATTAATTCATTTGATATCTTCAAACATTCCAATTGAAGTTGGTTAATACTCAAAAGCGTTTTTATCATAACTCCAATGTAATTTTCTTAAGAAAATCCTTTCATTATAGTTATACAAAACCAAGTTTAACTCAAAATTTAATTTAAAAGTTTTGAAACGGACATGCTAACCCTTTGTTTTAAACAACTTCAAGTCTTTTAATCCATTTTATTTTTCAAGAACATATACAAATATAACTATATACAAAAACATGGTTAGTATGATTTTTTTTTTTTTTACTCTTTATTCCTTGGTGGTTTTGTTCTTTTAATCGGCTTTCTAAGTGACCATTTAGCGAGTTTTGGGCCAATGAATCCCAACCAATTGGGCTTAGGTCATTAAGCATAGAAATACTCCTCGGGCTTAATTACTCATCAACTTAGGCTTAGTAAAATAGAACCACCAATAATTTTAAGAGAAATTTTTCTTCTATTTATTAAGTTAGTATATATGTGTGTATATGTATATATATTCTGAACAATATTTGGATCAAGACAACTTGAAAAATTATTTTCAACTCTAAGTTAGGCATGCAAAATTTCATTACTTTAATTAAAAATCTAAGTTACAACTTAAGTAAAGTATATTACTTTGAAAATCATTTCTTAAGAAATTTATTTGGAGTTATCATAAAAGGTAAACTTGAGTATAGAACCAACTAAGGATTAGAAGACTTAAATTCTATCAAATTGATCAATTTTAATCAACTCTATTAAGTTGGCAAGTGACTCTTTTTTATGAAAAGAGGAAAAAAATGACATAAAAAGAAAGAAAATGGTAAGAAGAGGAAAATGACTAAGATAAAGAGCAAAATGACTAATTCCCACCCCACCTAAATTTTGCATTGTCCTCAATGCAAATTCTATTATGCACAAAGTAAAACAGATAAGCATGGAAGCACTTACATTTGTTCGGTCGACTTCGAACAATGATAAAAAGTCTGTAATTACCTTTGGTATGAGAAGGTGGAGTCAAAAATTTATTCTCTCCTTTTTCTTTTTTTTCTTTTTCTTCTTTTTTTTTTTTTTGAAAAGAACAAGAAACTCTCACATGAGAGAAGAATAAATTCTTTTTATTATTATTGTGGGACAAAAAATAAAAATGTAGAATAAAAGATAAAACATGAGAAGCTCATATTCTACATTAAATCCTACCTTATTGCTGAAAATTCTACCCCGAAATTTAAAGAATTTCAAGATGATATAATCAATGATGTTCTCAAATTCTGAAAATTCCAAGGTTTGCAATGTGTTTTGCAGCAAATTAAGGTAGGTCTTATTGGTGTTATGCATTTTGAACTTAGATTTTTGATTAATGACAATTTGACATTTTGGTTGCTCTTTCAAAAATCTAAGCTCATCAGAAAAGAGTTCTTCGAATGTTGCATTCAAAAGGCATGTATTCAACACAGTTCCCTCATTTTGGAAAATCAAATCTGAATTTTTTAAGATTTCCAGTTCCTCATGAAAGATTTCCTCAAAACTAATGTCAGATTCATTCTCTACTTCTGTTAAACTTTCTTGGATGTAATTGATTTCGAAAGGCTGCTTATCAATATTATTTCTGGATTGAAAATATTAAGTTCAAGAATGATTCCCAAAAGACTTCATGTGACCAGGTTCTACGGTTGATGAGAGCATTAGAAGTGGCTAGAACGGTCTTCCTAAGATCACGGTATCTGTCCTTTGGGATTGGAAGAAGAAAGGAAATTGAAGGGGTGAAAAATTTCATTTATTGTGTAACAAAGTTACAATTTTGGAAGGTCTCCTCAATTAAGAGTAACCCTCCTCTCCAAATGGAGTTTTACAAAATATTTCACACTCAAAACACTCACCTTCACCCCTATTTATAGCCCAACGGAGTTGATGTGAACCATTGGATCAAACCTAGCCAAAAGGAAGAGAAATCCACCATTAATCTGAAATCATTTGGGAACCGATCGGTTGGCGATCGGTTAATAACCGATTAATAACCGGTTGGCCAACCGGTTGGTCAACCGATTGGTTCCCAACCGAATTTGTCTTTTCTTGATTTTTCTTCACGAATTTCTCTTGGATCAATTTGGTATCTTGGGCCTTGGTTTGTCTTCGATTTGGGCTTCAAATATTGGTAGAAATTCGAGAATTTGAGTCATTTGGGCTTTTATTCATTATTTCTTTATTAGCCGCAAAATAAGATAAAAATGATTATTAGTAATATCGTTATTCATATAACATAGGTAATAAGGGTATAAAAATGTAATTAAAATGTGATAATCAAAGCTCACCGTAGTTCACCTCAAATCATCTCCACCTTACCCATTACCGCCCCGAAGGGTCATGCCCTCTTGGGCAAATCAACAAGAGTCGATATGAAGCAAGTCTAAGCAATGCTTAAACTTACTACCGTGACCACCTTGGTTAACATGTCCGGGATTCTCATTCGTGCACCTTCATGAGAAATACCACCTTCCTCAATGACATCCCGCACAAAATGATACCTGACATCGATATGCTTGGTACGAGCATGATGAACCTGATTCTTCGCCAAGTGAATTGCACTCTGACTGCCACACCACAAGTTCACGTTTTCTGCTCAATCCCCAAATCGCCTAGAAGACCCCACAACCACAATGCTTCCTTCACTCTCTCGCCATGGCCATGTACTCGGCCTCGTAGTAGAAAGTGCCATCAGTAGCTGTAACATCGATCGCCAACTAACGGGAGCTCCATGTATCTTAAATACATAGCCGGTAGTAGATCGCCGTCTATCTAGATCGCCCGCATAATCGAGTCCACAAACCCGTCAATCGACATGTTTCTCCACCAAAACACAGACCAGATCAACGCACCCTTTAAGTACCGAGGACCCACTTCATCGCTTCCCGCGCCTTTCCGGATTCGCCATGAATCTATCGACCACACTAACCGCCAGGAAATATCTCGGCGTACACACCATTGCATACATTAAACCGCCAATCGCACTAGCATAGGAACACGCTCCATGTGCCTTCTCTTCATGTAGTGGGAGATTGATTACCGTGAAAGTCTAAAGTGTGGAGCCATGGAGTCACCACCGACTTAGCACTTTGCATCCCGAACCTCGCGATCACCCGCTCTATGTAGCCCTTCCGACTCAAGAACAATCGTCGATTAAGCGGCTCTCTTCTAATCTCCATACCCGATTTTTCTAGCAAAGACCCATGTCCTTCATCTCGAACTCTTCACCAAGTTGAGATTTCAACCTATCTATCTCCACCCCGCTCTTAGAAGCAATAAGCATGTCATCCACATACAAAAGAAGATAGATAAAATTACCTCCGCGAAGCTTCAGAATGTAAACACAACAATCATGATCGCCGAAAACCCATGCTTCAAAGATGAAGAAGTCAAATCGCTTGTACCACTGCCGGGAGATTGCTTTAATCCATACGTTGACTTTCTCAAACGACACACATGATTCATTCCCTATACATTAAACTTTCTTGGATGTAATTGATTTCGAAGAACATCAATATTATTTCTGGATTGAAAATATTAAGTTCGTGATCGATTCCCAAAAACGACTTCATGTGACGGTTACGGTTGATGAGAGCATTAGAAGTGGCTAGAACGGTCTTCCTAAGATCACGGTATGTCCTTTGGGATTGGAAGAAGAGAAATTGAAGGGGTGAAAAATTTCATTTATTGTGTAACAAAGTTACAATTTTGGAAGGTCTCCTCAATTAAGAGTAACCCTCCTCTCCAAATGGAGTTTTACAAAATATTTCACACTCAAAACACTCGGCCTTCACCCATATTAGCCAGGTTGATGTGAACCATTGGATCAAACCTAGCCAAAAGGAAATCCACCATTAATCCGAAACATTTGGGAACGATGGTTGGCCGTCGGTTGCAACCGATTAATAACCGGTTGGCCAACCGGTTAGTCCAGATTGGTTCCCAGAATTTGTCTTTCTTGATTTTTCTTCACGAATTTCTCTTGGATCAATTTGGTATCTTGGGCCTTGGTTTGTCTTGATTTGGGCTTCAAATATTGGTAGAAATTGAAGAATTTGAGTCATTTGGGCTTTTATTCATTATTTCTTTATTAGCGCAAAATAAGATAAAAATGATTATTAGTAATATCGTTATTCATATAACATAGGTAATAAGGGTATAAAAATGTAATTAAAATGTGATAATCAAAGCTCACCGTAGTTCACCTCAAATCATCTCCACCTTACCCATTCTGCACAGAAGATCATGCCCTCTTGGGCAAATCAACAAGAGTCGATATGAAGCAAGTCTAAGCAATGCTTAAACTTACTACCGTGACCACCTTGGTTAACATGTCCGGGATTCTCATTCGTGTGCACCTTCATGAGAGAAATACCACCTTCCTCAATGACATCCCGCACAAAATGATACGACATCGATATGCTTGGTACGAGCATGATGAACTGATTCTTCGCCAAGTGAATTGCACTCGACCGCCACACCACAAGTTCACGTTTTCCGCTCAATCCCCAAATCGTCTAGAAGACCCCACAACCACAATGCTTCCTTCACTCTCTCGCCATGGCCATGCCGGCCTCGTGGTAGAAAGTGCCATGGCGCGTAACATAACATCGCCAACTAACGGGAGCTCCATGTATCTTAAATACATAGCCAGAGTAGATCGCCGTCTATCTAGATCGCCCGCATAATCGAGTCCACAAACCCGTCAATCGACATGTTTCTCCACCAAAACACGGACAGTATCAGCGGTACCCTTTAAGTACCGAGGACCCACTTCACTGCTTCCCGGTCGCCTTTCCGGATTCGCCATGAATCTACGACACTAACGCTGTGAAATATGCAGTGTACACACCATTGCATACATTAAACCGCCAACCGCACTAGCATAGGAACCGCTCCATGTCGCCTTCTCTTCGTGTAGTGGGAGATTGATTACCAGAAAGTCTAAAGTGTGGAGCCAATGGAGTCACCACCGACTTAGCACTTTGCATCCCGAACCTCGCGATCACCCGCTCTATGTAGCCCTTCTGACTCAAGAACAATCGTCGATTAAGCGGCTCTCTTCTAATCTCCATACCCGATTTTTCTAGCAAAGACCCATGTCCTTCATCTCGAACTCTTCACCAAGTTGAGATTTCAACCTATCTATCTCCACCCTGCTCTTAGAAGCAATAAGCATGTCATCCACATACAAAAGAAGATAGATAAAATTACCTCCGCGAAGCTTCCGAATGTAAACACAACAATCATGATCGCTTCGGGAAAACCCATGCTTCAAAGATGAAGAAGTCAAATCGCTTGTACCACTGCCGGGAGATTGCTTTAATCCATACGTTGACTTTCTCAAACGACACACATGATTCTCCTTATCCTCAACCTTGTAGCCCTCAGGTTGATGCATGTAGATCTCTTCACCCAAGTCTCCGTGCAAGAAGGCTGTTTTAACATCGAGTTGATCCAGCTCAAAATCACCATGAGCAACAATACTCAATAGCACCCGAATAGAAGTGTGTTTCACCACCGGAGAAAATATCTCATTGTAATCCACACCTCTTTCTCGCAAAACCCTTAGCCACTAGCCTCGCCTTGTATCTTACACCACCGAAGCTCTGAAGATCTTCCTTTCTTTTATACACCCACTTACAACCAATAGCTTTTCTTCCTACCGGCAATGGGACCACCTCCCATGTATGATTCTTCCGGAGATTCCATCTCTTCCTCCATCGCAGCCCAACCAACTCTCACTATCCTTGTCCCGAATAGCTTCCTTGAAGGAGACCGCTCGTCCTCCTCCACCGAGAGCGTATTCAACCATATTAGCCTGCCCATAGTGCTTTAGGGGTTGATCAGCCCCCGCCTTCATGACTCGCTTGTATGCTCGCTTTGGCCTAGTGGAAGCCAAATTATCCTCGAGCCTGTTGTTGTAGTGCCTGTATTTTCCTCGCTGAACCTCCTCCCCGCTCAAGCTCATCATCTACGACTTCCCACTTGAGCACGATTAGAACCTAGTTGGTCTTTAGGTTCTATTTCAATAACACGAGACTTAGAAGTCTCACCGGCCATAACACCATCATCCTTGGACCCCTAGCAATCATGGATTTCTCATCAAAGGTAACATCCTGGCGACCACGAACTTTGAATCTTCCAGACACCAAAGGCGATAGCCTTTACGCCCTTGCATATCCCAAGAATATTGCCTTCTTGGCCCTCGTCAAGCTTTCCCTCGTTGGCGTGATAGTAGGCGGTACATCCGAAAATTCGAGCCTATCATAATCTGCATGCTCCCACGACCACACCTATAGGTGTATCACCATCCAATGTCGAATGTGATGAACGGTTCACAATGTAACAAGTCAGTAGCCACCGCCCACCATTCGTTGCCCAATCACGCATAAGATCGCATACTCATCGCCTTTTCCGCGGTGTTGGTTCGATCTCTCGCGACCCCATTCTGGCGTGGTGTAGACGGCGTCGGTGTCGAACAATTCCCTCGATCACGAACTCCTTGAAAGCACCATCGTATACTGCATGCCGTTATCGGATCTCGGCGTCTTCAATTTCTTTCTGTCTGTTCTCAACCATTGTTCTCCACTTCTTGAATGTCTCGAACACCTCATTCTTGTGCTTGGAAAGTAAATCCAAGCATACCTAGAATAATCATCAATAAGCGAGACATAATACACGGAACCACCCTTGGAAGTTATGCGGACCCCAAACATCCGTGTGCACATAATCTAGTATCCCTCGCTCTTAGACTTGCTGCTCGAAACTTGACCTCGTGTGACTTTCCTACACACAATCCTCGCAAAAATCCATGCTAGGTTCCTTGATTCTTGTGAGACCCTCTTTACCAAGCGAGAACTAGACCCTTCTCGACATATGCCCAAGCCGCCTATGCCATAACCGTGTGTGCTCACATGGGTCTCCACCACTTCGCCGGTTCAACATTTGCATCTCCTGTCACCGTCGTGCACGAGAGTATATAGATTACCGTGGCGAACACCCTTCATCACTACTAAGGAACCACGAACAACCTTCTTCACTCCGTTTTCCGTCACAATCCACGCAACCACCGGAGTCCAAAGCACCAACCGAGATAAGATTCTTCCGCAAGTCGGGAACATGCCTCACATCCGTCAAGGTTCGAACCACTCCATCATGCATCTTGATTTTGATATTACCTAGCCCCACTATTTTACAAGCATGGTTATTCCCCATCAATACAGTTCCCCATCAATGCCTCTGTAGGTAGTAAACCACTTCCTATTTGGACACATATGGTAAGAGCAACCGAATCAAGTATCCACTTTCCGAGATCTCCTCGCCACCTATGGCGACATAGCATTCCTTATCGCTCCTTCCTCTGAAGCGTGCTCGCTTCTTCCTTGCCCTCTCCTCTCGGTCTTGTTGTTGTTCTTCTTTCCACCTACTCTCTTATTTGGACGGTCGACTTTGAAATGCCCAGCTTCACCGCGACTTGAAACATCCTTTTCCTAAGAGGTCTTGATTTAGATCTAGACTTTCCTCCTTGCCTTTTCCTCGCTCATTGCTCCTTCCTCTTGCAAACAATCCCTGCGCTTGTTCCCCTGTTACGCCGATTAGCCATGTCACTAGTTGCGATCTTAGAAGATCGTCAGCTAGAAGTGCCGTTCTAGTCTCATCCATCTTGATTTTCTCCCACAAGCCTCGGTGTTTGCACGAGGTTCTCATAAGACTTCGGCAGAGTAGTAGAAGCGCTGATCCTCGTCTCCTACTTTAACATCTATGTCTTTCAAATCGATATGATCCTATCAAACTTGTTGATGTGTTCCTGATTGATGAGCCCTCCTCCATCTTGCAAGTATACAATTTGGATTTTAAGTAGATCCGGTTAGTTAGACTCTTCGTCATGAAGGTACCCTCTAACTTCTTCCACGCACATGGCCGTTTCCTCTCCATCTACCAAGAAAGTTACATCCCTCTCGAGGCATAGGATAATCGGCCGTGCTTCGAGATCCAACTCCTCCCAATCCTCATCGGACATATCCTTGTTCTTCTTCTCCTTTCCATCCAAAGTCTTGTGCAATTTTTGCGAAATTAGAAAATTTTTATCTGCATCCTCCAATAAGAAAAATCGTTCTTCCCATTGAACTTTTCAATCTCGAATTTTCCCACTTTGGTGATTCTTGGTTGGCCATCCTCTGTTTGTCTTCGTGAATCCGCTTCTCTCGGGAATCACCGAACACCCCTCAAATTAGAAATTACACCACTTCAATCGAACAATAGCTCGATACCAATTGTTGAAGCGGCGGACCCATGAACCGTCGAGAGAAACCACCACAAACGGAAAAGCCAAACACAATAAAAGAGTAAAGACACGAGATTTACGTGGTTCGACAATTTGCCTACGTCCACGGGGTAAGGAGGGGATTTTCACTAATAGAAAGAGAATACAAATTAGGATTACAAGTTCTCACAAAGAAACCCTAAAACAAACCTCTCAATCTCTCAAAAGATCTCCTCTCCAAAGATGCACCAAACTCTCTCAAAGGCTTCCAAAACGTGCTTGAAACTTACCCTAACAATCGGGTTAGGGGTTATAAATAACCTCTAAACGAATTGGGTTTAAAACCAATTCCTAATTAGACCCGTTTTGAATGCGCTTGATTAGTCGACTACAACTCATATTAGTCGACTACAACTCATATTAGTCGACTACAACTCATATTAGTCGACTACAACTCATATTAGTCGACTACAACTCATATTAGTCGACTACAACTCATATTAGTCGACTACAACTCATATTAGTCGACTACAACTCATATTAGTCGACTACAACTCATATTAGTCGACTACAACTCATATTAGTCGACTACAACTCATATTAGTCGACTACAACTCATATTAGTCGACTACAATGCCTAGTAGTCGACTCTTGAACTGTGTCTTGTGCATGTTTTTGTGCATGTTCTACAAAAGCTCCCATTTTTCTCACTTGTGTCTATATCCCATTGTTCATCGTTGCATTTATCATTTTTAAATGTTTGTCAAATTTAATGGAGAGGTTAAATTAAAAGTCGTCATTGTAGATGCCTAAAGACTAGTTTAATAAAAGATATAAGAAAATGCAATTTTTTACATATAACATATAATTGGAGGGAGTTTTGTAATTATAGAAAGTGGAGGACATGTTTTGACAATTACCCATTGGTGCTCTCAATTCTAAATATTTATGTATTTTTATTTTTTAGGAATGAAAAATAATAAGTGAATGTTATGGTTGAAAAAATATTAAGGAAAACAAAATATAGCATCGTTACTATACTCTAGTGATCGACAATATAGATTTATGAAATAAGGAATGAAAGAAATTAATGAGTGAAGCAATTTTAAAATGGTCGTGAATTATACCTCTTTTAATATAAGTTGGACGTTAATATTTATGCTACTAGAAATATAGGTCTGGATGTATTTGCTCAACCATTTGTTATATAGTTAGAGGAAACATCATTTTCCTTTTCTTTTATTTTTATTTCTATTTTTGAATATATGTTTTAGTTGTGCCAAAATTTGTTTTTCAAAGCAATAATGAAAAGTGGTGACTTTGTATCATATTTGTTTTGAAAAAGTCAGACAAAGCGTTCTATACATAAAGAAATTGGGTTAGTTTATACAAAATCACCATAAAAAATAATGGTTTTTCATATAACCACCATGGAATTTTTAGTTTTCATAAAGTCGCCATGATGATATGCAACATTAAAAAAGTTTCACCTAGTTATACTTTTCATCCATGTTCTGTTAAATAATATAATAAATTCTTAAAATATCCTCACAAAGGGACCCCCACATCATTCATTATATTTTCTCATGCCAACAAAATACTGTACTTTCACACGAAAATTAGTCTAACTCCCTTAAAGATTTTAATTCCCTCTAAACACCCTCACTCACCAATGGATTTTTATGTCATTTTATACTCTTATTTAATCAAATATGGATGAAAATTATGATTTGGTAACACTTTGTTAACAATGAGTATTATCATAGTGGTTTTATGAAAACTAAATTTCATGGTTATTTTCCAAAAACACTATATGTTGTGGGGGTTTTATTAGATAAAAGAAGAGAAACTATTGTCATATTACTTATACATATGGGTGCCACCTCTAGACTTTTTTTCTTTTTTTGATAATAAAGCAACCGAAAATCGAACTCAAGACCCTGAGAGCCATATTGTAACCTCTCAACAATCATGGTTATTTTCCAAAAAAACACTATATTTTATGGGGGTTTTTATTAGATAAAAGAAGAGAAACTATTGTCATATTACTTATACATATGGGTGCCACCTCTAGACTTTTTTCTTTTTTTGATAATAAAGCAACCGAGAATTGAACTCAAGAACCTGAAAACCAGATTGCAACCTCTCAACCATCTAGGTCCCCCGCAACGCTCACCTCCTTTGGACTATAAGTTAAATATGAAGAAAAATTTTCTATGTGGGGAGGAAGGGAGAGAGGGTCGATTCATACAATTGGGCCAGGGCCGCCAGGCTATATGCGCTATTTTTTCTAATCTAATTTGAATACAATCACCTACTACATTGTTTGAGTTCACTTATTCTATGTTTTAAACTCAGCTCGACCTACCAATTTATGTACTTTCTCTCTTATGTTACTCTAGCATATTTTCAATTAATAAAATTGGATTTAGGCCCTCATCCTAAAAAACAAAATTTTTGAATCCATTAATCAACCAAAAATGGATCAAAAGATTTTTTCCGTTTCTGTATACAAAATATTTATTTACATTCAAATCCCTCTGGGATCAAGCAACTACTCAAGTATGTTTGTAGTTGTAATAATAATTGTAATAAAAGTACGTATGAGTTTATTAAGATATAAACTAATGCTTGATTAGCAAGATAAATCTCTTAGCTTTTCTTCTTTGTTAATCCTCCTTTACTAGCAAGTTGTTTGATCTCATTCCCGAAGGAATTCTATCCTCGAATGTTGGTGTTCTACTGTTTCTTGGACGGCCTCCGCACGCGTCCAAGGCACGTGCGGTGATATATAGGTTCAATTTTATTTTTTATTTTATTTTATTGTTAAGGGTTTAATATGCTGCTAATATAATATTGTAGTTTTGACCTAAACCATTAAGCAAATAAATATAGCTTTATTTGAGTATTGCATTATTGCTCTCCTAAACAATTTAGTTCGGTTATAGGCTTAAATTGGTCCTATTCTAATTAAATTTGATATTTGGAGAGAAAAAATCCTTACAACTTACTACTCAATGAGTTCTCTTCAGTGACTAAAGTTAACAGACTAATAAATTTAATCACTCGGGCTAACTAAGTTAATAATTATCCTTCATAATCATTCTTTCTTAAACCTTTGTCAAATGGGCCTAAGGTCTAAAAATGCTCTAAAAGAATCATAAATAACTGATTATGTGATATACTTAGATCGAACACCAAGTTTGTAGGAGACTAATTAAGAACCAAATAAACTAAATGTTAAGGACCTACATCGTAAAATTCTCATATTATAACTTATGTTGCATTCCGAAGAGAAAAGCTAGCTAGCTAACGGGGAATACCAATAAATGATCCACATGGTATACAAATCCAAGCAAACCCGTAATTGTACTTTGGGATTCTCTAATTGGGATTAGCAACTGCCAGAGCTAATTAAATGGTCAAACTGGTACTACCTACGACTAGAGTTGTGTGCCTAATGCAGAAATTAACAAAAAGGTTTCAACTTTTAAAAATAAAAAACATACGTATATTATACTAGACGCCGAGAATTAACTTTCAACGTTTTGCATTAAACCCCACTAATTTTCAAAATCACACTACACCCCAATAACTTTTACAGAAAAACCCCGCTATCTTTTGGGTAAATTACACTAAACCCCCCAACAACTTTCAAAATGCCTTTTTATGTTATTTTTTGTTCTAATTTATGTGGGTTTTCTGCAAAATGCAGAAACTTACTGGGGGTTTTCTACAATTACAAAAAGTTATATCGGGTTTACTACGATTCTGAAAGTTACTGGGGGTTTACTACAAAACGCTGAAAGTTTGGGGGTTTAGTGTAATTTTATAATTATTTAACACAAAAGAGTCCCATTTGAACCACAATACTAGACATGACTTAAAACCTGCGTCACCTAAGAAAATGCCGGAGAGTTCGCCTTGAGTATCTCCAACTCTTTATTCCGTTGACAACTTCAATTCTAAAACCACCTCTCATTTGCCCTGGATCTCACTTTCCCTATTCTTCACATACCCACCCACCCACCTACACATACTCCTTTTCTATTCCCATGCAAACACATTAATCTACCAAAGCCCTTATATTAGGACACTACTATATACAAACCCCTAGCTAGAACCCCCAAAACAAACTCATATGGCTCCTCTTCCTCCTCTACCACTGAAAACTTCAAAACAATCTCCACTTTCTCTAGTTATCATCATAACCTTCTTCTTCTTTCTCCTTCTTCATTGTCCATGCCATGGATATAGACTTAGGAAGTCGCCGAGCTATCAGAGGCCTCAGACTAGCTTCGTCGTTAGGGGTCGTGCATTTGATTATCTTCCTCGGGGAATCCCAATTCCTCCGTCAGGGCCTTCCAAGAGACATGATTCGATAGTTGATTCGACCAATCTCGAAGAAACAAGATCTCCTTGAGGAAATATCGACCTTTTTTTTCTTTTGTAAGTTTGATATTGAGTTGAGCTGGGCTACTATTGAAACCAGATCCGATAAGTTGGTCCGGTTTTCCTTTGTTACTTCTTAACAGTGTTTTCTCGCCGATAAAATGAGAGGTCACAAGTTCATTACATGACCGTCTTCGTTGTAAAAAATATATTATATATATTTTTTGTTATAGTCATGCAATATAGAAAATGACTACATTTTAATATTGTTTTGTTGTGCGTGTATGATTATGATTAATTGTTTGATGAGGATTGGGGAAGAAGTTTGAAGTGGTTAGGCGGCTCATGTAAGATGCCGTAATCTTATTTGGTAAGACTAACAAAATACCTGCTCCACTGTACATCATTGACTCCGCAATGGATGATGATGAAGGATTTGCTCAACTAGATTTTGACATGGCTACATAATGCACCAACTCCAGGGATCAGCTGTTCTCTGTGGACCAGGAAACAGCAATATTTCATTTTATATGGTGTCCACACTAAGTTTAGCGAAATGGAAAACAAATTGGAGTCGTATGTCACTAGTCAACGCAAATGGGATCTCAGACTTCCATTTTTCCAATTTTTTTTGGTATAATTATTTGTTTATTTATTTTTGCTAACGTTATTAAAACTTATGCTGTGATGGATTAGCTCATATCCTGACTGAAGACTTAGTAGTAAGAGAATAAACAATTAAGGACTCATTTGCTATTTGCACTCTACTCCATTTGAATGACAACCAAGATCAAGAAAACAGACTCAGCATCCTTATGACTACCAACTCACAAGACTTCATGATTCCAAATAGAAACTGTTCCATCTTCACAATACTGTCGATACACCGAAAAAAGTGTGAAGATGTTAAAAACTCGCAAGAGCGCACGTACAATAATACACTCACTCATTTGGATGGCAACCAAAAACAAACAGAAGCAACAACATCATTGTACGTACCTGTTAGCTCACAAGACTTCAAGAATACAAACTAAAAATGTTACAAGAACTCATGTACAACATTAAACTTACTCATTTGGATGACAACCAAGAAAAAAAAGGAGGGGCAAAAAAAAAAAAAAAAGCAGAACCAACATCATTGTACCTATAAACTCATGAGAGTTAAAGACTACTAACTTGAACTGTTCCCATACAACGCTGTGAAGAGCTGAGAAGTTATTAAAACTTACAAGAACTCATGTTCAATATTACACTAACTCAACGAGGAGGGAAAAAGAATATCCACATCATTACTATATTAACTGACAAGACTTCATGAATACTAACTAGAACTGCTCCATCTCCTTCACAAATGAGAAATGTTAATGTACATAGTAATAATGTGTGAAGATGTTAAAGCTGACAAGACCTCATGTACAATATTGCATCCCCCAACTTAATTGGATGACAGCCACGAAACTGGACAGAATCAACAACATTGTGAGTAGAACTGTTCCTTCAAAATGTCACAGTACATAGTAGAAAAGTAAGATGTTAAAGCTTACAACAACTCATGTACAATAACACGCACCCAGTCAATTGGATGACAACCAAGAAACTGAACAGAATCACCAACACCATTGTAACTATCTACTCACAAAACTACATGAATACTAAGTAGAACCTTTCCATCTTCAAATAAGCAATGACAGAATACAGGGAAAAATATGATGTTAAAACTTACAACTCAGTTCCTCTGATTTCGCCGCTGGTCGTGGTGAGATTGCCGTTCTTGCCTCTCTCCCTGCGACTGTGAACGGGTCCCACCATGAGGCCAGCGATCAAGGCTTGCTGACTGACTGTGACCCGGTGGTGGTGGTGGAAATCTATTATCGTACCCAGATGCTTGATTCTGCCAACCTCGATCAGAAAGTGATCTACCAAACGCGAGACTTCTCCCTGCATTCAAAGAATTGCTATGCTCATATGCACCATACCTTGGCGAATAACTGTGTGCAGGAAAACCTGAACCCGTACTTTGACCATCATCCCTGTAGCGCTCGTGGTGGTAATTTCCTCCTCGGAATTGGTCAGAGTACTGTCCTCTCTGGGGTCGGTTTCTGAATGAGTTTGAGGGCTGGGCCCAGCGGCGGTGGTCAGCATTCTCTGGGATGGGTCCATTGATTCCAGGGAATTCGACGGTCATCTTTGTCCTCTCTGGTGGTGGTACTGGATCACCTTTCTCAGGGATTTCTCCATCTTCGTACTCCACCTTGGTGTCATCGGCAAATATTTCGATTCCAGAAGGTTGATCATCATCATCTTCAACATCTGAAAATGAATTGCTAGGTTAAGAGTTGGATGTAAATTCCAGGCATCTTAATTTCCATTTTTTAATACAACTGTATATTTTAGATGATAATGTCTCTTTAGTTCAGATTTATGCAGGGGTTCAGTCTGTTGCTAGCCTATGCTAGAATCTTAGGTATCAAACATCAAAAAACATTTTAAGAATGAACAGCGACAACATGAAAAATAAAAGAATGTTCTTTCTGTTCCTGTAAGCTGTGAATGTAATAGTATCTGTCTGAGCTTTGGAGATGGTCGATAGACAGCCATGGTGATAAAGCTAGTAAACTAAATTTACAGAATTGAATAATTAAAATATAACCACATTAAATGATTATATTATCTCCATAGGGTATCTTTTGCTGCCAAATCAACCCATAATTACAATGTTTTTCTTCTCGTCTTAGACAAAGCAATGATGTAACAAAGTACAATTAAATAAACATGTCAAAGTTCGCCAACCACTAGTAATGCAGAAAGGAGTTTAAAAAGTATATACAAAAGTTAAAAATACAGAAGAATGATATCTACAAAAATCAATTGAAGATAACGAGCAAAACACTTTAAAAGAAAATAGATCGATATTGAGCTTAGCATACCTAGATAACCTGGTGGGTATCCCAATTCACGCATTCGATTGAGCCAAGGAGGTGGATCAAATTCCTGTAAGGGAAATATTTACGACATTAAAGTGTAGACCCTGGATAATCTCCCTGTTACAACTTACAATTGTGACTCTGTTTTAAAAGTTGAGATTTTGAATCTCAAGATTCAGAATCCATAGAACTGTCTCTCATCTACAATGGTGAGTGGAATTAAATTATGTGCCTAATATTTCACCATGACTTCAGAAGTATAATAGTGTAATAGAAACAACTAGACTATTTTTTCAATTTTGGAAGGTAATAGTTCTCAACGAGCATAATTGACCCGCACGTTGCTGCGGCATTAGCGTGAACAAAATAAAAAATAATGGTTTAATCATTTGGGTTGGAATTTCTTAATTTGTGGATAAAACTATTTTTTCTAAGTTGTATTGCTAATAAATTAATAAGAAAGAATATAAAAGTTAATGGTTTAAGCACTTTATTAAGAATTTTCTCCTTTAATTTGTGGGGAAAAAAGATGTAAGCATCTTAATTAGTTCCCTAAATTATTGAAATTGCTCTTACATCCCCTAAATCATTATGAGTTGTTTGAAATTAATTCCCCTCAGTTAGCACTTGTTTAATTTGGGAAATATTCCTTCAATTTTAACTTTTTCAGAGTGGATACCATATATTATACAAACACAAGCCGGAGGTTTTTTTTTTTTTTTGGTGGGGGGAGGGATGGGGGAGGATTTTAGTGTCAATGTTTGGAGTGACAGAGTGGGAAAAGTTCCACCTCTCTAAGAAGTTGAAGAGTGAATTGGAAAAAGAGGCAAAACCGACATTTGGTAAGCTCGAGCTATTCAGTGAGAATGGTTTAGTAGTAACTTATCCATAATTAAAGGTTAATCTAATCATGATTAACAAATTCGATAGAATTTGTAGCAAAATAGTTTAGTAATTGCTCATCATAGTTAAGTACTAATCTAACCATGTTTAAACATTTCATTGAAATTTATTTTGAAATTTTTGGATAAAAATATTTTGGGAGTTGTGCTGTATGTGAAAGAAGCCAAAAAAATAATTGTTAAATATTTAGTTTAGAAATTTCTTTTTAGTTTGTCAATAATTTTTTTAGAGTTGTACTTAAGATAACCACATACTGCATTTATATTTTTATTCATTTTGATAATCATAGTGATGTATTCGCATTGTATTGTGTTCTTTTTAATTTGACCCACTAAGCCCAAATGAAACTTACCGGGTCTTACTTCAGCTACAAGAGCTCATCAGGCTAAGCTTCATTACTGGATTCCCCTTAATGCAAGAGATGCAGCTGCTCTATTATGTAAATTTCTTTCCTTAATGAGAAAAGAGGCTTGGATTCCATTCTTCTTAAGCTTAGGAAGCAACTTTTGTTGTATATGTCTTGGGCAATGAGGAGAGAGTAGTTAGAGAAACAATGGCCTTTTCTTTTGGAAAAATTTAACAAAAACCCCCCTTATGTTTGGGCCTTTCCTAGATAATCCCATTTAACTTTCAACAATCTTAATAAAAAAATAGCATGAATCACAATTTTTATAGGCAAAAATATTGCCGTGCTAATTTTCCACACATGTGAAAACTGCGCTCGATGTTGTTAGAGGGGCTTTTTGAATAATGTTGAAAGCGGAAAATTTTTTAAGAACCCAAAACATAAGATGAGTTCTGGGGCATTTTGAAGGTTAGAGGCGGGGAGGGCTATCTGAGGAACGACCATTTAAAGGGGTTTTCCTAAAATTTACCCATATCTTTTTCTATTTTGGCTTATTTGCATTTTGGCACCCTAAAGTTTACCAATATTTTTATTTTGATATCTCAAAGTATCTTTTTAACACTTTGATACTCCAAAGTTTAAATCCCATTTCACTTTGATACCCCCAAAATATTTCTTTGACACTTTGATAACCGAGAGTTTCAATCAAGTTACACTTTGATACCCCGTCCATCTTATGTTAGATTTCTACTAAATTTATATTACGTCCTTAACAAGTGATACATTAGATCTCTTTTACCTAGTTGGAAAGCACATGATACAAATTTAATAGAAAATCTAAAAATATGTAGATAGGGGTATCAAAGTGAAATGAGATTGAATCTTTGGTATATCAAAATGGTAAAAAGGTACTTTGGGGTATCAAAGTGAAATGACATTGAAACTTTAAGGTATGAAAGTGTTGAAATTTCCGTGGTTTTAAAGTGAAAAAGTGGATAAACTTTGGGGGAATCAAAGTAAAAATAAATCTCTATTTATTTTTTATTTTTATTTGCTTCTTTCAATTGAGCACTGGTGAGACAAAACGTATGTTTTTCCTGAAATTTACCATTTAAAGGGGTTTTCTTGAAATAAATAACTATTTATATATGACTGTGTTGTCTTATCAGCTGCTACCAATGCACTTGTTTGTATTTCTTTTGTTCTTGATAGAGTGAAGACACTATTTTGACTATTGTTTTTCATGTGGTTTATGAAGTTTACTATGGTTCAGTTACTATTGCCCTTTTCGTTGTCATCTTCTAAAGTTTTGGAAGCTACAGTACCTGGCTACAATGAAAATTCTAAAAAATTTAGTAGATAGTATAATGGTAAATAGTAGATAAATAATAATAATACTAAACTATTGGGTGCACTGTAGCTTAGGAACAGTAGTAACCCCAATTGCTTTAGTATATAGATAAAAGTATTCCAACTCCATATAGACAGGTAGAAATGCTATTATAGTATTATTATTTCCTTTACCTGCATGGAAAAGGAAAGTCATTTACAGAAACTAATATCACTATAAAATTTCCAACAATACAATACAGAAGGAGTATTTCTGAGAAGTTATTATCTGAAAAAACTATAAAAAGAAGATTAGTCTACACAAACTCACGGGTGCAGAAAGAGTAAGGCAGTCAGTCTGATGCACATACTGTCTCCAGTCTTTAAAATAAAAAAAACAACCGATATGTTGGAAATGTCGGCCGAAATATCAGTTTAAAGACTTGTCGCAACGAGAGAGCTCTACATGTCAGGCGATATATAGGGATTTCCAAATTATGTTCCAAGTTACTAGCCGTTCTAATTATATTGTTTCTTAAACTCTTGAAGCCCTAGCTAACTCCCTAATTCTGTAAATTATTTGATAGATCGAGATCCATACATCTAATAGAATGAATAAGAGAAAATTTTGTGTAATCTCTAACAAACAATGCCATTGTAGACAAATAAATATCTGAACTGAAACGAAAAAGTTTATTACCCCAATACCCAAGGAGTCTCTAGTTTCAGGCCCAAGGACTCCAGGTCTCAGATCATCATATTTTCCTTGAGATTTCTGATAATATCGAACTTGGACCCGAGATCCTGTTGTCGAATTCCGTTTTGCACTGTGCTGCTTGCGAGCAATGCTAATTGCAGAATTATCTCGAGGCTTGCGGCACTCCTTGAGTGAATGACCATAGGAGCTACAATTGAAACAGCGTGAAGCTTCTAGGGTTTCTATCCTGCAATTCAGTAAAGCCAAAAAGAAAAAGGTGAATAATTGTCATTCATTTAACACATACGGACACTGAAGGGACAAGTATAACTGCCGTGTAAAATTCATGATGCAGTGCACACTCTACAAGAAACTATGGCAGCATTGAGAACTAAACAAGAGAGGAAATCAAAGTAGCACAAGAACTGACAGGAATCACAAGGTAAGGGGAAAAAATTCATTTTTCAATAATGATGTAATCATCCATAATTCAGGCACTAGTTTAAGGTTAGGAAACATTTATTGACCAAAAACAAGCCAAAAACATCATCGAGAAGACCATATTCTGTCCATAAGGAAGAAAGACGTGATTACAACAACATCATCAAAGCCTTTAACCCAAATGTTTGGGACCGGCTACATAAATCCTATACTTCCATTCCATTCTATTATGGGACATCTCCTCCGTTACGTTAATCATAATACTATCCTTCTTAATTGCTTCTAACCAAGTTCTTTTAGGTCTACCTCTAGATCTCCTAACCCCATTAACTATAGTACTATCACTTTTCCTAATCGGTACACTAAGAGATCTCCGTTGTACATAACCAAATCATCTTAGTCGATTCTCTCTCATTTAATCCTTAATAGGAGCTACCTCTAATTTACTACGAATGCACTCATTTCTTACCCTATCTTTTAGTGTATACCCACAAGACCATCACAACATGCTCATACCTGCTATACTCATTTTTTGCACATGTTATTTTTTAACTGCCCAACACTCTGACACATAAAGCATTGTTGGTCTTTTAACCGTCCTATAGAATTTTCCCTTTAGTTTTATTGGTATTCTATGATCACATAAGACTTCCGAAGCATTTCTCCATTCTAGTGACCATATTATTAAGTTCATGTATCAACTATAAGTTGTCAACTTTATATAATCTCCATCGAGAGACTCTACCAACAGGCAAACAAGCATTTTGAAATCCTTCATTGTGACTTCAAAACAAGTCAATTTAGGCCTTCACCATTTTTTCTAACATGCACAAACCAAGGTTTCTCCTTATATATGCCCCATTTAGCTCTTTGCTTTACATATTCATACTTTCTTGATTTGTTCTTAAAAAACCCTATAGATAAAAGTAACATTCACCATAAATGCATGATAGAATATTTGCCATATGCATATTATTTTCTCTTGGCCAAACCTCATTATGGCCAACATTATAAGCCAGACAACATTTCTGGTCTTAATGTTATTTATCAAACTGCACAAAGTATCTAATCCGAAAAAGTTAATGATTACAAATAAAACGAATATAATGCCAGTCAGAGAGAATGACGGACCAGCAAATTACAAGCATACGTCTCTTATCCATTAAAAGTCATCTGACTTTTTAAGACAAGGATAATCTAGGCATTTTTACCTCTTTAATTAATTGCAACTATAATTGCATTATGGGAATATTTTATTTAATGGTTAACAGTCCCAACACTTGCATCCTGGTTTGACTTCTAGAGCCACATAGCAAGTGAATCATGGTCTTTTGTTATCTAAACTAAGAGTCACATTGATGTAGGAAATAAGATACGAAGTATTGGGCTTTCAATACGTGTCTAATAGTTGTTCCCAATAAAATTTCCAGCAAGGCCCAAGTTGAAATTTTAATCTCTTCAAACGAGGAACCTGAGGAGAGTTGGCAAATAATGTGATCTGTAATAAGGGAAAAACAAGTCCAAGAGAAGCTGCAACCAACATAATGGGAGAATCTCCGACATAAGCAAGGAGAAGGACTTGCATTATATCCCTATAAAAAGATTGTTTAAAACCCTTCCCAGAGACAAACCAGAGCAAGTATATGTATAGTATTCACTGTTAGGCAAAGAGCGGAAGATGCCTAAAATTGCAGGTTTTCTGCATATTCTCTCCATCTTAATTATTTTTCAAACTTTTAAATCCAACGTAACTTTTCTCCAGTGTATCATCCCTTGTATACATTCTTCCATGTCACATACCATGGTAGAGACAATTAGTCTCAATTGACACAATGACAACGCACGGACACCCCCACATTCCAACATTGTTAACCCCCTCTCAGATCATCACCACCCAAAACAACCATCAACCTCCCAGCACGTCACGTGCACACACATACATACATGAATACCCAGCCAAACCCCATCAGCATAGATTTTTGTACTACAGAACTGTAGAAATTCACACTTCTAATATACCATTATCCAAGTTCTGTACAGTAAATGCTACCCCATAATAACCCAGAATCTCCATGAAGCGCCCTAGCAAAGTGTGAAATGTTGTAACTCACTATTTAACTAAAATATCAAGTGCTACAAGATTCTTTTGCCAATTTAATATCATTATATAGTGTCTGCAAATAGAAGATGTGCTCAAAGAATGGTCAAAAGGATCAACTATATGAGAAGCAGAATAAGTTGGATAGATCATGCTTTGTTCAAAAAAGAAAGATAATAACGCAAGGATATCAATTAGTACACGACAGGCAAGTTCTCGTTTTTCTCACTAAACTGTCTCCAAAGGTTTGAGGTATCTTTGTTAATTCTGGAAAGAACGCAAATACCTTTCAGAGCCACCTGCACCACCATGAGAAGTTGTACCCAATGTGCACCCACGATCATAAAGAGGAATGGAGTCATGATCCAGCTGTATGTTCTTAGTATCTTCATGTCTTGCTTGGTTGTCTACCCAAAAAGACTTCAAGCAAATAAAGAAGATTGACATCTATAAGTTTACAAGAAAGATAATGAAGCAATAAAGATAAGCCAATTTACAATAAACATACAACAGAACTTTGTAAAAAGTCAGTAATTACAAAATTCCAACATTTCATCTTACTCCTGAAATTAGAGTTTCTGATATCTAGGACATTGATACTTAAAATGTAAGGTCAAATTCTACCAACTTGTCTGATAGATAGTTATAGATGGTAGAATTACAAATTAGACTATGAACCAAAGTTTCCGATATCTAGGACATTGATACTTAAAATGTAAGGTCAAATTCTACCAACTTGTCTGATAGATAGTTATGGATGGTAGAATTACAAATTAGACTATGAACCAAAGTTTCAGGCAAGGGGTACATGGGTTGTGGGTTTAACAAGCCCTTGTAAGACAATGTGATACCGAGATAGTGTCAATCAGGAACCTCAAGAGTTGTCTGTAGGGATGCAAACGGTTTGGATACGGCTTGGATATGGTACTTACCATATCCGCATCCGCTTACCAATCACGGATATGGATACGGATACAGATATACATGCGAAAATAAAACGGATATGAGAAAACCAGATAATATTAAAATATATATATAGTTCATACGATACAAGGGAGTTCATTAATATGTTCCTTATATCTAAAAAGCTAAAATTAGATCTCCTGATCATCAAATTAACCTCAAATCCATTAATCTAAGGACTAAAACAATTGCTACTGTATGAACAATATATATACGGATATTTTGGATCCGGTATCCATAATCATATTCTATCGGGTGCAAATATTTAGTAACCATACTCGTATCCTAATGGATACGGTCATACAGATATATCGGCGGATATAGATGTTTGTTTGCACCCCTAGGTGTCTAACATATGCAAGTATCTGAACCCGCATTCTAGCATAAAAATAATGGCCTATATACATTCTCAAATTATTAACTGATCATATTTAATGCAAAGCAAAAAATGGTCAAACATGGCTCACAGATCAACTAAATGGGTGTGTCGGGGAGCAATGCCTTCTACAACTTCATCTTGAAGAAACTTTCAACAGGGGAATGGCGCCGTCTGGCTGCCACTTCCCCCTTAACCCAACAACACATATTTAATACATAAAACATAAAGGTGGAATATGGCTAGCAAGTCAACTAGATCGGTATACCATGTGAAATAACCTCCACAATTTTCAGCGGAAAGACAATAACTCTAGCAGCCTCTTCCAACTTAACCAACCCAGTTATTTCAGCCAGACACTCAAATCAGGTGCTGAAAACCCTAACGCCATGTTTGGTACGCAGGAATGAGTGGGAATGGAATGCAATTCCAACTTCTTATTCATTCTTACCAAACATGATATGTTTTTGGATGCTAGAAATGTCATTCACACTTCTCATCAATTCCCACTTAATGTGGGAATTGCTATTCCCAATGAGTTATCAATGAATTGATATTCCTATTAAAGTGAGAATAAAAATAATAAACTAAATTTCGGATATACCCTTCATAAAGATATTCCCACTTAATTCTCTAATCGCACCCAAACATGAGAATGGGAATGAGCATTCTATTCCCACATCAATTCCATTTCATTCCTACCTTCATCCCATTCTCACTTGACTCCATTCCCGTGTACCAAACAAGGCGTAAGTTCTCCCTCTCCTTTCTATCTCTAATCTTGATTCATGTGGATCTTCCCTCCCACTCATTTGTGAGAAGGCTAAGGTTACATATGTCATAATTGGTTTCCAGACACTTTTGTCCTCTTATATCAAGTACAAGAGTTAGAGGTGGTGAGGGTGCTTAGTGCTGAGTGATGAGGAAGATGTCCATGGTCATTAAAGCAGGGGCAATGGGGCTTTCATAAGATTTGGTACGGTGCTAAGGGCTGAAGGAGTGTGTTAACGTCAGGATTCTAACTACTTTTGGCGTCTGTTTTTGAAGTAACTCAGCATTATCATTTACCGACTGAGATCATCTGCTTTAAAGAACATGAAGTTATTGCTTTGCAGCAGCATGATGCATGGGTGAGGAAGCTCAGAATTGTTTGTATTGCCTTTAGCCACTAGAAATGATGCCGACAAACTACAATAGAATTCAAAGTGGAAGTATAAGTAGTCACAACATGCAGCCTGCTCTTTTAGTTGACTTATGTTCCTTTTCTTACTTCATTTTCATTGTTTTCAATTATTTTGTTTAGTTTCCATTTCAGAAGTTAGAGAACCTGTAGAGATGTGGTCCGGGAACTTGACTGCATCAGACAGGAAGGTTTCTAGATGACATTCAAAGATCATGATTTTCCATCCATAAACATGCAAGACATGGAGATCACCTTGTAACAAAGTAGGAGATAGAGAGCCAAAAAAATTCCCCAATCGAAAATGACCTATCATATCCTAGATAGATACATACGATATGTGCACGGACACACACAAACACGAGAATAATGAGTTTCACCTGCCATCTCAATAACATACTTAGGGGTAGTATTTTACTTGAAGAATCTAAGCGGAAAAAAGATTAAGACAAAACATAACATGCAAAACCGCTTGTGTGTGTGTGTGTGTACCTACATGAGGGTAAAAGTAGACCAGTTTTCTTATAGATTAAAAAGAATTTAAAAGTTTGGTCGAGAATTTAGTCATAGAGTTTTACATGTGCTTTTCCTACATTATAAACCAAATAAGTTTCTTTGGTATACAAACTGCTAGTCCTATGAACTATCAGCTCTTATGGAGCTATATATCAAAAGGTTTACAAGATGAAGAAATGAGAAGGTCCGAGTTCGTTTACCTGTAATCTTCACTTTAAAGACTATGCTTTCTCATTTTAATCTTAATCATATAAAAAAATATCAGAACCCTTCCACTTTTCCCCCTCAAATTTCTACAAGATATTCTCTAACTTCTTTTTAATCTTTTAAGTTTTCTCGGTGCAGTGAAATAAAAGTCCATTGAAGTGAAAAAGAGAAAGATGAATTATATGAAAATAAAGAAAACATTTTTGCTTTCTAGAAGAGGGTAAAAGGCATAGGTTGCAGCAGGGAAAAAACAAAATATGGAACAAAAGAACGATGACAAAACAAAAGCTTAGAATGATTGACCCTCGCAATAGCCACATTCTTCTACGTTTATTATATATTTAAACCGATAAAATATATGCCTGAAAAAGTACAATTTCCTCAGAGATTATATGCTAGCAAGCCATGTGCCTCAGGATGCCACTCCACAATTATACAGTCAAATACAAACTAGCCATAGTTGTAGACTGTAGCATTCTTTGAGCGCTATAAAATAATATACTTAGGTACATACCACAGCAGTAGTCTTCTTTAAGCCCACATTAAGTGCTGGAAAATATATTTCTTCGCCACATTCTAAGGCCTCCTCTGAGTTTACCTGTAGAAATCCATGATAGGATGATATTTAAAGTATTTACTAGTAAAGAAACCATGGAACCAATTCAAATCTTTAAGAATGATACAACAACAAGAGTTAAATAATACAACATGCTCATATTCTCAAATTCAACTGAAAATAAGTGGTAACGAGGACCTGTTAAATATTAAAGTTGTATTTTTCGCGGTAACAACTAAACAAAGGTGATGCATACAAACCTTCACAATATTCAAAGTAAAGACATTGGTGATTCTTTTAATATCAGAGAAATTTGAAGATAAGATCGGTTACAAAAAACTGATATGCTATGGTTCTTTAGAACATAATCAACATGATGCGGCTAAATAGCGGTGACCGGATGCCTTCAATCACCACAAAATAAAAAAGTTAGTTGGACTCCTGTAGAGAACTCCACTGCCTATGGTCACATGAGTTACTTAAATTTTTGCAGTTATCAGGGAAATTTCTCTTTGTCCTTTCTAGACTTACTAAAGTTCCAAATGATTCCATATCAACAGAACCTCGTCTGTTCATAAGATATATCAAATTGACTTGAAGCACAAACTTCTAGGGACAACAAGTAAGGAATAACCAATAATTGCAATGATTGAACTGAATAAAGATACTTTTATTAGACGAAAGCAAAAAGGACAACATGCAGTCTAGCATTTGAGGAAATAAATCTTGAAAATGAACTTTACAGAGGAAGAAGATTTGGCTAGAGCATGCCACTCCGACCACTGCTGCATAAGTTCCATAAGCTTTTTCTTGCTTTCTCTGAGAAAAATAAACAGAGGTCAAGATTTTATGTACTACAAAATTGCAGCTTAAAGAATAAGCATGAGTGGAGGACTAGATGCATCTGCACAAGAAGTGATGTGTCCTCATATTCAACCATCGCATATAAGCAAGTAATAAAGTAAAGGATATACATTTTTAAGAAGGGAAGATACTGCTTTCAGCCCAACCTTGAAAGGGAGTTATAAACAACACGAACACATGGCTGATTATCCTCATATGTCACTCGAGCTCTCTTAACTCCTGTTATAGCTAGTGTTCAAAATTATGGAAAAACTATTAAGTCTTTTCACGAAAATAAACACAGTGCCTGGATATCATCAGAATAAACAAGTTGAGTAACACTGTTCTCCTGCAAAAAAAAATAGCTCTTTATATTACATCTAATACCCATGACTTGGCTCTAAAATGTTTAAGTGCAAGGTTGATGTTTGACTTAATTGAAAACTACTATTAAAATCATAAAACAGAGAAAACAACACAAAGAACAGGATACGGCTATCATCTATTAGAACCTTGCTAGCAGTGATATTAGTTACGGTAGGCGGACAAGCATTATCAGAAGACTTTTCATGCTTAACTTCCTTTGGCATCTCCATGACTAACTTGAGACTATCTTTAATGATGGTTTGTTCCTGTTCTGGGTCACTTTCAAGATCCATATCCTGTACGTGTTCACCCTCTTCTATTTCATCATTCTCCCTAAATGTCTCTAAAATGTCGCCATCCAGGGATCCTGTCAGATTAGTACTGGTTCTACATGCAGCTTCCCTTGGGACTGAATCAGACACGTGAGAGGCACTCTCTTCATCTATTCCCATTGCTAGCTGGACAGCAATTCTCGGCGCACAAATCCACCTTTTAGGAGAATATCAGACTGCAGAAGGATACAAATGTGGTAAATAGTCAAAAAGATTGTGTTAATAAGTGCTGGAAGAAAAAGTTAAAGAAGCAATCTTCACCGACTAAATTACTAGTATGTACTTCCGACAACATTATGCAAACTCCTTCCAGGAGTTTACAGACTCATGTCCAAAGATACTCGTAGTCTTATAAGACAAAAGCCTTGGACAACGCAAACAAAAATGGGTTATACCTTTCAATTAGTATGTGTCCATCTCTGTGACTCTGCTACTTATTTACTGGGTACCTGATATATAATCCTCCAAAGCAAGCATTTTGCATACACCCCTACATACTAACCTTATATAATTAAAGTTAAAACTTAAAATTGTTGACAGTTTTAACTGTTGACCATTACCTACGCTAGACTTAAAAAAAAAGTATAAAAACCAATAGCAAATCACATTAAAAATCCAAAAGCAGTACTCAAGTTTATTTTGTAAATGCAGCAGTAGAAAAGTTGAAATTTAGCGAGATTTTTTTAGCATGTATCCACATGCCCGATATCCACTCTTAGCAAAAATCTCTTAGAAACAGACATATTTATTAACATATAATAATAATAACAATATAAATTTCTTCGAACATGCCCAAAATTCAAGGAGGTTCTTTTACATGTATACACATGCCCAAAACCCACTCTTAGCAAAAATCTCTTCGAAAAAATATAGTTTATCAACTTGACAATAAGAAAGTAGACAGAAGACGTGAGGTATTCCTACACTAAACTAAACCTTTTGAAAATATCAAAAAGTTGCCAGAACTATAGGAATCAGCAATTTCAGTAGTCCATGGTTTGTCTGTTCTGACAAGAATGCAATTATGGTCTGAGGAGAAGCATTCTGAGGTCAGCTTAATCATTTGTATTTAATTATTTATTATTCTTCTCTACACTTCTCTTTGAAACTTTTTTTTTCCCAGGTTCTTCAAGATTTAGTTACCGCAACCATCAAAACACTAATAACTACTTCACAGTAACACTAATAGCAGTACCAATTACAAATCGAAGTAATGCCTTAAAACAAGCAATTTCAGCTGTCTATGATTCGTTGGCTCTAACAGGAAAGCAATCAAAACACTAATAAGGCATTCTGAGGTCAGCGTAATCTTTCGTGCTTAATTATTTATTTTTCCCCCCCTGGTTTCTTGAAGATTTTAGTTACCACAAGCAAAATATCACTAGTAACTGCTTCAGATTCAAATTCTAGTTCTTGAAAAGGCGCCTAAACGAAATTTGAAATTACTTTCAGAAAACACTAATTTAAGCATAGGAAAGGAAAATTTCGTACCTCGAAAAGAAAAAAAAAAGATTTCGAGAAGCTCGAGCTGAAAATCTTGGAGGGAAAAAATTGGAAAATATGAAGAAAATAAAAAGAAAAAGAAACTAATTCAGATTAATACCTAGCTTGGTGCTCAGATCTGCAGTGAACTAAATCAAATGAACGGAGAAGCGAAAATCTTAATCAGTTACGGTCATTTTGAGCCCTAGACTGACAAAACTGCAATTTCTTGAAAAATTCGGTTCAATTCTAGTTCTTGAAAAAGCGACTGAAATCAGTGTGAAATTACTGCTAGAAAACAATAATTTGCGCATTGGAAAATGGAGATTTCATACCTTGAAAAAGGAGCGAAAATTTTTCGAGAAGCTCTCCAGCTGAAAATTTTTGGTGTCAGAGAGAAAAAAATGAAAAGGTTCTGATTCCTGAATGGCTCGAGAGAGGATCTGTATGGGGTTTGTTTTGGGCCTAAGTTTTGGTAAGCATTCAGGGTGGGCCGAATCTATTATGGCCAGGCTCTCCTTGTGGAATAACTATCCGCGAATATATTCGTATGGATACGAGTATAGATACAGATGAAAATATAGTTGTATATCTTTATAGGATAATTATGTGGATATGAATATATGTGAAACAAATTTTCCCCGATGTGAATATTGGGATTTTTTCGTAGACATATTTCGAAGTTGATTCTCATGATTTAACAGTTTAAATTTGCAGGCATGTTTAATGTATTGATGAGTTAGTATTTGAGAAATTCATTTTTCAGACAAGTCTGTATCACATTATGTACTTTAGAATTTATGGGTCTCTTTTATTTCCAATACGTTATAAGATCAATTTTTCTCTCTTATAATATGTATTTATATTCTATTTGTGAACGATAAAGATGTGAAATATCCTTGTCAAAGTATATTAGCATTTGTATCCGTAATTGAAAAATGGATAAATGTTGTATCAAATCCATATAAATATCCATTGCGCCCCTAATTGGGCCAGCTTCTACAGAAGTACAATGATTACTGTTGTTGCAATTGTTCTTGTTTTTAGTTCATTTATTTATTTATTTGGTTTGCATATGCTATTGTTATTTCAGTTATTTTATTTGTTTATATGTGTTGTGAAACAAATTCTGTACACGGACAATAAAACAACTAGAGTTGGCAAATACAAAATAACACATAGATTTTGCCGGCACAATGAGGTAAATATACTGGCAACCTGATCTCAACAATTGATAAGTAAATCATTATCACCTGCACTCAAATATTAGACAAAAACATCTCACCTTCAGAATGAACTTCAGAAACTTTTAGCATTGATTAAAAAACAAATAACAATACATTACAATTCTCCTCATCAGAACAACGACAATACAATTTACACCGAATTGTCCTAAATAATATATCAGAATTAGTACAATTATCAATCAAAAATTTGATTGACACACAAGGGTCAAGTCTAAAAACAACCCAGAAAATATTCTGAAATGTGATTAAATAGCCGGAGAAAGATGGATTTCAAGCCAATTGTTATAACTAGCTATATTCATCTGGATTCTCTCTACTTCTTATAAGAGGAACACCATCTTCTCTCCAAACTATTCGCTCTTCACATAAAGCTGAAACCACCTCCACATAGACTTTGTGCTCCTGCAATATGAAGGTTTCATGATTAGAAAATGAATACATTTGTCAGAATCAAGAGGATTTGCTTTGAAAAAAAAAAAAGGAACACTTCTCTCAAATAATACTGCTTCAAGACTAGAATTTTTTGGTAATCAGCTTAGCACCAATTCTCTTTTGAGTTTTATTATTACAACCAGCATCACATTTGGAAATTTATTCTCGAAATTATAAGAGGGCAAAGTACAATTGCTTTCTAGAAGTGTAAATTTCACAAAACCCCTATGAACTTTATAGATTATATTAGAGGAAACCATCTTGAGCTTTCAAAATCATACTAACCCCCACACACACACACACACAGAAAAAAACAAAACAAAACAAAAGACCTTCCCCAAAAGCTATTGGAACATCCGAAAAACAACGTACATATAGAGTAAAAAGTCTAAAAACGTGACCTGATTATTGTGTCTTGTTCTCCCACATGAATGTTTTTTGTTCAATTTTTCAATCACAAGTTTTGGTTTGTCATAACTTAAACTTATTACTCTACCCTTAATGTCTCTAAAAGCTCGGAAGGTTTAGTATAGTTTTGAAAGTTCAAGGGGTTCCTCTGATTTGCAAAGTTTCGGAGGGTTTCATGCCCTTTCTAGAACTATGTTTTTGAGGAAAGATGGACTAGAGGGAGGAAGCATAAAAAAGAAGAATTAAATAGGTGGTTACTTGCAACTTGCCTTGTCATGATAAAAATTTATTCTGTCAAAATTTCGATGATCCTGATGAAAAATATTGACTCAATGTTTTGATTCGGTATGTTTCATTTCTTCCATTGTGGCAACATCAAAGCTAATTCATTTCCTAGCAGACCAAATATTCGAGTCTTTAATTAAAAGTAGTCTTTATCAAGAAACGAAGGATTTATATCTCAAGTTTACATAACACTGCATAATATATCAAATGTGGCTATCTAGAGAAACATACAATATAACAGGGGCTATGTATTATAAGTGCCCAATGTCTTGGAAGTGTCTTAAGAAAGAAGCATAACACATGAAAAAAGTATGCAATATACTTCTTAAGATGTATCACATACTAAGCAAAGACATTTATGAGAATAAGAAAGACATCAAAAATCTGAAATAATGGATTTGGATTTCAGTTTGATTTGAATCACTGGATCATATTGCAATTAGCCTTCTTCGTTAATAGATGAATGAAGATTCCCCTTTTTTTCTTTTTGGGTGCTTTATGAGCTATTTATGCAATATTTTTATCAGATTTTTCATGTTCAGGATAAAGAAAACAAAATGGTTGTAACTTAATCGATGAAGCTGATGAATAATGGCATGTAAATTTGCAACCTTGATTTATTATGAATTTGTACTGCGTAGTTATTATTATTGGTCCTTAACTTGTATTTGTCTATTATCCCTGTTGTTGTTTAATATTCATATTTTAGATAACGTCATAAAACAAGTATAATATAATACTTGGATATTTAAATGCACTCACTTATTGGTGCATCCTTATTGTACAGAGAACACTGCACATTATAATTGTAGGAAATAGATTCAAGATTGCAGAGTATCCAACAAGTTCATCATTGATGAAAGTAAAAAAATGAAATTTATGATGCATATTATGCAATGATCCCTATTCATTTATTTATGATGCAAGAAAATTTAAAAAAATGCATGCATAAACCAAAGTGATCATTAGCTCCATATCATTTAGTAGTCTCATAAACTATGTGTTGTATATTAAGGGAAGATACAAAATTTACAATATGTTGATGGGTGTATCCAATTGAATCCATAAGTATTATAATATCCTTCTATCCAATAAATGTCATATAGTTGAACTGCTACGAGAATGAACTTGGCGCCCAAATAAATGCCACTGTAATCGCTGAAAACGTCCTACAGATTACGGTGATTTATTTGGCTACAAAATTTGTTGCAGATTTCTACTAAAACATGCAGCTTCATTTCTAGAGATATGACTCTTGCAGAAAATAAAGTGCAGGAAACAGGCATTTTGAATATATTAATTTCAGAATATGTCTGATACATAATAAGATAAGATGAACCTTAATCCGTATTCTTCCGCCTAAAATGTCCAGACTATATTACCTCATGTAGGACTCTACTAGCCAACTGCTCTGCAGTGTCATTTGCCAATACAGGCACCACCCTCTGGGCAAGGATGCTACCAGTATCAAAATTTTCATCCACAAAGTGGACTGTAGGACCTGAGTACCTGCAAAGATTTAAAATAAAAAACAAAGTTGAATGAATCCAATGTTTTCGGAACAAAAGTCAGAGAAGAAAGGAGTCACTATTAAAATTATTACATTTCCACGGCTTTATTGTTACACAAGACAAACAAACATGCAAACAAACAAAACTTGCAGAAATTAATCTCAGAATAAGGATTAACAGGAACAACAACAAGAATAAGAACAAAGACTCGATGCCAAATTTTGTTTGCTCGGCCACAAATTAGTTATACAAGATACAAAGGGGAAAAGAAAGTAGATACATTCATCAAGATGACAGGGAACTATTATTACAAAAAGGTGAACTGAAAGCTTTCTTTTAATTATTATTTTGCTCCTTCCACCATGAAAGTAAAAAATTTAAGCTCATCTATTAACATTTGCTTATAAAAATAATTAGCATGATTGTGAAATTTAGACATCAAAGAATGAGGATGTAGAAAAGTAAGGTAGCAATGTGTGTTCATTTGAGTATAAATGTATAAAAAAGAGAAGAAGATCGAGATGGGTAGTTCTAAGTTCTAACTATACTGAACTTAACAAGAGCTCGACAAAGCCTCATTATATAACAAAGTGGAGAATGGACATGATCAGAAGATAGGAGCATTACTTAGGGGTGTAAATGAAGTGGATATGGGATGGATATTTGTATCGCCATGGTTGTATTTTGTATGCTTGTGCATACGAACAAGGATGTGAATATTGTCTGGCTAAGCATGTTTGGAAAAAAACAAATTCAAACTTGGATAAGATCGAGACACTAGCCAATATTATTTATTATGCTGAAATTTTAATAGATTACTAAATAGCCCTGACCTATGCAGTTGTACATGATATGTCATATACTATACTCGGATGTATTTGGATTTTAGATATCTATTCAAGCATTTTGGACAGACCCTATCCATATCCATTCATATTGAAAGAAACCTGATACCGATATCATTATTTGTCAAAGTACAACAAAGGGTCAATTTTGGACTGAAATAATTATACCATTTACACCAGTAGCATTCGTCCATTCACATCATTTAAATTACCATCTGTTTGGTGCACCTTCATATAGCTTTACACAAATCACCAAATTGCATGCCCATTTCTAGTCATAACCTTTCCTGAGGTTTTCATGACCCAAGGAAAGGGCCAACAGAAAAAGATTTGCTTCTAGGGGCTGGTACATTAGACCATAGAGGATGTCTGTGAATGGGCTTTCATTAATACCATAAGAGCATAAAGCATAATAGAATCAGTAAAAAATAACTAAAATTAGATTATATCTCAGGGAGTCGAATATTGATAGTTATAAGGCAGGTTAGGTACATTATTAAGTAGCAAGCATTCAGTAATGAGGGAATTCAGATGTAAATCTGAACCGCAAGAGACTTATCTGTCAGCAATTCATCATTGAATTAAGATTTTCGCCTCACCTTGCCCCTGAAGCAATGACAGATCTATGCACCTTTAGACCATAAAATCCTTTTCCTCCGAAAGCTGGAAGAAGAGAAGGATGAATGTTTAAAATAGATCTCGGATAAGCCTGAACCAATTCACCTGGAATAAGTTTCAGGTAACCGGCAAGGAGAATGAAATCCACCTTAAAATTCCTGTCCACAGTGAAAGAATCATTTACATAGGATCCAGTAAAAAGAAAAAGGAAACAAATTAGAAATCTGGTTAAGACGAGTAAATGCATCCGTTTTATTTACCCTCTAGTAGGTGTGGTATGTTTATCTAAGTTAACCTTTCTAATATATAAATGTGCAGACATCTGTCCTCATGTATGGAGAAGAAAATGTGCTCAGCCATACATCTCTATTTTTAATGATAATCATGTGTGCTTGTGTAGACATAAGATTGTTTCAGGATTAAATACAAGTCAAATATCTTAAAGCTTGAAGGATGCAAATGAAGGATAAAAGAGAGAAAGAATGTGGTTTAACATTAACTTACTAAGATAAATTGTTCACATTAAAGCTTGAAGGATGCAAATGAAGGATAAAAGAGCGAAAGAATGTGGCTTAACATTAACTTACTAAGATAAATTGTTCACCTTAAAGTAGTGACAAGGTCAACAGCTGATAATCCCTCAGGTGAGGATTCCGTCTTAGGAAACAAAATAACTGGGATACCATTATTACTTGCATATTCAGCTCCCCCGCAGCCTGACGGTCAAATCAAATACACTTCTGATTACATGCTCATGAAAGAAAATGCATTCATTATGCTTGAAACGCCAGCACAATATGCAAAGAATAGTTAGCTTTCATAGAAATTGTTGGCATGCACAAAGAAGAAGAGAAGAAAGAGTCTTCAGTCTTCTTCTAGCCTTCTATGACGCATTTTCCCCATGTCCATTTCTTTGGCCAGCACACCGTACTATTCAACTCTATCAACTTCTCTAACTGTTAATAGAATTCTGCTAAGATGTGATTATAATAATTGTTAGCTAAATGTGACCTAAAAAAAGTACTTAGTTGCTATCTTGGCAGCTGGTGTAGCACATGTTGCTTATGTAACATAAAATCAATGTAATTTAGGAGTGAAGGAATGCACTTATGAGAAGTTCTGCACAAGCTAAATAGAGGACATGGCTTATGAGAAATAATTTAAATTTTTTATAGTGGATAAATATACACCATGCCTCAAGTTTAATGTTATCAAGTCGTGTTTGCACATTAAGAATCATTATCCAAAACACCTAATTAGTATGAAATTCAATAGTATATGTATGGATATCCAGCATATTGCAAAACAAAGATTACTTTTCTCAGTGATTAAACTTTACAGATAAGAAAAGTCCACTTAGTGTCCACCTTTTTCATATTTGTGCTAAAGTCATTTTCCTTTACGTCAAAAAACATAACTGTTAAAAACATACAAAACATGCTCATGGCATAGAAAACAGGATGTGTTTTACTGCAAGATATTTGTTATGCAAAATTTAAGACTTAAGTGAACTATCTTCAGTCTTAGATAAGAACTACAGTCAAATATCCCCTCATAAGCACATTCATAAAAAATAAAAATAAAAATAAAAATAAAAATAAAAAGTCATTAAGATTAAGTACTTCTGGTTAATATCTTTTCTAATACCACAAGTTTGATTCATTTCCCAAAGAATGTAGACCGAACAGAATACAGTGTATGGGTTAATGCAAATCAAAGAAGTAAAGACACGCTATCTAATATAAGAAGTGTGGAGAATGAGAGAAAATAATCATAAACTCATAGAGCATGAGAATTTATTCTTCACCCCCAATTGCTCAAATATATAGAAAGAAACACACCAGGTTTATCTGTGACTAACACCACGACGTCGCCAGGGATTGAATCACCTAACGTAGCCTCATGAATCGATCGGAAGTTCGAACCTCCACCGGAAACAAAAACTGCAAGCCTTTTCCTCCTGACTGCATTTTCCAAATATTGACCCTCTTCACTCTCCGCAGAAACCTCAGCTTCTTGAAAACTGTTCCGGCACTCAAACCTCCGTGTCATACCCCATCTTCTGCATTACTAGCTTTGCAACCAAATGGGATTTGCCGAGATTTTGTTTTGGGTTTGAAATACTAAATGAGGAAACTCGAGGAATTCGCATTGTATAGCTTGTATTTGGGTTGGGAGAAAGTCTGGTTACAGAAGTTGAGCTCAAAGCTTCCATTGTAATACACCTGGGCCAAAGCAAAATGATGAATTTTTATGTTTGAATTCAACGCCTTACAATTTACATTCAGAGTCACTAATTACAAGAAATGCCCCATGATGAGATCATAAAATATGCATCAAAACTAGAACTTTTTACCTTTGTGGGTAGCGTCAGTTGATATCTCTAATTATCAAACAAAAAGGAGTGATTTTTAACCCCGAAACCCATTAAACCCTAGCTTCCTAATTCAATGAATCAAATTAAACTTACAAAGTTGATGGTCGAGTGTTAACCCGAAATAGAACCCAACATTTGCAGTTTAGCCCCACTAAAACGTACATTTCTCTAAATTGCATCCAAATTGCTAATAGATAATGAAAACGCCCCGATTCAAAAACCCTACTCACGAAATTTTCCACTTGCCGAGGCCTCTTTCGTTGCTGAGAGATCGGCGAAGTTGTTAAAAATCTAGAAAATTTGTCGGCGATGTTGGCGGGATCAATTCGTCGGCGATGTCCGAGCGAAGATGACAGCAGGGTATTGAAATAACTTTTGGGTTAACGGGTATCAGGTCGAAAACCGCTCTGATTCGAACCCGAACGCAGGTTGTAATAGGTACAACGGTGATGTGCTCTCCTTTTCTTTTTGCTCACATCAAAACTACTACCAAAATTCGCTAGCTAATGCTACACACTTGAATCCCTACTTTTTACCTTATAAACCCATCAACCTCTTTATCCCGCAACTAATGTGGGACTAACGTCGCGAGCCCATCGATGTGGTGTAAGCCGTAAAATCCACTGAGTGTAGCGCGTTATTTCGCTCAAGTCACTGCTAAAATTTGACTAACTAATATTATACTTGAAACCCACTTTTTACCTTATAAACACATCAGCCTCTTTATCCACAACGCGTGACTAACTTTGGGGGTATTACATTCCGATGTGATATAATGCATATGGACTATCTAAAAAATATAGTTTACAATATTTTTAGGTGTTTTTAAACATGTAACAAATGACAAAAATAATTAATTTTACACAAATTTTGAAACTTTGATCTGCAAAAGATATGAAGTTAATATATTGAAAGTATTGGAGATACTATTTCGACATAGTTAATGTTTGATAAATCACATGCAATAGTGTGATTTTCAATTTAGAAAATAAGATTTTCACTCTGGATGAATAATATCCACAACTTCGATATTATTAATATTACCCTATCATAACTCCTTGTTTTGTACTACTACCTTAGCTGATACCTTTGGAAAATACCTAGAAAATTCCAATTTTATACCTTTCACAATACGCAAGCATATGTCGACACTTGTCACAAATGATCAAGAGTATCTTGTTCTCTAATAACTTATTAACATTATTTCTCATTTTCCTAGATTTAGCTTTTTAATCAATGGAATTTAATTTTGTGATAATTTCTAGAAGATGCCAATTTGATAGATACCAATCCATTGATATTTAAACATTGGTTAAATATCATAAACCCCCCAACCTTAACTTTGGACGATCATCAGAAAACCCCTTGAACTTTTAAAATATCAAAAAACTCCCCTTAAGTTAGGGGTTATTAGAAAACCCCTTTAACTTTAAGTTAAAAGGATTTTCTGATGAAATCTGAGAGGTAAAGGGGGCTTTGGAGATAATCTCTATACTTAAGGGGGTTTTCTGATATTTTGAAAGTTAATAGTTTTTTTAAATAATCGTCCACAGTTTTTATTTGTGTGCGTGGGTGGGGTTTTTTTGGTGGGGGTTGCGGGGTGTTTGGGGGTGGGGGTGGTGGTTTGGTTCTGATATTTACCGTTAAACATTTCCGTAATTTTTTTACAATTTCCATACCTTCAAATTAAGACGATGCTTCCATCAAATTTCTTATCTACATATCCATCTATCCCCCATTTGATGAAGTAGCATATGCTCATCCCAAGAACTTGACACCCATATGCAAATAATGCATGCATCTAATTCTCATCCCGACTCATTTTAAAATAAAGATGTACTCTTCATCTATTCCAATCTCAACTTGCCACAATAATTACGCCACTTTGTTCTCTTTATGCTATATATAAGTAGCAAGGGTTACAATAGAATTGTATAGCATTCAAGCTTCTTGAATTTTTTTTTGTGGGGTGCAAAGCTTAAAAACTTAGAAGTATGGCATCCTTGAAGGCTGAGAGGCCTATTGAAAAGGAGACGGCCAAGGTGGCGGCTGCCGCCGGAACATCCAAGGCTCCGGCATCGAAGCCGGCGGCGAAGAAGACCGAGCCGAAGCCTCAGCCAAAGAGGAAGGCAGCTCCCAAAGTAAGTAGAAGATAAATTTGAGAAAACTTTAATCTATTTATTATTAGAAGAAACTATCATAAGTTTGTTTTTTTACTATTAGAGAAAGTTAATCTCGTGATGAGAACGTGATTTTATTTTAAATTTTTGACATGTTAATCCGACTATTTTATATAAGGTTAGTTACAGGAATATTACTTGTACTAATGATTGTGTAACCACTTATTACCGCATAAACCATTGCATTAAACCTACATCACCCTGAATTTCAAATAAAGTTGTGCTTTGCTCTCAATTTAGAGAGCAATCTAGTCTTTTTCTTAGTTAAATTGAGGCCAAATGGAAGAAATAATATCATTTTTCAGAGTAGGGTTTTTCTTTTCTTTTATTTTATATATCAACGTTTGCAGTAGTTTTTTCTACTAAAAATACTTTTATGATGGTTTTCGCAAACCGGTAATGGTTTCTGTATAATTTATCCTACAAGAAAATTTTGGAAAGAACATCATATGAAGCAACAGAAGATGTTAGGTCAAGAAACACAAAGAATACTCTAATCTTCTGTGTTTTCATGCAGGCTAAAGGAGGCAAGACAGCTGCTGCAAAAAATTAAGGAGATCAATTAACTAGAAGCAGAAGATATTAAGCATATAGACTTTGAATCGTCATCCTTTATTACCTTTTGTTGATGTTGATGTTTCAGCTTGTTATTGTCATGAGGCTTGTGTGTTAAAAGCTCAAAAGTTTATCTAAAATGTTATGATGATGATCCCAGTGGAATAATATCACAGCCTTTTGAAAATTATGATCTTACAGAAATAGCAAGCATATCTTCTGATATATCCTTCACAAGGAAGCTAAATACAATACAATTGAGTAAATTAGTAACAAGGAACTGCATTTTCTTTTCGAAATTATGTGACAGCTCACTTCTTCCATCACCTCAACAAAAAGTAACACAGCACAGAGAAATGTGTTATTTTTACAAAGTTTACCCGCTTATGACAAGGCGGAAATTTTTGAAGAATAAATGGTTGTATAAATGGATTACAACAAAGTGGAAAGGAGATAGAACCACAGTTCTGGACATTATATCAATAGTTGGAAAACTTTCAGTTGGAATTTTAAACTGGATTCTGGACTTCTTTAGCATTCAGCACCATCTCTATACGGAAATTTACAGAATCATGTACGATGTCCATTGATTAAGCTACGGATGGTTCTCGTGGAATTTGTGAAAAGATATGCTGTTACTTTCCTAATTTTTTCCACCATTCAGAAAGATGAGTGCCAAAATGAAGTTCATCAATATGTCGTCGTGTTTGCAAATTTCTACCTGCAACATGAAGTTTACATTGTTCATGTAATATACGTGATTAGTAGGCTATATATAGCAAACCAAGCATTATACAGGAATCACTTGGTAAGAAACCAACAGGTACTTTTATATATAGCCTATTGAACAAATATATTCCATTTTTTATGAGTTTCCGATGATAAATCTAGTATTAACATTGAGGTTTACAGATGTGACATGACCACTTCCAAGAATGTTGTGGTTGTCTTTATCCTACAAAACCAGAATAAATAATGTGGAATTACTATGTATGCACTCTATCGCTGGTTAACACTTGCCCACCTCAGTCGTCACTCTCAGGGGTGGAACACTCTCAGGGTGGAAACGAATCGAATGTGATCGAATAGCTTTACATTCGAATTCAAATTCGGTTTGCTCTACAGAATTTGAATTCAAATTCGTGTCGAATAAGTAGAAGGCGTTCAAATTCAATTCGCTCCATTAAACAAATATTCAGTAAGTATTCACGAATACTTGCTAGCACGCTTGGTTGAGGCATTTGGCTCTTTAACTTGAGGTTATGAGTTTGAATCTTATGGTGGTAAATTTTTTGTTCTTTTACATTTTGCATAACTACACAATGATTATTATGATATGTCACAACTAAAATTATTAAATTTATACATTTATAAATTATTAATTTATATATTTATCAATAGTAATATTTATAATGTTATATAACATAAAAGCTAATATAATGCAATAATGTAGAAGTAGAACAACATCTCATTATAGATTTTAGATCTATATAAATTTATTTTCTAGCAAACTTGTTTTAGAAACTTAAAAATAATCTTAACTAAAATTAGAATAAGAATTTATCTCTTATAGATATTTTATTATGATATATGTCGGCATGATGAATATCTCATGTGCAACTTTAAAGGATAAACAGTTTATGATAAATTAAATCTAGAGGAATAAAATGTAAAGCATAAGCGAATATTTAATAATCAACTGAATCGAATATATCTCTGGTTAAATTCTATTCTTTTACGAGTCGAATACTAAAAATATTAGTTTACTATTAAATGAACTACCAAATCAAATATGACCGAATATCCGACGAATAATAACCAAACAGTTTATTAATTATTTGGTTCATTTCCAACCCTAATCACTATAGATGCCATACCATGATTATCAATGTAAAACATGCATTCTCAATAACAAAATGTTTCTAGCCAAGGAACTCCCAAAGTTGATGTATGCTTAACAAGACAGGTGATAGAAAGATAGCTAAGAAGCAAAGAACCATGTTATAGGTATTGACATTAAGAAAACCAAAGATCAACTATTCTAGGTTCCCTTGGACTTGAGATGTAATAAGGAAAAGGATAAAGGTCTACAAAAAAAATAAAATAAAATAAAAAACCGATTAAACACACACACACACACACAAACACACACCACACTCACCCACCCACGACCCGCCCCACCCACACCCGCCACACACAAAATGACTATAAGAAAAGGTTTGACGGAAGCTTCAAAGTCTAGCAATATTTTTAGGGCATTTCTAAGGTAAACCCAGTACACTCTCATCTAAGACATCAATACTGCCAGACTGATTGGTTGCAGCAAAGTCAAAACTAAAATAGAGTACTGTATTTATTTGTTTTCTTTCATTGACATAAAGTGCCCTTACTAAACACCTCGTACATACAAGCTTCTCAGAATTACATGTTTTGTCGATAAAGTGATTTAAACCACAAGGATAATCAGGTTTTGGGTGTGGGTGTCTGTGTGTGTGTGCTGGGGTGCATGTCATCGGAGCCAGATGCATTTATGTCTCTGTGTGCGTTTTTGTCTGTGTGCGCGCGCATGGTGGGGTGGGGTGGGGTGGCGAATGTAGCAAAATTTTGTATCGAAACAGGTGCACCTTATGTGCCTCTGATGAATTTGACCTTGTTTCTGCCCAACAGAAAATCCCACTAGACAGCTGACAGAGGTTAACTTTTCCTCAAGACTTGAGCTTAGGTTGCACAGTATACATAAACACTGATAACATATATTTACAGTTGGAGGTTCTGAACCATCACCTTGACAATAGGCCTATAATGATCAAAAGGGGCTTATCCTGCGAGCCAACTGCAACATGAACTCAGGAACAAGTCGGCGTGCTGGAGGGGCTACAGCATCTTTCGCACTTGAAATAGCATCACCAGCATAGATAAATGCAACTATATATTCCATTAACTCATCTCTACCACCTCGCAGAGGGTCCTATACACGCCAGTCACCAAAAATAAGAAAATAAACAAGAAAAAGGAAAAATATTAAGAAGATCACAAAAATATTTAAGAGTCCAAATGATTTCTTTGGATATTGATAATGTTATCTTGCTTTCAATAAAAAAATAAGATTAGAAGTCTGAGAAAGTTTTAGAAGGAAGTAGGAAATGCCAAAATTCTGGAAATGATCTTCCAGGATTAAGAGGTGACATTTGTTTTTGTCATCATTTAACTGTCCTATTAGAAGGTCCATTTTCTGGTGATTTAGCATCACTTAAAGGCAATGCACAACTTTCATATGAACAATGCGTGATTTAGCATCACTTAAAGGCAACGTACAACTTTCATATGAACAATGCTATGGAAAAAAATAATAATAAGGATATATCGGATAAGATCCCCGAGTATTCCGAAAAAGGCTCTAGAGCTATGGCATTATGGTCTAAGACATGTACTTTTAAGACAAAACAACAAAAGAGTAATAAAACAATTCAAATCATGCATATAATTTCCATAATATGTTGTTAGACTCATGACATGTGATTACTAATCATCACAAATTGATCATTGAATTAAATGTCTGCATGATAAAGAGCCATATGCCGTTTAAAGTTAGCGGTTCGAATTAGATTCACAATCATTACAGGACTTGGATGGGAAATGAGCAAGATGATAATGTTGAATTATGAAAGGAAGGAATTATACAGATCAATGTCCGTCATATCAAAGAAAAACTCATAAAAACGCATCAGTCTTTTCAACTATTTGCAACAAGAATGTGAAAGGGAACTTCCATGTAGGTTTGCATTAGCTTGAGAAATAGTTTCTACACTACTGCAGGATTGGAGGTTGAGACCATTTTCATACTGTAGTTATCACAAATCTTGTTGTATTATTATAAAAGTACACACAAAGCTCTATACTCGAGATAAAGCCAATGACCCTAATTGCAGATTACAACAAGTGAATCTAATTTAAGAAGTAAGGAGTGCAGAGAGGAACTATCCTCCAGGATTGCCCTGGACTAAAAAGCACTAGAGGTAACCAGACTTTTCTATGAGTTTCCTTCGAACTTTGCATGAGAGAGAGAGAGAGAGAATCCTAGACCTCTTATTTCTGCTTCCTCTGTGTCAGATTTGTGTTTTCGTGCCTTGTATGAGAGGTTACCATAATTAAGGAAGTGATTACTCAAATAAGCTTTCAAAGTATCAAACTAGACCTCTTGAGCAATGAAAAGGGCATACAAACAAAGTGAACCATATGAAAATAACAGAGAATCCTAGACCTCTTATTTCTGCTTCCTCTGTGTCAGATTTGTGTTTTCGTGCCTTGTATGAGAGGTTACCATAATTAAGGAAGTGTTTACTCAAATAAGCTTTCAAAGTATCAAACTAGACCTCTTGAGCAATGAAAACAGGCATACAAACAAAGTGAACCATATGAAAATAACATCCTTGTAGCCAAGGTTTTAAATATCAAATACCGGGGAAATATCAGATGGCCAAAATTCATATCGGATTGCGGATATCGGGAAAATATCAGGGATATGTGGTAAACATCGAAATGCCATAACAGATGTTTGCATATATAGTATAGTGCACTAAAATATAATCTCAACATACTTAATGAAATCTAAGCATACAAAAATATAATAATATATATTTAGGATCACTAATCAACCTTGTAAAACAAATAAAAGTACAAATCAAATGTTGCAACATTTCGTCTAATTTTTTTAGACCAAAATGTCATTTGATATAATGGCAAAATCATGCTATCTCGCCCAAAAATTGCCAAGCGCGGTATATTGTTTTGCGACAAGCCATATAAAAGGATATATCGGTCAACATATCGGCTGATAATGATATATCGGCCATATTGGGAATATATCGTCCAAAATAGCCAAAAAACGGTAAAGGATATATAGGGACCATATCGGTTGCGGCAAGCCCTGTAAAAGGATATATCGGGGATATATAGGCCATGTCGGGGATATTTAAAACAATACTTGTAGCCGATCTATTGTTTCTTAGGCAGCATCTGCTGCCCAATGTAATACCATCTCAGAACAAAACTTAAATTAAACTTCATCTCTACAATAAACAAGCTATTATTACCTGAAGAAATATATCCGTGTGAGTTTTCCCTTCATATAGGACTAAGGTAACTTGGGCACCCACACTCTGAAGGGCATCTGCAAAAGTTTTACTGCATTCAGAAGTTGCATCAGTAACCGCAAAGAGGCAAATATGATCTCAAAGCAATAATGTCGTCAAGAAGGTCGCAGAACAGATAATTGTTATAAAAAAAAGTAAAGGAGAAGAAAAGAAATGTTACAGAGAACTCAAAATCATATAATTTTTCTAACGACTTAGATGAACAGTCATACTTACCCAGCTCTACCCTAATTAGGAAAGAAAATTCCCCCCAATAGTTTGCTTGGAGTGCCTCAAACTTGTGAGTTGCGAAAGTTTAGGGACATGATAATATCTCTAACTCACCTCAAGTTCCTCTTGATACACATATTGAAAAATAAAAAAAACAACAACAACAACAATTAGCTTCGGTACGGCCATTTCCATTTACTCTATGATTGCCAGATCTTTTCAATAGGAACCTTGAGCTATAGTAGAGGAAGCAAATCAGTTTACATGGTCAACATTCAATGTGATTTGGAGTCACGTTTATATGGAAATAAAAAGGTGAACCAAGCATTCTCCATATATACCCTCGAAATATAAGATTTTTCTAATTTATCCCTGAACAAAATACAACTTGCATGTATATTGTTTAAAACATACTAAATTTACATAAATAGCAATGTCATAAGAATTCTTATATATCTCCTGGTACTTAAATATGTTTAAACTCTAAAATCTAAATTATTTTTAAGTCCTGTAAAATATTTCAACATATATAATAGTAACAATGGACTAGAAGTAAAATTTTTGACGAGACACTAAAATCATAGATAAGGACAAGCAGGACTAACTATAAGGGCCAAATATAGAAAGTTAATTACTCTAGATGATATTTAAGTATTATGTGATCTTTGATGAGTTTAATGTAAAATGATTAAGAGTAAATCTAAAAAAATCATAATGAAATGTGCTAAAGAAAATTATAACCAGTCCATTTACCTTCTATTTCAGAAGATACCACATTTATGAAGAATTGGATAGTCACTTATCACTTTTAGTTAGCAACGAGGAGAGCCAATCGAAATGTAATAAGCAAATGTACAAGAATATTAATTATAAGGGCATAGTAATTCTTTTTGAAGGTTACACAAGTAATTTAATACTTCTTGATGGGTAAATAAACATAATATTCATTTTTGAAGGGTAATATGCAAAATTTCAAGATTAATAACATTAAAATCTGTCGTTAACAAAGCTCCAATTTCGTCATCGACTTCACTACATTCACCAAAATTGATGGTAAGGCATAATTTTTCACAGCTTTACATGTTTAACTAAAAGTGAAGAACCAAGGTGCCAAAATCTAGTTATCAGCATGTATCCAGGAATTTGCAACAACACAAGGAAAATCATATTTAAATAAATATTAATATTACTCTACATTAAATTAGTAATATTAGAGGACTGCATAGAGGATGTCAGATCTCCGTCTCTCCTCTGACCTATGATTTTATTTGGTCATAAACAAAATTTGATACATACCTTCTTATATAGTCTTTCCTGGTCTAGAGCTTCAACCATCAGTGGCATGACCTTAAACTCAGTGTGTAACGAGGAGCCTTCTTATGTCAATTCCCTCTTTTGTGCATACTTGCCGCTGTGAATTTCGAATCTTTCATTTGGATCATGGAAAATCAAATCCTAACTATATGACCATGCAGGGCGGTGTTAAGCTAGCATACTGCATCCTAAGTTGCAAGGATATGGGTACACAGATGAGATTATGAGGGTACAAGAAACACCAAATCTGTAAAAAGTAGGCTACGGGAACACGGCTAAAACTCATGGGCTGAAATCATAGTTATAGAATAGATAGGCAAACGGCCCATTGGAATTGTAGCTCTGAACTGAATATGGCTGAACTGAATCCAACCCTCATCCAAGAAGTGTATGATGAGTGTTTTAAATTAAAACATGTATTATCTAATTGAGTACACGTCTAAATAAGTGTATTCGTATATTCAAGGAGCATCCAGAGTCCAAGAAGTGTCGGGTTTGGGTACGGGTAGGCGATGTGTCTGAGTATGTGTACAGCTTCATGATAGAAGTACCCACATCACATGTGCATCATAATCATAATACAAGCCGTTCACCAAAAAATTTAGGTGGCATATCACCATGTCTCACATAAATATTTAAGAGGAATTACGAGATTTATGTGATAACAATCTCTCTCATTTTCAGCAAGAATATTTTCCACAAAACTGATAATTTGCTCTTTGGTACGGAGAGTAAGATAAGAGGAAGTGACGTGAAATGATCTGCAATCACGAAGTTAAGATGATGAGATAAGTTTAGGGAGTAGCCGAGTAGGTGTATATCCAAACAAACATACTATTGCAATGGTCCATCATAGAGCTGAAAGTAGAAGCGATTATAGCCGACTCAAGATTTTGCGATGAAAAAACTGTTTGTCATAATCATTGTTGTTATTTTAAAAAGGAAAAAAAATAAAAAGAAAAGGAGAAGGGTTAAAAGGAAAAAAATAAAAAGAAAACGAGAAGGGTTATGTAATGCTACGAGGGCAAATGATTATGTTGTACCTATTGTAACATGCAAAGCTCAGATACTTATAGCAAAAATAATCTCCTTTTTACTTTGCAATGACTGCTTCTAGTTGTAGCAATCACACTTCTCCAAGTTATTGCCATCATAAACATCATACCATTAAACCTTTCCTTGCTATTGGAATGAAACTCACACTTACCTGGCATCTGATGGTATTGAATAATCACTTGTTCCATGGAAAAGAATAATTTGAGGCAGTAGAGAAGCTGCATGTCTAACCCTCAAGTCCTGTACAACAATTTCAGGAGAAAATTTCTTTAATCCTTCCTCTCCTTCCATTATGCTGCAACAGGAAAATAGATTAATAATTAGAATGGAAAGGAATTCTAGATGCCAGATGCCAATTAATATATGCTGTAGTCTTTCATCATAACAACAGCCCAATAAATACCTGAGGAAGATCGAACGGTAAAGCCCACGTCCATGGAAGTGATCAACCAATTTAAGCATATTATACCTGTGAAAGGTCTCCAACTAAAGCTTAACCATATCAAGTAGCTATATAAGTTTCCACATGAACATTAATACAAACAAGGAAATGACAGCAACAGCAACTAAAGCCAGCTACTTCTGTGTCGGTTAACCTATTCAGATAGATCTAGCAAAGCATTACTGCAAGGCCTACATAAGTATGTAGATATTTAAAGAATGATATGACCATCAATCTAATCCATATACAAATTCACATGGATTGGTATAATCCTGCACTGTTTTGTTTGTTAAGGAACAAGTTTATAAATCTTTGAGGTGAATAGCTTCATCCAGATGGATCAGTAACATACGAGCTTGAGATTTCTCCCATCTTTTAACGAAGAACAATGCCATTCTGTGAAGTGGAAATTTTTTTTTTAAATATGTGGTGTAGTTGTAAGTAAACACCAGCACCAACTGAACCTGGATGTCTCATTCGTAAAGAAACTGAAATCAGTATTCTCAATGTAGCAAGTCATCGATATCCAGAAACAAACTTTTAAAATGAGATGCAGTCACACGGATAGTTTGTTGTGTTCCATACTATGGTTTTTTGGCATATTGCATATTAAGCAACAGAAGGCCGTAGAATTACTGCTAATTTCTGGCCTTAATAGTAAATGATGGGAAAAGCATTTGTACAGCAAGGTTCCAGTGAAAGCTTTAGCCTTTAGTTGTTCTTGTCTAATACTGCAGACCTAGAGGTTTAGAGTGATAGGTAACTCAGACAACAACATATATTACTTGCATAATAAAATCAATGTACAATAACTCATGAACATTTAAGTTTTTAGTAGATCTTCTGTTGCATTTATGGACTTTAATGCTGCTCTGCTCCCCTTATAAGGAGCATAACACAAATTTTTATGCTCCTTGCAGCTTATTGTGTTCGAGAGATATTCATTTTGCTGCTCAAAAGGGAGATTTCTTCAGTGAAACCTAAGTTTTACTACGATTTCTCTAGGCTTATAAAACTACTAAAATTCTTTCACACTCAAGTATACCATAATTGCTTCCTATAAGCCAGTGACAAAGTGTACAGAAGCCAAATTTACAACAAGAATGCAAATTCCTTACTGGCTCTACAGTATAGCATGACTGAACAGATACGAGAAGTTCAAACATTTTGAATTTCAAATTATTGTCCCATGGCACAATTAAAGGCCATAAATAGTGCATAATCAACAGGGAATCAAACTAAACAACGTGCTAGTTAAACTGAACAACTTCCCACTCGTACAACCATTGAAAAGAAACAAAGATTCTGAAGTTAGGGAAATGCTACTCGCAACAATAACTAAAGCTTTGAGGCATACATACTTACCCACCAGATAGGCCGAAATACGCCTTTATCTGAGAGACACTCCAAGTAGTGCTCTCCCTTTCTCCGCATTCTTTAATTGCCTGATTCAAGAGAGTGCAAGCAGCTATATGCGCACCTGCTGACTGTCCAGCTAAATAGATCCTAGAAAAGAAGATATGCTTTAGGGAATATTCAAGAGTTGAAAATTGTGAAGATAAACTTACATCATTTGTTGAAAAATGTCAAAACTTTTTGAAGTATTATCATGAAAGTTTGATCCAGATTTAAATCAAACCCAAACATGTGGATGAGCAACCCAAATGAGCAAATGTTCATAGGAATGACACCTAACTCTGATAGCGTGAGCCTTCACTAATTTGAAGTACATAATTTGAAGTACACTATAGGATGTCATGGCCCAATAAAGAACCAAACAAGAGAATGTAGTTCTGTATAAACAAATTCAAGTACCAAATCACAGCACAATTCAAACTAAGGATGGTGTCTTTCTGTAAAATCATATTGCCTGCCTAGCTAAAGTAGCATTGAAACTTTGAGTTGTCGTAGGTACCAGTTCATTGACCCATTTGAACTTCACATGATCTCAAAAGTGAAGATATTGGTCATAAAAGTTATTGTGGATATCATACGTTAGAAACTATAATAGTAGGATTACTTGAGGAGATCATTGGCTATGACTCCATAGACAACGAATGATAATTCAGGTATACTAACCAGATATGACAAACACAAATCACGTCCAGTCTTATTGGAAAATCTTTCCATCTTTGAAATGAAATGATCCACCATGTAAGACCAAACCCACAAATTGTTGACTGTCTGTAAGATGATCCAATTATGCTGGAGCAGGAGGATGTTGTTGCTCTTTTGAGTTATGTTGAGATTAGTGTTTACTGCTTTTGGTGTACATATAAAGAAAAAAACTCTGTTATGGGAAGTCAGTATGGTTGGTTTTAAGGTTCATGATTTTAAGTACTTGCTGAGCGTGTTATTGGGTATATGCAATAGGCTACCTTCTTTAAGGATTACATCTTTGGAGTTGGGGAATAATTCTCCAACGTAACAACCATTTTTGGTAATATAGTAGGCTGGAGTTTCATCTTGAGGCCACATCCTTTTTTCTAGAAAGAACAATTTTGCAATTTACGGAAATGTACAACGAGCAACCTAGCACCCAGACAAAGGCTAATTCACCTCTAATCTAAGGCCTAAGTTTCTGGTGAATGGCACAAGATCACTGCTAGAAAAGCCACATGAATTTAGTCCTGGTTGATCTTAAGTCAGCATGTAAGTATAGAAATTAGAAGCTAATACACCATTTCATTCTACGAGAAATATATTTCCTTTACTACACCAGTAGATTTACTTCTAACAAAAAGTAACAAAATAGATCCTTTAAAATAAAAATAAATCTTCAGGAAGTAATTGCTTGCAGAAGTAACCGCTCATTTTCGTATCCAAGATTTAATTGTTGATATAAAGCAGAAAAATCAGTACCTGTTAGGATCACCTCCAAAGCTGGCAATATTATTGCACACAAATGAAATTCCTTCAGAAGCATCTTTTACCATATCACTGATGGTCCCTTGAGGAAAGTTTCTGCAGAATGATGCCAGCATAAGTGTGAGAGACAAAACATTATATGTTAACTAACAACCAGGAAATGGTATTCCAATACAATGATGCCTCATAATCATACCTGTAATCTATGCATGCCACTATGATTCCTCTTTCCGACAGCCTCTTTCCTAGAAGAGCACCCCACGCTTTATAACTGCAAAGTGAAAATCATTACAAAGGAAACCAGGTGCTGTCCACTAAAAAAAAAGGTGCTTTAAGTTAACAGCCAGATATAAAAGATCAGTCTGCATAGCATGTATGAGTCCATCTATTCACCCTATAATCCAGGCTCCACCGGTTACAAATGCCACAACTGGTTTTCGGCCAGAAGTATCCGTTGGCAAATACAGGTCCAAACTGCAGAATCAAAACTCAATTAGACAGAATATCACAGTATGTGACAGAACTGGAAAACCCTACAAGAACAGAAATCATGATACATGGTGACAAATTCCACACCGATTTCTTGGTTGCTCTCCATAAACTACACTTCTCCGCACTTGACTTGAGAAGAAATAGTAATATCCAACTGCCACAAGGGAAGCAGGTCTATCAAATTTGGACATGAAATATATTCAAGAAGGTTTTAAACTGGCAATAATGTATGTCAACTTTAAGCTTTCCCTTAAAGAAGATTATTATCTTGAATAGTTTATTCTACGAATCTCTAATTATTCTTAACTCATAAAGAAAAAAAAGATGATTGATAAGTTAAATATTAGCAAGTAAAATGTCCATATTTAAGAAATATACCTAGAGAAAAGACAGTTCAGATACTCACCCTGTAGAAACCCTGGCATAAGCAACATCGCATAACAGGCGAGAGCAAGAAACTTTGTGATCCATCTATAGCCTACCCTGAATAAAACTTATCGATCAGAAACACATGCAAAATTCTAGTATTTATACTTTACGCTCATAATAAGCAAAACAATAAATAAATCTGAGAGTTAAATCTACAAATCAAATTTGAGATACTTGACTACCTGGATAAAGATGATGCAATGTACAAAAACAAACATTATTTTGACATTTAAATGAAAGATTGCACATTAATGTCTTGAGATAAGTGGTGCATATGATGGGTACTTGTCAAGGCTCATGAAGGCTTCAAAGTTCAAAATATACAGGCGCCTTCTTATATTATACAGTATATAGTAGAGTTGATGAGTAACTGGAGCATTATTGTACACATTGCTTGAGTAGGGTCATCTGTTGTGCTTTTGTCTCAAAGACCTATTTCTGTGATTAGGTTATTATTTTATGCTCTAGTCCGGTATTCTATCTTGATACTTGAGAGTTGAGATTTTCAGGGTCACAATTCAAATTCCTGTTTATAGGACAGAAAAAATTATGAAAGTAGAACCTCTTCTAAGGAATTAATGAAGAAATCCCGAGATATTTTTCTTTCTTTTCTCTGTATAATGAGGAGAGAGATGAATGTGAACCATAGGAAGAGTGGCATCTCCAGTGGGTAGTACAAAAGCAGTGATATTATTTTGCCAAAACTAATATTCATCACTCCTTTATTGTTCTTCTCTCCCCTTTCCCTGATTTAAAACTCTTAATCATTCTCTTCTGCCAAACTGACTCGAACTAGCATCAAGCTTGCAACATTTTTTCTCAGCCAAATTACTTTATTGATATCCTTACAGCAGAATACAGTGATCTGCTGATTTCTGCGGAATCAATCATCATTTACTAATGCTGATTTCTTAGTTTGTGGACGTCAGAACATACCAAAATTTATTCCTATTTGTTCTACTGTATCGACATGTATTCATATTAACTCCATTGTTGCTTAATTTGTCTTTTCAGCAATAACTCTTTATTCTAATTCATCCCAATAATATGCCCAACCTTCAGCTAACAAGAAACAACATAATTGTGGATGCCTCTTATCCCCAATTTCCTATATCAAGATACAATCAGTAATCTAAACCTCAGTAAAACTATATCCAACTGCTGGACTCTAGATTGTCATGTCATTCCAAATCAGCAAACAACAGGTTACATGTTTACTTCAGTTGGCAGTATACTTATTCATAGCACCTTAGAATGTTGATCAATTACAAAAGAAAGTGGTAGGACTTGTCCAAAATGTAAACTCAGCCAATTTGATCAAGACAACGACCCTTGATCACAAAATCAATATGACTTTACTAATACTAAGATTTGCATTTATCCCTACTTTATAGCAAACTCCATCGACTTAAATCTAATATTCCTGGTGATGTTTCCTAGAGTATTTATTTCTGCAAGTGCATATAGCACGGTTATGGTTCCAACACATCCTAATCAATAATTATATAATAGATAGTAGGAGTTTGATGTAATCAATATGGAAACTCACGCTGAAAAGGAAAAGAGATGGATTTGAAGGATAGGACTAGTTAGTCAGTTACTAATGCTAGAAATAATTGGGTCTCCTCTTTCTAAAAATCAATATACTTTATTCTAAGCAGATGAGAATGATGAAAATATTCATGTTAAGTAGAGACAACTTTTCACATTTTAGTCCCTATATTTTACCTGTCAGTTACAAACTTAGCATCATCACCAATAAACCCTTCATCCCCAAGTTCTGGGTGTCAGTTCTTTTAAAGGTCATCTCCTCAGCTAACTAAGACACTAAATGTGAATAACCAAAGATAAAAGCAATAATGACACAGTTAGAGAGTAGAAGAGTTTCAACCATTCAAGCTACAGACAAAAGGGTATTCAAATGTGAGAAGATTAGATGGTCATGTGGAGAGCATGTGACAGATGCCACAAGCAAAACAGTTTGCTTACAAGTTATTCTCATTGCTTGCGGCCTAACAAGAAAAAAAGCAACTTGATAAAGATAAGGCTTGCACAGATCATGAAAGAAAACAATACAGCTTTCAAATTTGCAAAGATCAGATTTTTCAAACTTTTATCAACGTTTTAGCGGAATAAAATACACAAAATGGGGTTATCCAATTTACAGTAATAGAAATGAACTTTTCACCACTATAATTGAAAAGCCTGTCAAATGGATTTTCTAATTACACCTTAAGCTAACAAAGCCGTCCATAAATCACTAATTTTCATAACATGGTAAATGTTACAAAAGTATTATGAACTATTTTAAGTTCTAAAGAAACAACTATGAACTCCTTTATTAGAGGAAAAAAACACAAGTTTTCATAACAAAAGAAAAACTTTACAAAATTATATTGAACCATTAGGAGTTCTAAAATACTAACATAAACTAATCATACTAATGCCATTAAAAAGTCTACATATTTTTCCTCTAACAAAAATAATTCAAGATATTTTACGCAAAAGTCCTAAGAATTCATTGCAATTTCATGAAATTTACAAAAAAAAAAATTCCCAAAATAGTCTACATAAGTGAGTACCCTAAATATCTGAGAAGGATCAAGGTGAGCCTAGTGAGCAGAAACGTCTCCGCCGCCGCGTGGCCGACGTCTCGCCGGAACGAGTTCCGGCGAGAGACGCCGGAGGATATCGCCGGCCGCCGCCTCCTGCTACTGCTTCCGTTCGACGACGAAACTCTCCGTAAGAACGGCCGCCTCTCGACCGCCGCTTCCTCCGCCGCAGACACCGGCGGCGGAGAGTCGCGGTCCGCCGGCGGGAGAGAGCGCGGGCTGAGCTCAGACTGCATCCGGAGACGGTGGAATTTTGGAGGGCTTGGAGGGAAGAAGGAGAAGGGTGAGGTGGGGCCCAGTGATGGCATGGCCCTCGGTTGGATTGCTGACCTCTTCCCGTCTTTTGTTTTTGATTGGGATTTTCCGTATTACTCCTTTTACATTTTTAATGTTGTAAACGTAGTCCCTCAAATCTTTGCAATTGCTATTAGGTCCTCAGTTCTATGTGTTGCTGCGGCATTTGATTGGAGGGACCTATGAACTAAGGGCGCGCATTAATCGGCTTGAATTGATTAAACCAACGGAATTTTGAGTTCGACTTAAGAATACGGTTTGGTCAGTTCTGTTTGTTAAAACTGCAACAAGAGCAAATCAAATGGACAACTCTCCCAATGTCTAAAACATGCCTTTTATTTCTTCTAATTAGTCTTAAAATTTCTTTTTTTTATCATTTCAATTAATTTGTGTTGTTTGATCCCTTAATGCACATTTTCTTTTACCGAGTTCTTGATATGCATCTTTCTTTTGAGTAAAAATAGATCTTCTTCTTAATTAAAAAATAGACATTTTTCTTAATTAATCAAGTCCAATTCTAAACCAAATAGGCTGAACCAAACATACCGTATTAATTTCGATTGGTTTAGTTTGATTTTTAAATAAAGAACCGTTCGGCCCGGTTTGGTTTTGCCAAAATATGTCCGAACGTACTATCGCTTACAGCAATTTCATTTATGCGAGGGAGTAAGTCAACAAATTAAAGATTCAAGGGACTAATATAAAAAAAAACTTTCTTTTCGTTTTCATTTTGAACTGATTCTGAGGTGGATCCCAGATATCGCATAAAATAAAGTGCCGCACCTCTTTCCTTGAGAGGAGAGAGGGGGCTAGAAGCTAGGGGATAAAGTTACACGACAACAAAAAGTTGTAGATTATGATTTTTTGTCTCATGTGGTACTTTTTGCCGTACAAATAGAGCACAATAAATATTAAAAATATAAGTAGAGCATGGATGGAGAGCGTCTTTCTATACATTTAAGAATGTGTCGCAAAACTTGTAATACATATATATGTCATAAAATTTGCGATACATACATGCGTCTCAAAACTGACGACACATGTATATGTCAATGGTGGTGATGCATACATATATCATAAAACTCGTGATACATACATGTGTCAAGAGTGGTGATACATAATTATATCTAGACCATAAAAATATAAAGCGTATCACCATTCAACACTATAACTTCCTAGAAAGTCACTCATCCTAAGATTACTCTCACCAAAGCACACTTAACTATAGAGTTGTTTAGCTTAATTATATACTATCATAAATGTTTAATCATCAATATACTTAAAATCTAAGATTTATTATTTAAGCTCACAAGAAATCCTCTAATCTATATGGGACTATTAACTTTTTTAATTTTATTTTAGTATATATCTAATGACACAAATGTGTATCTTGATTTGCCACATGTTTTACTTATGTTCTTGTTGCTTAATCTTTTACTTAATAAAATGACACTTTTATATATGTCATAAAATGAGTGTCAACATACGCAACTTTTGTTGTAGTGTTATTTAATGAGTTGAGATATATCTTTTTTGCTTTTTTAAAACAGTTGTCCTTTGAATAAATATATTCACTCCTTGGGAAGAATAAGGGCTAGTTTCACTTTAGCTCTCCAAAATTTATTCATCTTCTCACACTTATCTTTCAATCTTATTTCAGAATATTAAAGATCCAAGGGACTAATATCGGTAAAACCTAATTTATTTATTAGAATTATAGTAACATGTGTATATTTTATTTCCACTCTCGCTTAACCTTTTGACTAAAGAGATTAAAACATTTACATATAGGCTTAATTGCTGTTAAATGCCCTATATTTTCCCGACCTGGCACTTAAGTGATCTCTTTTCTCAAATCGAACAAAAAAAAATATTTCAAAGTATTTAAATGTTGTAGATAAATACCCCAGAGTTTCAAAATATTGCACGTTGGTGCCTTTTTGTTTACCCGATGTTGCATATAAATGCCCCAAACTTAAAAGGACTTCACCTTAATATCCCAAAGTTTCTAAGAGTTTCACTTTTGTACTCTCTATTATGTGACGAAGAGAAAAGAAACGCCATTTGAATTTTTATTTTTATTTTTATAAATATGGGGCATTCATCTGCAACACTTTAATACTTTTCGATTTTTTTTTTGGGTTTGAAACTATAGGGCATTTTAAGTGCTAGAACTTAAAAACTATAGGGCATTTAAGTGCAACTAAGCTTTAAATATATAAGTTTCCATGGAAAAATTAGTAACCCTCTAACATCTAGAAGAACATTGTTAAAAGTTAATGATACTCTTATGAACATCAAACCTAACTTCTAACTATCCGAATGTTCAAACTAGAGGTGGGCCGAACCGGCCCATCCAACCGTGGGTCTTAACACGGCTCAGTTTATACTGTGCCTTGAGCCGAGGCTTAAACCTGGGAACAAAGAACTAGATCCGTCCCAATTGGACCTGGCCCATTTTTGACCCGGCCCGGGCCCGTCCGAGTATTTTTAAAGAAAATAACCTATCCCGATAACAAACTAGCATGATTGCATACTGAATAAAAAAGAATTGACTATTAACTTTAGGCATGACTGCTTGAAAAAAAGAGAAATTTCAAGAGAGTATTGTGGACATAAAATAAATTTATAAATAGAGTGTGATGAGAATATCTCAAAAACTTCAAGAAACATAAAACTGAAAAATGTTTGGTAAAATATTTGAAAAATCTTGAAGAAATGAACAATATACTTTGCAAGTTAGATGTAAAAGCCAACAGATTGGTAAGAGAAAATTATAGTTGCAAATTATAGTCCAAGTAATTTTAAATCTACAAAATAATAGTCAACCAATAATAATTCGTTAGTTAAGAGATAAACCTTTGGAAAAAGGCTTCAGAAGTTTTTTTTCAATATAGATGCTATTTAAAAACAATTTTATAAGTATCAATATAAATACAGTATATAAAAAAAGGAAAAAAAAAGTTGAAACCATTGGTTGACCCATGACCCGCGGGTCGGGTCAGACACGGCCCGAAGCCATGAGGGTCATGGGCTGAGCTAGGTCGACTCCCAAACCCGCTAACAAAAAACTAGACCCGGCTTATGCGGACTGGGTTGAGTTCGGGCGAACACGGCTGGACCCGACCCGCCCACGCCACCCTAGTCCAAACAACTAATATGGACCGTAAGAAACTGTTTCATGATCCATGTTCGTTGAATGAAATATGAACTGCACATTTAAAAAATCTCTCTTTTTGAATTAACGGAATATTGTAAAAGAATCTTAAGATTAGTATAATAATCTTAGCTTTGTAGACAATTGTCACAATGGAATATTGTAAAAGAATCTTAAGATTAGTATAATAATCTTAGCTTTGTAGACAATTGTCACAAAAGCACCGAATAGTTTCTCATGGAAGAGACACCTGGTGCACGACAATGAATAAAGATTAGCGATAAAATAAAGTGATTCACGTATGCATGTAGTCCGTCAACATTTCGGTGCTATTTAAAAACAATTTTATAAGTATCAATATAAATACAGTATATAAAAAAGGAAAAAAAAGTTGAAACCATTGGTTGACCCATGACCCGCGGGTCGGGTCAGACACGGCCCGAAGCCATGAGGGTCATGGGCTGAGCTAGGTCGACTCCCAAACCCGCTAACAAAAAACTAGACCCGGCTTATGCGGACTGGGTTGAGTTCGGGCCGAACACGGGCTGGACCCGACCCGGCCCACGCCACCCTAGTCCAAACAACTAATATGGACCGTAAGAAACTGTTTCATGATCCATGTTCGTTGAATGAAATATGAACTACATTTAAAAATCTCTCTTTTTGAATTAACGGAATATTGTAAAAGAATCTTAAGATTAGTATAATAATCTTAGCTTTGTAGACAATTGTCACAATGGAATATTGTAAAAGAATCTTAAGATTAGTATAATAATCTTAGCTTTGTAGACAATTGTCACAAAAGCACCGAATAGTTTCTCATGGAAGAGACACCTGGTGCACGACAATGAATAAAGATTAGCGATAAAATAAAGTGATTCACGTATGCATGTAGTCCGTCAACATTTCGGTGCTAAAAGAAATTAGAGACAAAAATTGAATTTTCAAATAACCAAAAAGAAAAAAAAAACTGAAATATTGTACAACTACAAAAAGCAACAAAAATGTAATTAAAAATAAAAAGCAAAAAATAATAGTTACCCGAGATATCGGAGGAGCGTAACGGTTAACCTAGTAACCACATACGTCTCCTCCGCCGCGTGCCCTACATCCTCCCCGAATTTACGGCAGCTGACGTCATCATTATCCCCATCGCCGCCGCCAATCTTCGCATCCCCCGCCGCCCTCCGCCTCCTCGACGGGACCCGCCGTAGTACCAACGGGGCCTCCGGAGTCCCGTCCTCCGCCCGCGCCGCCACGGCGGAGGACGACACCGCGAAAAACTGCTCAAGGTTAGCCATCAACTCTATGGAATTTGGTGATTAATTGGGGGATCGAGCGAGAACTTGTATAAAGAGAGAGAGCGTGCATGAGGGTGGTGGCGAATGAGGGGATGCCACGTGGAGAGTTTGTTTCGTACGGGGGAGAGGAGAGCTGGCGGGATTTTGGGAATTGCTCTGCCACGGGTGGGGCCCAGTGCCAGGGTGTAGTATGATTCTATTGAACGTGGGGCTGGAGTGCTTTATCTGGGCAGTTTTGGATTCTTGTACTTGTAAATGAATATGAATAATGAGTGGAGGAGCTAGCGTCACAATAATTCGGATATGGTAGATGATCTGAACTGTGTACTATATATAGGAGTGCATTCGGTCCGGATACGGCTCAGATATGATATTTACTATGTTCATATCTGCTTACCCATTCCGGACACGGATACAGACATACCTTGATAAGGAAAATTCATAACTATATTCGCTAAAATCGGATACAGATACAAATATACACCCGGATATATAAGCGGATACAAAACAGATATGAGAAAACTAGATAGTATTAAAAAATATATAATTCATATGATACAAAAGAGTTCATTAATATGGTCATTGTATTGAAAAGCTAAGATTAGACATTTTAATCATCAAAATTAACCTCAAATCCATAATCTAAGGGTTAAAACTATCATAACAGTATAATTAATATGTATTCAGATATTTTGGATACGGATCCGAATATTTCATTACAAAACCATATCAGTAACCATATCCTATCGGTTATATATTTGAAAAATCATATCCGTATCCTAACGAATACAATTACGGATATTTCCTGGATCTGAATCTGGTTTAGCACACCTAACTACATAGGTTAATGATACGTCAGTTAAGAATATAAAGTATGAAGGAACATACATTGCCTTCGTCTACTATAATTAAGTAGATTTTATGTTTTTTTTCTATAAATGTGAACATCAGGAACTATTTTTCTAAAATATAGATAGTAATGTGGTTACTATTAAAATGATCAAAATAGCCTAGTCGATATCCAAATATTTTGATGTATATGAATATCCCAAAATTCACAGCTATCTGACTTGCATAATGCAACACAATTAAAAAAAAAAAGGGTCATCATAACATCAAATATAGTTAAAGAGTAAACATAAGGAAATATGTTTTTCTTTAACATAGACACTAATGGGGTTACTATTAAACTGATCAAAATATCCTAAATAGATATCCAAATATCTGGATGCATAAACTCACATCTATCTAATTTAGGGAATGCAACACAACAACAACAAAAAAAAGTTCATCATAATGCCAAGTATAATTAAAGAGTAAACTCCTTCGAGGTTGGTATCCAGATATAGTTCTAATTATTTTGGATAAACCATGGAGCTTCATTCTTGAGTTCGACTCAAAGATATTTGAATATGTATTTACAAGAATAACAATATAAAGATATTTGAAGATGTGCAAGATATCGTTCAATCTGTCTTAAAATTAGTGGGCTATTTGGTTGGTCAATTTTATAGATTAGGATTAGGATTTGGCTCTGACAGGGGTAAAATCATAAATAACGAAATCTAACTAAATCCTAATACAGTGTTTGGATCACCAAAATTTATAGATTTGATTATCTATAAAGGTGCTTTTGGAGGTGTATTTTCTGGATTTCGAAATCGGAGATATCAACTTGGATTTGGGTCTCAACTTTATAGATTTGGAATCCATAAAATAAATTCATAATCCTAATCCTATTCCTTTTTTTTTTTTGAACCAAACAACCCTGGAAAACTAAAAAAAAATTCATTTTGAGTTCTTGGAAAGGTAATTGCGTTCAAAAAGCCATTGGAATATGATTCCTGGAAGTATAATCAGATGGGAGTACAGAAAACCTCATGGACAACTCTACCTATATATTTTGACTAAAGACGTTGGGACTATATTCTAAACAAAAGAAAGAGGAAAAAAGTTTACTAAGGGCCCGTTTGGTTGTTGTTTGTAAACTTGTGTATTTATGACACAAGTTATAAAGTTGTTATCCACCTAAGCACTTTCACTTTTATATTTTTCTTTGTTTGGTTTGGATCCCCTCGGAATCATCAAATGAAAACAAAGTTGTTGTTTGGTTTACATAATGATTTTTTAGGAAGTGGTAGCTATGTGGAGCCCACTCAAATAGATAACTAATTTTTTAGAAAGGGGTGAGTCTTTTTTTAGGGCCTGTTTGGTTCAGCAAAAAACCCATAGAAATCACATATTTTGAAAATAAGGAGTTGTCCACATCAGCTTTGATGTTGATACATTTTTTTTGGGGTGTTTGTTTCAACCTTTGCATTTGGGAAATGGGTGCTAGAAATCACATGCCACATAGACTTTTTGTTGGGTATAATTTCAGAGCACAAAGCTCTGAAATTGGGTGGAAATCCAATATTTAGCCATTAAATATTCGTGCACGAACTCCAAGCAAAGGAAATTGTGTATTTGTTATTTTCTTTTCCAAATTGTAACTCCCCAACCAAACAAATGAAATTGAGGAAATGTAGGGGGTATATTTCTACACCCATGTTTTCTATGTGAAACAAACAAAAAACAACTACTTTAAGGAAATCTATAGAAAACAATGAAATGTGATTTCCATGATGTCTTAATTTTCAATTTTTTGGGGGTAGGCGAAACAAACAGCCCCTTAATGAGAAAATTTGATATATTATTGCTATCAAGAACAAAATTGGTCCCTTCATAACGAGGTGATCACATATAAACCGCTCATCGAAAATGATTAATTGGATTTGTATAGAAATTAACAACTTTTACATATAGAAATGATGAGTTTTATATTCTTTATTCAAATTTCAAAAGTAACTGGATCTTTGTGTAAAAAACACAATTCCCAATTTATTATGCGTGTTTATCTTCTTCCTCTCCTCACATTGCAACCCATCAAAGAACCCATTATTTGTTCTTGATTTGCCATTGAAAAATCAATCAAGAAAAAATTAAAGTTCATAGATCTATAATGTCATCCTCTTCCTAAGCTTTAGTGACCACAATTTCGTCTTCTTCCCAAACTTTAGATACCCCTGATGCGGTGGTCTTCTTCTTACTGGGAACGGCAAAGAGGAGAGGATATGTAGTTGGAGGGACCAGCGATGAAGCTCACCATAGTGTGAATCTTGGTCACGGATTTTTGGATTAGAGGTTGAAGATGGATTTTATTTTTTGGCTTCATTTTTTCTTTTTGCAAGGGAGAGGTAGCTGGAGCCTGGGATTAGCAAGGTTTTTAATTTTTTATTCTTTGTTACTGACATTGTGTCAGCTTTCGGTTGAAATCTCTCCATTTTGAGGGGATTTTGCTTTCCTTGACACTTCATCATTTTACTTGCCATGTCACCATCTTTGTTTGTGTAACCAAACAAAGTAAAATGGAAAATTTAATTGAAAGATGACACAATATGACACTTTCACTTGCTTTCCTTCAAAAAATTAGCAACCAAACAGCCCCTAAAGTAAAGATGATGCCGCCCATCCAAGCTCAAAACTTTAGACCATGCATAGTCAAAAAGTTTTCTCAAACAACAAAGTCAGGCCTCGTTTGGTACACGTGAATGGAGTCGAGTGATAATGGAAAAAAGGTAGTAATGGAATGGAATAGATGTGAGAATGGAATGCTCATTCTCATTCTCATGTTTTAGAGAATGAAACGGGAATGACAATCTTATTCTCATTCACACGTTTGGTATCATTAGTTCACAAGTGAGAATAAAATTTAGTTTTCTAATAATGCCCTTACAAAAACACAGAATTTTAAAAACACAAAAATATTTTAAAAATGACTAAATAATTCATTTTTTTTAGAAAAATGAGTTTTATAGAAATGATATTTTTCTTATAGAAATAATTTTCATGTGATAGTTATATTTTGGCACACCGCCTCAACAACAATTTCGGACTTTTTGCTTACTAATTGAAAAATAATTTTCATAGAAATTATTTTTGATTATAAATAATATGAAATACAGCTACTGCATAAGGGTAAATAGGTATATTTATTTTAGAATGTAAGCATTTTAACAATAGGGCTATAGGGGGTCTACTCACATCCTCAAACCTTTTAAACAATTTTAAGAGTTAAAAAAAAAGGAAAAAAATCACTCAGGAAGTCTATTTGCAAAAGTAGAATTACAAGGGGTCTATTGGCAATTAGGTGATACTAATGGGGGTCTGTTCGAAATTAACCCTAAATAATATGTCAATGTACCTTGTTGCTGACTGTAACACACAACAGAAGTCTCAAATTTTTATACAGGCACTCGACATATTGCAAAACTATACAAAAGCACAAACGTATACAATAGACTGAATTCCATATGCATGCTACATGATTTATGACTGAATTCCATATGCATGCATGAAGAGAGAGATTAGAAGAAAACACTAAATTTTGATGGATTAGAAAAACATGTTAACTTTTAGTCTGTATATAAAATTTCTATGAAATTTCAAATGCACCTTTAACTTTCAAAAAATTGATTATGAATAGAAAACATGTTAACCTAGAAAGTTTGAAGGAATAGAAAACATGTTAACCTCTAATAAAAATATAAAGTTCCAAACACACCTCTCATCAATTAAACACATTGTTTCTTGTTGTGAGTGCTTTGAAAAAATTACTGTAAAGATTTAGGCGTATATGCTTCAATAGAACTTCAAACCATACATCAAAGGTAAAATTATATCACATATTATAATCATAAAATATTAGCCCCACATATATATTTTAAAAAGAAACAATGATTACCTAAGCCAAGTCGTGTCGAGGGGAAGACGAAGAGTTTTTCTACTTCACTTGCAGACGCGATGTGGAACTAGGGCAAAGTCGAACAAATAACACTATTTTAATGTTTTACATCTATTCGTATATTTGTACGAGTAGCTAATGATATTTTTTCTATAGAAATAATTTTTCATGTGGGAATTTATATCTATTCGTATTTTTTAAGGAGGGTATAATCGGAAGTTAATTATTTTCATTCCCACTTAAGTGGGAATATCAATTTCTTATTAAATGGTTGGGAATGGCAATTCCCACATAAGTGGGAATTGATAAGAAGTAGGAATAGCAATTCTAGCATCTAAAAATATATCGTATTTGATAGGCATGAATAAAGAGTTGGAATTGCATTCCATTCCCACTTATTCCCGTATACCAAACGAGACGTAGATCAAATTCTAGACAGTCCACTTTTTGGGCCAAATTTGAAGGAACACACAAGGATAACTTTTATCCAGGCCCAACCCAACTTGGATACAGTTTTTCTGACTAGGTTGCAATATAAACTCTTGATACTCATTACAATTAAACGATATTCAATAATCAACCAACTGTTATTTCATCCTCATGCACTTATAAATTTATCCCTGAGGGGTTTGCCTATCCACAACGCTAGTTATAGAAACTATATACAAATAATAACATGACCCTCAAGCGAAGTCCTGACTCAAAACTGCGAAAAAAGGACTAATTTCCATATCTTCTTACATATATACACATTTTGTGGCAGGAGAAGCCACTGTCAAGAGGATTGGATTATGTCACACAACGGCATGTATATATCATATATCTTTATCTCTTTAGCTCTTATTGTTGGGAGAAAAAGAACGGTCCGTTCCTTCGACACTTTGCTCTGCCAAAGCCCGGGATCTGTACAGACACTCCCCTCCCTGATAACGAACATGCACACTGCAAGCAAAGAAACAAACATATAATCTCACTTGCTCAGTAGGATACAAATTAAAAAAAGGGGTTTTTTTTTCCCCTGCCAATATTAGTTCCTTCAATCTTTCATATTTTAAAATTAATCTTTCAAATCATTGAAAATTGTTATTAGGTGCCCCAACTTAAGTTACTTTGAGATTAGTCCCTCAAATCACAGAAAATGCTAATAGATACCCCAATTTCCACAAGTTTTTTCAAATAAACTCTCTAATTCCTACTTCTACTCTTGATCGGAGGGACTAATTTCAAAATAATTTTAAGAATCGGGTGTGTGAATAGCAATTTCAGTGATTTGTGGACTAATTTAAAAAATAAATTCAGAACTGGGGGACCTAATAGCAATTCCAGTGATTTGAGGGACTAATTTCAAAACCATTAAAAATTCTGAGCATTCATTGTTCTTATTATAACTAAAAGATGATAGGGTTTTTACTATACTCAGTTACAAGAGGTAAACCCCTAATATTTTTTCATTAGCACTTTGACCCCTGATGTCCCAGTGGAGTAATCTCTAGGTTACCTGTATCCCTCAAGTGGGTATCAAGTGAGGTTAATGTGTGCTGCACGCACATACATTAACATCACTGAGCAGCAGGAGACCCACTGTTCTTTAATAGGTGTTGAGCATACACCCCCTACAGTACAAGTGCATGCAAGGAGAGATGACTGTCAGGATATTGAGGGTCTAGGTCGCTAACTCGCCATTGTATAGAAGACGTATTGCAATTCACTCAAAATATATATTTAGTAAGTTCACCCTGTTTCAAGGAACAACTTACGGGATTTGGATAGATATAAAATTATTGTAGCAAATTGCATGATGTATGAACCAAAAGGATCGTTATAAAGAAACACTTAAGCTACTTATGGACAAAATAACCAAATTCGTAAAGAAAAACAATAAACACAAATGTAGCTCAACAAACTATACTGGTTCAAGCAACAGCTTTCGGGATTTGAATATAGGATAATAAAATTATTGTAGCAAAGGCATGAAGTCATATATCATAAAGAAAAATCAAGCTACGCTATAGGAAAAAAACCAAAACAGTAAGGAATAACAATAAGTAAAATGTACCTCTTGTTCGGCTTCTCATGTTATGAACCTGTCCTGCAAGCTATGAAACCGCTGTACTCTCAAAACAACTTTGGAAGACACACCTCCATTTGGAAATTCCTTTCTCTTTCTCAAGCGGAACAAGCAATCTTCTGTATCTAGAACATATGAAGCCTGTGGTATATGCATTTACAAGGACATTAATATGAATAAACATGCATTTGTATAGTTTGCATCTCTGAATAACTATAAGCGTGTTTATCTGTATTTCCATTACTACTTACCTTTGAGGAATTACAGGACATTTTAATTTCGAGGCCATTCAGAACTTGAACCCCCTCCATGACTTTGGCAATATCATCATCCCTAAATTTGCGTTTGTTCCTGTGGATTTGTCATACTGTCAAGATTGACAATTATTACAAAAACCTCAAGATTTAGATGAACAACCTGAAATACCTTTTCATTAAGACACAATTAAAGTCCTCGTCTGAAATACTTGCAAGGAACTCATTATGCAAGTAAGCATTAAAATTAGGGTCTATAGAAACAGCAGTCACTTCAGGTTTTTCATGTCCATATTCCATCAACTGAATGGATAATCGAGTCGGATTCAATTTCTGCACAGAAAATATTAAAACATGTAACGTTATTCAACCATTACATTCAAGTACATATGATGCATGTATAAAAACTTCCTAGAACAAATTTTAAATCTGATAATTAAACCCACCCCCAATTAGGTAGGTAGTAGGGAGGGAGCAAAAGGAAAACAACCAGCAAAAGCACCTTGGCGATAAACTTTTAGCAAACATAATTCTCAAGCTAAAGCATTACCCCTTAGCCAAATACTATGGTCACTCAACAGTAACCAGCAGTATGAGGTCAAAGCAAATTTACTGTAAACGGAGGGGGTAAAAACCGTTGATACCGTTCTCTACATAAATTCATTCTTCATCTTCAGCAAACAAAAGCTATAAGCTAAATTTCATTTCATTCAATCAATGACATTTGCAAAAAGAAAAAGGCCATGAATCTTACACATTCAAAACGATAGATGCTCTCATCATGGAGGAGGACACGCGCATTTTCATGATAGTTGATATCAAAAAATCTTTCAGGTTTCCTTGACTTCTCGTACAAATGGAGCTGAAGAAGCTTGTTGTCCATCTCATCAGATGCAATTGCTTGAAGCTAAAACAGAAAGACGAATGAGTACATCTGCAGCTAATAACATCTCTGAGAAACCCGAGGACAGTAACACAAGAAAATACCTGCTTAACGACTTTATAGATCAACTTGTCCAAAGTGAAAAGCACATAAGACTGAGTTCCAATGATAGAACGACATTCATCTTCAAATTTTGTATTGTCAGAAGAACCACTAAGTAAGCTGTACAATGCACTCTTAAATCTGCACCATCAAAGTTAATGGCCTGATAAGTCAATATTCCATGCATGAAACATTATCAGATGAAAACAACAAGAACATGCATCATACTTGGAATAGGGACAAGGAGAACTTGTATCTTTGTTAGATTTCCATTTCCTTTCAGCTGTTGAAGAGTTTGTCTTTGCTGACAAAATCCTCTCATACAATGTCTGCACCAGGGGAAAAGAAGTATATTTACAACTATCTAACAAGTTAATTGTGAATGACTACTAAAGAATAAGCAGAGAAATGCCTGACCTGATGAAGCCTAAAAAGTACATAGAACGAATCATTTCCATAAAATATTTGCGAGTTTTCATCTTCCCTATCATGTAATGCAGAAGGCACAAGCTTTGCTAGTGGTTTCGCAGTATGTAAGAAACGCTCAGAGAATGATAAGGATGTATTTTCTCCCTCTATATCATTTGCATCAGCCATTCCTTCAGCCTCACCCTCACTTTCTGCCTTGACATCCTGGTCACCATCCTCCTCTTCCTCCTCATTTTCTTCGCGGGAGCACTCACCATCAGCAGATTCACTGCCAGAAACATCCTCACCAGCCTCGGACACATTTTCACTGTCCTCCATTGATCTTTGGGCACTCTCCTCACCTTCATCATCGACATCAGCATTATTCTCTCCTGCTGCCTCACCAGAAGCCTCGTCTCCAGTTCTGCCTTGATATTGCCTGCTGGCTGAACTATCCTTCACTGTAGGCACATCTGCCCCAACGTCTTCAAACGACACAGAGTTATCTTCTTCAAAGTCTCCATTTGGCGACAATTCACCCTCTTCTCTCTCAACTTTAAAGTTACTGTGAGTAGCAGAAGGTCCAGAACCTTCATGGTGTCTATGAGATTTGTTGCCTTCACTGCCATCGTTTGCAGATGCAATTGGCCTCACGTTGTCCCCTCCCTAGATGCACAGGAAAAATAATTAAAGCTATTTACAGTGTGGATAAATCACACCTATGTCAACAAGGGGTAAAAGATATACCCCGATATATTTAACTGTATTCCACAAGGTGTTGGTTGCTAGTTTACCCCGATATAAAGAACAACCTACGGTAGACAGTCATATCGAAACGGTAAAATAAGATGAACAATACATCAAACAACTTAGTTTCTAGCCTTTACGGCAATCAAATCTGATGCAGGACAATCATCAGCCGTTAATCATGAATTTAATAGATTTACTGGAATCTTTGTTATTTTAGTAATATTTGATGTAATCTCCAATTTTAGGTAAATATCTCCGTAGAATTTGATTTAGGATTGTTAGGATCTCTGAGATTTATTTTGTTAGACTTATTTCCTTTTTATTAGGATTTAGTTAGGATACTATTTATCTTCTTAGTTTTTCTATAAATAAGGTTGTATTTTTTTCATTTGAGAGGAGGAGAGAAGAATATTTGTGAGAAATCTGCATGTGAATTGCAGCTAGTATTAGGCATGTGAAGTGCCGGCATGTGAGGTGCCCGGGTGTGAAGCCCATATTTGTATCTTTTCTATTCTTAAATGATGAGTGCAATTTTATTATTTGTATTTTTATTTTATTTCATCCAAATAAGTTCTATCAAGAATCTCCATCTTGTCGTTCCCCATCATTTGGTATCAGAGACGAAGAGATCCATCATTTCAGCTTCGACATCGTCAATCCATCAATTCAAAGCGTTATTGTTCGAATCTTGTTCACCGAGCACTATTCATCATCACTTCCGTTCGCATTAAAGCTTTGGCATCGGCAATGCAAAGAATTCAAAGTCCATCAATGCTATGTAATTTTAAACTCGATGACGAGTTTCTTCAAGAGGGGAAGATTTGATGCAGGACAATCATCAGCCGTTAATCATGAATTTAATAGATTTACTGGAATCTTTGTTATTTTAGTAATATTTGATGTAATCTCCAATTTTAGGTAAATATCTCCGTAGAATTTGATTTAGGATTGTTAGGATCTCCAGATTTATTTTGTTAGACTTATTTCCTTTTTATTAGGATTTAGTTAGGATACTATTTATCTTCTTAGTTTTTCTATAAATAAGGTTGTATTTTTTTCATTTGAGAGGAGGAGAGAAGAATATTTGTGAGAAATCTGCATGTGAATTGCAGCTAGTATTAGGCATGTGAAGTGCCGGCATGTGAGGTGCCCGGGTGTGAAGCCCATATTTGTATCTTTTCTATTCTTAAATGATGAGTGCAATTTTATTATTTGTATTTTTATTTTATTTCATCCAAATAAGTTCTATCAAGAATCTCCATCTTGTCGTTCCCCATCATTTGGTATCAGAGACGAAGAGATCCATCATTTCAGCTTCGACATCGTCAATCCATCAATTCAAAGCGTTATTGTTCGCGAATACTGTTCACCCGAGCACTATTCATCATCACTTCCGTTCCGCATTAAAGCTTTGGCATCGGCAATGCAGCAATTCAAAGTCCATCAATGCTATGTAATTTTAAACTCGATGACGAGTTTCTTCAAGAGGGGAAGATTTGATGCAGGACAATCATCAGCCGTTAATCATGAATTTAATAGATTTACTGGAATCTTTGTTATTTTAGTAATATTTGATGTAATCTCCAATTTTAGGTAAATATCTCCGTAGAATTTGATTTAGGATTGTTAGGATCTCGAGATTTATTTTGTTAGACTTATTTCCTTTTATTAGGATTTAGTTAGGATACTATTTATCTTCTTAGTTTTTCTATAAATAAGGTTGTATTTTTTCATTTGAGAGGAGGAGAGAAGAATATTTGTGAGAAATGCATGTGAATTGCAGCTAGTATTAGGCATGTGAAGTCGGCATGTGAGGTGCCCGGGTGTGAAGCCCATATTTGTATCTTTTCTATTCTTAAATGATGAGTGCAATTTTATTATTTGTATTTTTATTTTATTTCATCCAAATAAGTTCTATCAAGAATCTCCATCTTGTCGTTCCCCATCATTTGGTATCAGAGACGAAGAGATCCATCATTTCAGCTTCGACATCGTCAATCCATCAATTCAAAGCGTTATTGTTCGCGAATACTGTTCACCCGAGCACTATTCATCATCACTTCCGTTCCGCATTAAAGCTTTGGCATCGGCAATGCAGCAATTCAAAGTCCATCAATGCTATGTAATTTTAAACTCGATGACGAGTTTCTTCAAGAGGGGGAATCCATCCATAAAATGGTATGCATGTGGACTCCAAACACATGATGGCAATTCCATTTCTATATAAAACCAAACTGTATGTGGGAATACAAAGAATGCCAGACAAAAGAAGTAAATCTTAAAAGCGCTGTTGGTAACACGTTAAGGTCAGCTTACCCGCTGAGCACAACAAAAAATTAGGAAATGGGTTAAAGAATGGTAACACTTCCTCATCCTGTCAAAGCACAAAGTAGCAGAGGGCATAAGATGATAAAAGGTGTGTTTCCATCTAAAGGTTACCACTGCCTCCTTCATCCCTGTGACAATCTTAAGTAATTATTTCCTGCCAAGAGACCACTTACCTAAAAAGTGCTAATCACCCTTGCCCAACAGAAAGACAAAATGTAGAAGGATTAACTTTAAACCTTCCCTCAAAAAAAGATCAGTAGCCTTCTTTTAACTCTTGTTCACCCTTTTCCAGGATTGACCAACATAACACTTCCTCTTAAACCTCACCCTTTATCCTTCAATCCTTACGCCTAAAAATTCTAATCCAGTATTATGGTAGCTTCTGTTCATTTATGTTTGTTATTGCAGTCAATAACAAACATCACATAAAAAAGACTTCTGCCTTCTGGGTGACTCGAATGGCAGCAGCAATTGTTGCCAGAGGAGGGTTATATAATTGTAAATAAAGATCAAGATAGTTAACCTTAACAGCATGATATTCCAGGAAAAATGCAAGGGAATGAAAACAGGAGAATGACATCTAGAAACTTCTAAAGCCGATTGATAACGGAATGATACCACAAATTCTTAAGAGTACAAATGATACCTCTGGAAGTACAACTTCACTGGTAAGGCGAGGCTCAAGCACTGTGACCGCTCCGGTTTGACCAGATTTTGAAGGTGTGGCACTTGCCCCTTTCAAAATGACAAAAAGAATTATATTGGTCTACAAAACAGGGAATAATGAAAAACAGAAAAGATTTGAACACTTTCTGTATTAACCTGAGGTAATTTCTGGGTTCGCTCCAGTACGACTTTGTTCGCCTCTGCTGGCAACAGAGACATCCACTGCATCCTGTGCAGTCACTCCAGACATTTCATCAGCCATATGAGAAGTGTTCTGACCTCTACCATGAAATGGAGTGCTAATATGTCTATCACTCTGACGAGCAGGTCTATCTGCTTCATGAAAACCATTTTCTGTAACTGTTGTATTCCCATTTGCCAGCCTAACCCTCGACAAATTTCCTTGCTCTGCTGGAAGGGCGTCATAGATGCTAGTTTGTTTGGTATTAGCAACAGAAGTATCAGCAGCAGGACTTCCATTGCTTTCCCCAACACTTGCTAGGCCACCCTTAGCGGCATGACCCTTAGTCTTCACTGCATCATCAACATCCTCTGCACGATCAGGTCGAGGAGGAACACCTAGCATTGGCTCCAAAAAGGTTGTCCATATCTTAGTGACTTTGTCCACCTGGTCTGAAGATGTGCAGACTTCTTTACATGAGAATTTAATGATTTCATACAAGTCTGCGTGAACATCTGCATCCAAATACTCGAATTCCATGCTAGGAACAATGGGCCGCCTGTTTACAGCAGCAAGAGCAAGAAGCATTTCATCCTCCTTTCGCTTCTTTTCGCTAATTTCCTTAATTTCAGCCAATAAAGCTGCACAATTAAATGAAAGGAGATACAGTAATTAAAAACAGCCATGTACATAAGGAAGTGTTATGGTTATTCTGGGAAAACAGACAGGAAAGTAGCACACAATAACACAGCTCAATGAATCTTTCAATATACAATACCAACTACATGATCACGGTATTCAATTACAATATCTTATCAGAAATTAATATACCTTTCGTGCTCAAGCTCTTTGTATCCTGTTGCTTGAAGTAGAAACTACGATGGTCAAGAGATTTGTGATAATTTTTGGCATAGATCTCAGCCCAAACCTTATTAAAATCTGAACGACACCTTAGCCATTCCTCTTGTTTCTGCTTTAGACGAGTTAATATGACAGGTAAAGCAAGACTAGCATTCTTGCGGAGGACATCCATTACATCCAGCCCATGATCCCCATATAATCGCTCAATGCATCTCAAGTTTAAAGCTAAAGACAGAGGAAAGTTAAAACATCAAAAAGATACTTTATGTAAAGAGATCTGTAATAAAGTCAATATGCATCATACTATTGAAGCCTACATACAGGTAAAATGCTCTTCAATGCGAATTGGACTTTCTGGTTTGATGGTATTGTCCTGCATCTTCTCTATCAACTCCTCCACCCGCTTTGTGGTTGCATTCACCGATTCTAGCAACATATCTAACTCAAACCTAACATCATTTGACAGTAAAAAGAGGCAGTTAAAATCACAGCTGTATAGATAACAACTCCAGTATCAAACATAAAGCAAATGTCAAAGATTTGTAAGCAGAAAATAGTAATGGTTAAGCAAGTAAAGAAAGTACCAAGAAAAATAATACTTGGCAAGACATTAATTTGTACCTGTCATCTTCACATCTAAATAAGCTTTCCTCATATTGATTTTTACGCATGTGTTTGAAAGAATAATCTTCACTGCCCGAAGTCACAGAAACCCAGACATCATTTAGTACTGATGCACCAAGTTCGGTCCTATGGCTTGCAGGAGGCATCGGATACTGCCAATTATCAGCAATAAAAGATCAGATAAACGGATAGTTGGAAAAAAACAAACTGCGAAACAACTTTTAAGTTTGTTGACTTCCATATGAATGTGTAGGTAGGGAAGGAGCTGTGGCCTTCAGGTACGAGCGGCCTTGAGACCAGATCTCTTACTCTGAGTGCAAGGCAACTTTACAACACAACCACATCCACTTAAGAACCCTAGGCGGAAATGGCACTTACATGCTTTGGCAGCAGGCGGTAACTGGGAGTACATTGTCGGCAATTTGAAAGGTCAAGCTCTGATATTGGTTTGCACAAATTATATTTATCTTTACTGAACAAAGGAACCTTGTGAACAGCTGCTTCTTTAGAAACATAAGCAGCATCTTTATCAAGCCTTTCCCTCTCTTTATCCCTCTCCCTTTCACGATCTCTCTCCCTCTCATCTCTTGTACGTTCTCTTTCTCTATCTCTGTCTTCCATCTTAACTGGTCTAGCCACAGGACCTTCATTCCAAACGATTCTGTTAGTGCAGAACCACAGACAATACATTCTGGCTAATAACTTGGAAACTAAATCTAACAGTATTATTCATCATATATTGTTTTAAGCTAGCATACACATTTTGAGAAGAACTGTAACTCAAATCATCAAAAGAACATAACAAATGAATAAGTTTTTACATACTTTTGTTGAATACGCCCGCAAGGAATCCATCTGCATAAAGATATTACTTAGAAAACACATCAAGAAACCATTAAAAAAACAACTCTAAAAGACATATATAAGCCTACCTATATTTTCACAATGAGTCAAAAACTCGTTGAAGCCTTCCACAAGATCTGGATGCTTCGCAAGGAGATCGCTCACCTAAAAATGGGAAGCAAAATGTCTCAGTAGGTATTATGAAATCATGATCTTCCACAGGATCACCAGATAAGAGGTCACAGAAATAGAAAAATTATGCACATCTTTTTCAGCTTGAGGGAACAATATCACAAGTATTATAGTGGCCAATTGATTGCACAAGTATTATATCAAAATATTATAGGACACCAGATAACAGGAAACAAAAAAAGGAAAATATATGCTTAATTTTTTAATTTTGCGACAACATTAAAAGTATTACAGTGGCCAATTGATTTCACTTGTAAGAAACAAAAGAAAACTTATGATAATCGTCATGGCCGTAATACCCTCTATTCAGAAGAAAGTGAGCATTTGCAGATAACCCTATAAAGACTTAAAGAAGAAAACCTCCAATTTATTAAATAAAACAGGAAACCATATAATGTGTGCTCTATATTTGTTAAGGATCCTTTACACTACAACAAAACTCCGAAGTTATGGTGAGGGTTATAACTTTATACGCTATCATGTCCCTGCAAGTTGAGTGCCCTTTTCATAGGCTGAAAACATTAACTCGTGCAGTGGTACTTCTTTTTAAATCCTATTTATCTACATGGCCGGTCAGATTTGAACCCATGTTAAGCTTTATACAATAACCCATATGTCATCGTAAAAACCATATTCCATAAATAACTCGCAAGAAATATAACAGGCAATCAACTAGAATAGGCTGGAAACAGAATGCAAGAGCTAGAAAGACCTTACATAATGTTGTTTGGTATGATTAACAAAAATTTACAGTGAGATATCCAGACATCATTATGAAATTACAATACTTAGCCAAAGACCAACAGTAAGATGAGCAAAGGCATACCAGGTGCTTTAGCTCATCTCTGTTAATTATTTCTTGACTGTAGATGTTAAGGCATCTCAAAAACTCCTGATATGTGTCGGCATTATGCAGTTTCTCCTTGACTTTCTCACAGAAATTGAACTCTCGGCTGTAAACACCTGATAGACATATCAATGATACAGTAAATTTATTGTATGACTTTCACATGAAAGATGTTCATAGATCTACTGTAAGATTTGGTTCTCTACAATATTAGACTATAAACAGGAATGTGTAAGTTATAAACAGGAATGTTTAAGTTTCACTAAGTTAGAAGAATCAACACACACGAATAGACATCACCCACAATTAATCATTAAGAAAAAAAGTGAACCAAATATCAATTAACAAGAGCAATCAATGCAACAGAACATAAGAAGCACAAAAACATTACAAGAGCCCTCGGAAATACCAAAGCCATTCCCTAAAACAACATGATTCACCTAGGCAGTAGCTTAGAACTCAGTTAGCTTCACAAGCACACAAGGTTGGTAGTTCATGTATGGTAATGTTAGTCAAACATCAATAAGTTGGTTAAACCAAAAGAACTGTACATTATTAATTATCACATGAATTAGACAATAGGAGGTTGGTAGACAATCTTTCTTTGATACTATGTATACATAACTTACTCAGAAGCTGAAACTGAAGATAGAATGAGAATTCACCAGAATCACACTGTTAACAAAAACAAGGTGAAGTTTTTTCAGCATATATATATATATATATATATATATATATATATATATATATATATATATATATATATATATATATATAGCAAGGCTCCTATGAACTTAAGTTCATAATGAATAGTGGTGCACTAACTTTTTATCCACTCATCTTGTCTTGAGATTTGTGATGCACAAATCTCAAAGTGGGCTTTATATCTTTCACGGATCCCAAAGCAAGATGAGTGGTTAGAAAAGTTGGTACACCACTATTCATTATGAACTTAAGTTCATAGGAGCTCTCTCTCTCTCTCTCTCTCTCTATATATATATATATATATATATATATATATATATATATATATATATATATATATATATATATATATATATATATATATATATGCTGCCACCTCATTAGCAAATGAGCTACCAAAAAATAGAAGTGGTGAGGTCCACACCTTCCAATGTGACTGGTAAGAATTGCCTCACCACTAGGCATTGCCCTATCTCTTTGTAGCTCATTTATTCTAAATGAGCTCCTACCTCATCCCCATTATCTCCTCTATATATAAACAAACATAATTGACAATCATTTCAATAAACAAAAATCGCGGGCTCATTTCAGATTCTTAAGTACCTGAATACTAGAAGGTGATGAAATGGAAGAATGATTAGCATAAATGGCCTACAGGACCTAAAGACACTGCTATGCAGTTAAAAAAGATAATATAATATATAGAGCCATTAATATCCATTCACTTTTTGCTCACGTCCAAGAATTGTCAGGAAGATCGACCAAGTTTGCAACAAGCATGTGATTAGACGATGAACAAAAAGAAAATAACATATAGAGAGACCTAGGTGTCCAGCATGTCTCATGAATATATAGATATATCCCCATATTAGGTTATGGCCGTGATAGTGTAATGTTTATGATGGCAAAGAAGAATCATATATTATAAAATCAGTAATACATGAGAATAAGAAAACAAAAATTCATATCAGACTGATATTTTGGTACACGAGGCTTGGCAGAAATGCATACAAGAGTCCCATCAGATCAAAATGTTACTTACGTATAGACACTGATATCAACAAATATGTTTATTGATTGATCAAAATGTTACTTAGGTATAGACACTGATATCAACAAATACATTTATTGATTGAAAGGTAAGCAGAGGACTCACTCTTCCAGGCATTTTTGTCATCAAATGAAGAAGTTGATATGCTATATGCTCCAAAGTTCTCAGCACCTTCTCCTTTCAGGAGCACCTGTGCAGTAACAGACTCCTCACCCCCGCAAGAAGGTTTATTGCGTTTAGGGGGTAGATTGTCAATATCTTTGCTATCATGTTCTATGTTCTTCTCATCTCGCTCGCAGTCTCTCCTTTCCCTATGTTCCTTCTTATCCTTTTCCTTCTCTGCACGCCGTCTATGCCTGTCATGCTCTAGATCAGGACGATCAACGCTGAGATCACGATCAGCGTGTGAATAAGCTCTTTCCTTCTGTAGAGTAAATGATAAAAAGGGAGTCAACCAACAAGTGAGAAGTACAAGATAGCGTATGTAAACAATAAGTAAACGTAGATATAATACTTTCTTTCTCCCGATAGATGAAACTGAGATCTACAAATTAAATGGCTGGGCGCTTAGAGACAAATGTTAAACATAAAAGAAACAAAAAAAAAATCCTGAAAATGGAACTTCTATAGGTACCTTATCTACATAAGGAGGTCTCACTGAAGGCATCATGGAGCTCCTGTCCTCCCTCCGCATAGAGGCTCTACCAGAATATGCATGAGGAGCAGCTGCTGCAGAAGTATCAGGTAAAAAGTGTGTGAACTCTTCAAGTAAATCATTGTGGTTTTGGAAGAGGATAGCCACCTGCGGAAGTAAAAAAAATCAATATCACACAGCATAGTTTTGTGCCCAATAACCCAAACCGTAGTTTTTGCATAATAACTTATACTTACCTCCTGGTAAACTTCCTGGATGGACTTGTTCTCTCTCCTATACATATTTAGGATATCTAAAAACGACTTGTAAACTTGATCATCGGACTGGAAGCGATTCTGCAGTCAAAAGAAGACTAGTGAAAGGTCTGGTTAACATAAAATCTGAAAATAATAGTAATTAAAAGATTAACACATACCTTTATTTTATTTACAAAACTAATCGCTTCGTCAAACTCTACAGGCTTCTTTTCTTCAGGGAGCTTGATCTCGTAACCCCTCGGCAGGAAAGTGTTAAACCCTAGAATTAGATCTCGATGCCCTCTAAATAACTCTTTCACCCTCGCTATAACCCCACCAGTGTCAATCCTAAAACCAATAAATAACACAAAAAATTAAAGCAAAAGGAAACAATTAACAAGCAATTAAAGTAGCTCAAAATTAGAAGTTTTCAACCTTGAGCTCTTGAAGTCCTTCATGACTTCGAGGAATTCATCATATTTTTCCCTCTTATCCTGAAATATATCTTTCACAGACTTTAGATACTGAAGGGCATCACTTGTTGTGAGCTTCGGAGTATTACTGGCACCTCCTGTCGAAGCCGCCATATGGCTTCCGGATCTTCATCAAACCAAAACATTACAATTAATCAGGGAGAAAGAGAAAAGAAAGGAAAGAACGTAGCCTAAATGGGCAATTTTTATCAAATATTTCATCTATTGTCAATATTTGCCCCCAAATCTCTCATAAAGCTAACCTTTTTTTTATCGTATCTAGTTCTAAAGATTATAAAATATTTCATCCATTGTCAATATTTGCCCCCAATTACAGTAAAAAAAAAATGAGCGACAATTTTTCCAAATTTAAATTGAGGGGAAAATATCTTACCCCCATCATAACCTTATCATCCAGAAAACGAAATTAATCACTCAATGCTCCTAAATCCACACACACGCACACATCATAAACACACAAACATTGATAAATATATAACAAATGAATCATTGTCTTCACCATCAGCTTGTCGAGTACAAATCAGCATTAAACCATAATCACTAACGTAAATCTTTCCCCGAGAAAGGCTTCCATCCTATCCAGTTCTAAAAAATATCAAATTCGCTCCTTTTCCCAAAAAAAATGTGCAGCAATTTTTTCAAAATTTAAATTGGAAGAAAGAGAAACCTTTATTCATCCGTCAACCTTATCATGCACAGACCAACACGAAGCAAAATAAATCACAAAAAGCCCCCCAAATTTTGGGGGAAATAAAAAGAATCACCAAACCAACTCCTCAAAATCGCGTAAAAGGCTCAAATCGATCCATTACAAGCAATCAAACACCAATTAAGAGCAGATAACAAAATTCCAAATACAGAAACTCACGGATCAGCTCTTGACACGTTCGGCCGCTTCAGCTGAGACCCCATCAAATCAAACCCAACCCCTCCTTCAATCCCTTTTCATGCAAACCCTAAAATTTACAAACAAACTCGAGGCAACAACAAAGCCCTAACCTTCGGCCAATCACAACACCAAGTAACCAATCTTGGCGGCGATGGCGGAGGAGACGGCGGATCCAGGTGCAAGAATCGGACCCGATCCGAAAAGGTGGAGCTTTACAGAGGGAACTGAGTTCTAGAGAGAGAAAGAGAGCGGAGATTTGATGCTGAGAGAAAATCGAGAAGAGAGAGAGAATTGAGAGGAGAAGAGAAGGGAGAAATCGAAGAAGAGGGAGAGAGATTTTAGACGTTTATGGGAAGTTACGGAAACGGCCTCGGTGGATGAATCTTGGCCGTTTGATCTTGAGAGGGGGGATTTGATCGGACGATGCAGAGACGTGGAGAGATAGTGAGGGATGAATACCTAGAATTTCTTTAGTTTGGGCTCGGTTTGGGTAAATATGGACATTGTATGGGCCTCAAAAGAAGATTAGCTCAAAACGATGAGTTAATAATTAATTCAACATTTGAATTACAATTTTCACCCTTAATTAGCGAAATCCCAAAGTTAATGGGTCCGGTTCCAGGGAGGGCGGAGATAAAGGAAGTACAAAGAATATTCGGTTGGGATTTGTATTCAAAATCAAACTTTTGAACTGATCCATTTTACACCCAACCAATTTTCGATCACCGTCATATCATATCATATCATATCATATATATACTCCCTTTAAAAGTCGAGTTAGGAAAAGCTTTCCATTGTCAATATTTGCCCCAAATCTCTCATAAAGCTAACCTTTTTTATCGTATCTAGTTCTAAAGATTATAAAATATTTCATCCATTGTCAATATTTGCCCCAATTACAGTAAAAAAATGAGCGACAATTTTTCCAAATTTAAATTGAGGGGAAAATATCTTACCCCCATCATAACCTTATCATCCAGAAAACGAAATTAATCACTCAATGCTCCTAAATCCACACACACGCACACATCATAAACACACAAACATTGATAAATATATAACAAATGAATCATTGTCTTCACCATCAGCTTGTCGAGTACAAATCAGCATTAAACCATAATCACTAACGTAAATCTTTCCCCGAGAAAGGCTTCCATCCTATCCAGTTCTAAAAAATATCAAATTCGCTCCTTTTCCCAAAAAAAATGTGCAGCAATTTTTTCAAAATTTAAATTGGAAGAAAGAGAAACCTTTATTCATCCGTCAACCTTATCATGCACAGACCAACACGAAGCAAAATAAATCACAAAAAGCCCCCCAAATTTTGGGGGAAATAAAAAGAATCACCAAACCAACTCCTCAAAATCGCGTAAAAGGCTCAAATCGATCCATTACAAGCAATCAAACACCAATTAAGAGCAGATAACAAAATTCCAAATACAGAAACTCACGGATCAGCTCTTGACACGTTCGGCCGCTTCAGCTGAGACCCCATCAAATCAAACCCAACCCCTCCTTCAATCCCTTTTCATGCAAACCCTAAAATTTACAAACAAACTCGAGGCAACAACAAAGCCTAACCTTCGGCCAATCACAACACCAAGTAACCAATCTTGGCGGCGATGGCGGAGGAGACGGCGGATCCAGGTGCAAGAATCGGACCCGATCCGAAAAGGTGGAGCTTTACAGAGGAACTGAGTTCTAGAGAGAAAGAGAGCGGAGATTTGATGCTGAGAGAAAATCGAGAAGAGAGAGAATTGAGAGGAGAAGAGAAGGAGAAATCGAAGAAGAGGAGAGATTTTAGACGTTTATGGGAAGTTACGGAAACGGCCTCGGTGGATGAATCTTGGCCGTTTGATCTTGAGAGGGGGGATTTGATCGGACGATGCAGAGACGTGGAGAGATAGTGAGGGATGAATACCTAGAATTTCTTTAGTTTGGGCTCGGTTTGGGTAAATATGGACATTGTATGGGCCTCAAAAGAAGATTAGCTCAAAACGATGAGTTAATAATTAATTCAACATTTGAATTACAATTTTCACCCTTAATTAGCGAAATCCCAAAGTTAATGGGTCCGGTTCCAGGGAGGGCGGAGATAAAGGAAGTACAAAGAATATTCGGTTGGGATTTGTATTCAAAATCAAACTTTTGAACTGATCCATTTTTACACCCAACCAATTTTCAGATCACCAGTCATATCATATCATATCATATCATATATATACTCCCTTTAAAAGTACGAGTTCGGGAAAAGCTTTCCATTGTCAATATTACCCTTGACTATTTTGAATATTTCATTTAAATTTTAATATATCCTAATCATAATTATATCCTATCATAATCCCATGTGAACTACCTACACCTTAATAATTTTAAAAAATAAGATTAATGAAATACATGAAACAGCTCTATGGTATTAGTTTGTTAAGATAAAGAACTAATATGCTATAATATATGAAGTATTACAAACAAAACCCAAAAAAATTCAAAAATTGCACAAAATGCCCTTAAAATTTTAAAATTACACAAAACATCCCGACGTTTCGACACTTAAAACAACAAACATGAAATCTGAAAATTAACAGTAGCCTCTAAAGAATTTAAAATTTATAATTAACACCCTCAACATTTCAAAAACTATAGAAACACCCTCAAAAGTTCAAATAATAAAAAAGCACCTTGAAATTCTGAAATTTCAAAACTTGCGAATAACAAAAATGAATTCAAGGGATTACCATCAGGCACTCAAAATTTCAAATTTGTAAAAAATAACCTCAAAGTTATAAAAATTACAAAAAACTCTTTCAAAAGTTAAAAATCACAAAAACCCTAAAATTTTAAAACTTGTAACCAATACATATCAAATCTAGAAATTATCACAGACCGCTAAATTTTAAATTTTACAACAAACAATCTAAAGTTTCAATAATTGTAAAAATACCCTCAAAATTTTAGAGTTGCGGAAATATCGACATTGAAAACTTACCACCAACACATGAAACATGGAAATTACATGCACCCAACTTAAAATTAAAATTTTTTAAAACTCTCTCAAAGTTTCAAAATTTGCAAAAGCACCCTCAAAATTTAAAATCACAAAACAATACTAAAATTTCAAAACTTAGCAAAGAAAAGAGTAGTTGTTTGATATTCTTTCATTAAGATTTATAAACTTAACTTCTAATTTAAGATTTTACTAACCTTTTTCAACATCTAAAGTAGTAGTTTAATTTTATCGAAAAAGATAAAGGTGGAGAATGATTGATGGCGTTTCAATAAAAATAAAAGCAGAAGGAATGAAAGATCTTGTTTTCTAAAAATTTATAGAATAGTTTATTTTTTTAGTAAATTAGGAATCTTTAGAATGTATTTTCATCAATATTTTAAAGTACTTTTATATACTTATGTGGATACTTTCATCATATAAAAGTATACTAGAGTTAGCATTAATCTTTAGTTTATAATTTTTTTCAAGTCTATCAAGGATTAGGAACAAACTTCATATTCTCTTTTGTGTCATTTTAGCCCACTTTTAACCAATCATCTTGTCTTATTAGGTTTAATTATTCATCATCCTTTTAGAACGCTATTTTTTAAAGTGTTTTACAATTTTGCAACACTATACTTTCTCAGGTCAAGCTTAGTTTCATGTCGGTTTCAATAACATGATAATTCAAATTGGCTTTGGATTACATTTGTTTCATGTCAATTCAATTATCAACGTGAAAATTTGAATTGGGTGTAGCTCATTTAAATGAATATTAAAGAAAATAAATAATCACAATATTAAAGTTTAGAGACATAAGTGAGTAAAAACCATCAATGTGGAACCGATGAACAAATTTTAGTAAGGAAATAAACCAAATATACTTAATCATGTTGATCAAAAAAATATAATTAATCATGGTATTTAACCACGTGCATTGCACGTGCATAAAACCTAGTAACTCTTAAATATATAACTCAATAATTACACGAACAATCCACATACTACTTATTAACTACTAGTACTTTCAATGCACATAATGCGTGTTATGACACAGTTCACATTTATGCAAAAAATAGTTACTAACTACTTTATATTTGATGATAAATAATAATGACTTTAAGATATCAAATTCGTCCAACATGTCTTGCTTGATATATGAAGGCATCGCAATGCAGAAAATAATAATGGATTACATCAAGAACATTTTCGAAGACTATATATTTTACCTCTAAATTTGTATACTTTGTTGACTGCAACACCGTCTGTTTAGATGGAAAGAGGAAGCAATTATAAGTTTCATTACTTACTTTAGATCAATGTTGTTTCAAGCATGGCAAGAACACACTCGCAACTAAATAAAAAGTGTTAAAATACCCTAAGATATATTTAGCATGAAGAAGGATTTTGAGCATTTTTGTATTTGCTTACCTGTAAACTTTCATAGAAAATCTCTATATCTTCAATTGGGTCAAGTACTTCTTTTATCTGTAAAATAAAATAAGCTCATTAGTTGGAAGAAGTTATCCCAAACAAATTTGTCACGTTTCAATTTAAATTAATGTTAAGCATTGCAAATTTTAGAAACCCCCTTCAACTATTTTAATTTAAGTAAAACCGAGGTGTTGATAATCCCTCTCAACTTTAAAAATTCTATTTAACCTCCATAAACTTATGATGTTTTACGCTTTTCTCATTAAACACCCGCGACATCATTACTTTAAAATAAAATCATCAAAACATCCTTTTGGAACAAGCCCGCTTTAGTTAAAAAGAAAGCCACATCCGGTAAAAAAAGAGATGGCCAATTTGTTGTGCTCTTCCCTCTCTACTATCTTCTATCTTTCTCTCATCTTGCAAAAATTCATGGTTGTTTTTTCGTAGTTTATTTTGGTCTTTTCAAGTCACGTGCTTGTCACGTGGCAAGTCAGACTTAATGCTATAGTTTTGGAGGGTTAGGCGAGAAAAATTCAGAGGTTAAAAGTCATATTTTGAAAGTTGAGAGAGGTAGTCTATAACACTCCCGAATTTGAGGTGGATTTGATGAGTGTTTTCTAAAATTAAACCTTAATTATTTGGGTGGGGGTTGGGGAGGGTTAGTCAAAGTAGAACTAGGATAATTTGTAGGATAAAATTTTATAGAGTTAGTCAACTAGGACTAGAATAAAATTTTACAATGTTAGTCAACTAGAACTGAAATAATTATACAAAATTATCCCACTTTTTTTTTATTTTTCTATAAAAAGAGAGTTCTAGCCTCTCAATTTATCTTAAGTTTAGCTTGGAATTATGTGGTAAAAAACTAGAACTCTCCATTTTATTTTCTTATTTTTATTTGTTATATTTCTTTTTATTTTTCTTTACCTCTTTCCTCCTATGTTCATCATCATCATTAGACCATCTTTGTCAGATCGGATCTCGTCTCCTCTTAGTCATCTCTTATATTTTCCTTTTTATCAAAATATTATAATAATATAATTAAATTAAAAGCAAAGAAAGTATAGATCCATAATTTATTTAAAAATAAAATTGAGAGATGAGAAAGAGATCTCGGGGAGCAAACAAAAAAAAAAAAAAGAAAAAAGAGGAAAATATGAATTTTTTAAGACTTGTACTATAATAATAATTAAAAATAAAAAGCTACAACATATATTATAATAATAATTGATAACGTTTTATAGTATAAGAAAAGTTATTTAATAGTAATTAACATTCTAGTAAACATTTAATATTTTATGGTCTAACAAAAGTTATTTAATAGTAATTAACATTCTAGTAAATAATTATCAATCAATAATAGTAAGTTTAAAATACATAAATAGTTTTATATCATCAAAATATATAAATATATACTTCATGATTATCAAAAGTTATCCCATGTTATTTTATCAAAATATTCCGCTTCACAAAATTATTCCTAATTATCCATACTAAAATATCTCACTAGCAAAAAATTATTCCACTTTAACAATTATCCTGAAAATGTCTCAATTGACTAACACCCCCTCGGTCGGTTTGGATACAAAGGAGGAGAGGGGAGAGGAGTGATTGACTTGAACCTAATGGGAGGGAGTGGAAAAAAAAAGGGTGGAATGTAATCATTTGTGTTTGGATAGACAACGAGGGGATGAGAGGGAACACTATAATATGTGTTTGTTTAGAGTAAGGGATGAGAAGGGAAGGGGAGCTACTTGACCAGTATACCCTTTTAATAAAATAAGAAAGAACACTTTTTGATTTTCTCATATAGGGCAATATTGAAATTTCAAGAAAATTTCACTTGAAACCCCTACCCTCCCAATCCATCCACTTTTGGAGGATTGAGAAAATGGCTAAATTTTCTAATTTTTATCCCTCCCCTCCCCTCACCTTGCTAACTAAAAAGTACAAACAAACAATATTAGAAAAGGTTAACATTGTAAACCTCCCGCTCCCTCCGCCTCTTGTCCTGAAAAACTCAATCCAAACTCAGTGTTAGTTTCCATCGTAGAAGAAATTTTTGAAATAAACCCATTCACAATTTTAATCCTAAATTTCGACTCTATCCCAAGTTAATATAAGAATCGACGGTTTCGCCACGCCATTGGCTGGCTAAACCGATCGCTTTAAAATGGCCTTCCTAATTAGTCGGGTTGTTAGTCGTCTAATTAGGAGGGGTTATAATATGAAAATGGGGTGTGGGGAGTTCCTAATTAGTCGGGTTGGCAACCCGACTAATTAGGATCGCGTATTTTTAACGAATAGTCGGGTTGGCAACCCGACTAATTAGGATCGCGTATTTTTTTTAAACGAATAGTCGGGGTTGGCAACCCCGACTAATTAGGATCGCGTATTTTTTTTAAACGACCTTCTTTCTCGCCACGAGGATGACGTGACGAGAAAGTGGGTCGATTTTGGTAAATAACACAAGAGTGGGTGGATTTTTGGGATTAAATATGTTTTTGGGTTTATTTTGACAATTTCTTCTTCCATCGTACTTTCACGAGTATTCTATTCATCATTCCCCAACTCGGATTATGGGAGCCTATTTAATTGTTGACCTCTCTTCGACAATTCTAAACCTAGAATCTTTTATCCTCAAAATCGCAAATTTTGTCGAACCCTGAAAGCGTACGAATTCCCCAAAACAAACGAGTTCCGAATTCGCTCGTCGAAGCTTCATCGCCGACGACTTTGACCTGTCAGGTCTCGTCTTATAAAGGTTTGTTTCTTCCCATCTGAACTCTTCTTCAATTTCCTGCACTTCGAATTTCAATATTCATGAAAACACTCATATAATCAAAATTAGTATGTTAATTATTGCATATCAATGTGGTTATTCAATCAAACACCACAAATACTTGACCCTTGGAAGTTACAATTAAATTATTATTACTGTTCTTGTTGTTATTCATCATCATCATCAGATCCTACCAGCAATCTAATATATCAAATACTTCCTTTCTCCTAGTTGGATTATGAAAGCTAATATGTCAAATAATTCCTATAGAAATCTTGGTCCTCCTTCAAGGCTTTTCTCAAATCAAGATATTGTCCTTTTCTTTTTCTCAACTCAGATATTGTCATCTTGATCTGATATGGGTAAAGAACACCAACTCAGATATTCGTCTCACAGAAAGAGAGCAAAAGAAAAGAGAAGAAGAAGAAGAAGAAGGACTCATCATCCCTCTCCGAGGAAACAGGGATACAATATGGGTAAAGATCATCAACTTCGACCTTATCGTCCTCAACAAAAGAGAATGAAAGAGGGATACAATGCGGGCAAAGAGCATCAACTCCGATCCTGTCCTCCGAGTATTCCTGAAGACATCATATTCTCCCATATCCTCGTAAGGCTTCCCGTTCAATCTGTTCTAAGATTCAAGTCCGTATGCAAGTCATGGCGTGCCATAATCTCCGACCCCTCCTTCATCGCTGCGCACTTGGATCATTCAAAGAAAAGCCTGAAGCTCGCTATCTTACCGCAGCACAGGCAGTGTTTAGACGAGGTCGCTATGTACAAGTACAGATTAGCCAGCGGCAACAAGTACGCTAATTTCTTGTTTGGAAGAATATTCCCTCAAGAGTTGAAGGTCTTTATCAATCCCCCAGCGCATTCGAATGGTTTGGTAGTACTCAACGTGGGGGAAGAGGTGCTTGTGTGCAATCCAAGCACCAGAGAGTCGGGAGCCTTGCCACGGGCAGCCCGAATGTTTTTGCAAGCCCATACGGCGAGCAGAGAGTAGGGTTCGGATTTGTCCAGGGTTTAAGCGCCTACAAAGTGGTGCAGTACTTCTACCGGTTCTATGATTACAAAACTAGAAGTTGTAGCATAGGCTTTGAGGTGTTCACGGTCTGTTCTTCTTCTCCCTCTTCTTGGAGAGCTACTGAGGATCCTCCTTACCCAATTTGTATGAAACACGGTTCTGTTTCCATAGGCCGAGCCATCTATTTTAGGATCGACAACTTTCTGCACGGATTATCTCCAAAACTAATGCTTTCGTTTGATCTTATGGACGAAAAGTTTACAGTTATACCTGAACCTTGCTCTATCGAGAAAGCTAAACAGTGGATATTTCAAGAATTTCTAGGTAAATTATGCTTGCTGGTGGAGTATTCTTCGCTATTCGATATCTGGATGTACGAGGACTGCGAGAAGCAGACATGGGTTCGTACCTATACTATCGATTTTCTTTATAGCCCAATGATTGTCAACCTCATCGCAGAGAGGGATGGAAAACTTTTCTTCCACGTAGGCGTCAATGATGACAAAAGTCTGGTGCGTTATGATGTTCGACGCAAATTTTTCCGAACAGTGGCCGATATCGGCGGTTATGACTTTGACTTCTGCATGAAAAAGTGTCTTCCTAGGAACTATGATGTGGCTTCGAGATTCCAGATGTTTAACTATGTCGAGAGCCTACTACCTGTCAACCTAAGAATGCATAGCATACTAGTTTGACAAACAAGGAGAATATCAGTTTCCAAAATCTATCAGTTATACTTATTTGCAATAGTTATATTTATCTCTCATAAATTCACTGGGAACAAGATGATGTTGTTTTCTTTGTGTTTGCTTTGAATTACAGTTTTAAGGATTAATTTTAAACTCATTCTGATGTACATATTTGTCGTTTACTTTTTATTGTCACTGGACCAACATAATTTTAGTTATTTGCCCCTCTCTGTTTCCTTTGTTATGCTTTCCAATATAGTTGAGTTATGATTCGATTATGACCTGTTTTAACGTTCACCTGTAAATTATTGTTTTGATTTTTTGGAATTGCAAGTGATTGTTTAGATCATTGGATATGCAGATGCAGCACAGGTGTCTTCTATGAACAAGTGCATTCTTAAAAAAATAACTTCAAACATATTATTGGTAGCTATTATTGCAAATATTTGCATTTCGTTATCTACTTCTCCCCATGATTTAGATGCCTAACAATGAGATTAGATAACTTTGAAACATGAAGGATACTGTATTGATTAATCCGAATGGTGATTTATGCTCGCTAACTTAGCAATAACATGCGTGCAATTGCAGGCCTAAGCCAATGATTTATGTACCTGTATTTGAGCCTCTATTTACCAGTCTTTGTGTTTGGGAATATATTTGTCATTGTCATTGTTATTTATCTATTGGAAAGTGGAAATCTCGCCGTGCTTTATTGAATTTATTCTTCAGGCACTTAAGCTGATTTCGACAGCCCCAACACTTTCAATAACTAAAGCTATATTAAACGCAGCCTTGAAGACTTCTAAAATTGTTTATTGTGAAATAAAGTAAGTTTTCTCGATATGTTTCCTGCTGTCAGTTTATCGTGCTACTTATGAAACAATTCCTTTGCAATATATCATACTTTTTGCAGGATATTTGATTCACATCTTGGCTACAGAGTGGCTCTAGCTACTCAGAAGCTTCTCAGTATTCCTTCTGTAAGCTACCAAACTGACTTCGTGGATTCTTTTTACCTACCAAATATAGTTACTTGGGAACCCCAGGAACTTATATTATTTGCGTGATTTTTATGTAGTTGTTTATTTGAACAAATTTAACTGGGACTTTTAGGACTTATACCTGTCATCCTTGCTCTTAAATGAATCCTCCTGATGGCTTTTGCTTGCAAGAGAAGCTTAATGTGCAAGGTGGACCTGTATCCTTCGCCCATTCTCTTGGTTGCAGTGAAGCCCGTATACGTGTTATTTTTTTGAGGATATATTTCCTATCTTAGATTCGATTGTTAATGACTGCTTGTTACTATTTTAGGGGTATATTTCTCATCTTAGGTTTTATTGGTAATGACTCAACAAATTCTAGTTAAACTTGTAACAACATAGTTGATGGTCATTTTCTTTTTGTTACTTTAATTTAACATCTACATGGAGTTAACAAGGTACTTGCATCCTTTTATCAATTTTAATACAGAATCCATTTTAATATCAAGTTCATCTTGTCTATAGAATTTAGTAAGAGTAATCTTCTAGTTTGTATTTGTTTATAAAAAGGAAGCACTTCTCTCTTTGAAAATAGGAAAAGGACAACTGACTTTCCTAGTGTAAACCATTAAATTTAGTGTGTCCAATTTGTTTTATCTTGGTTTTTGGACTACATTGTCCATTAGTTCTCTGACGGCGGATTATGTTTTTGCAGGTTCTTAAACATGTTGTTTGCAGTCGTGGCGGGGGAGTTTTTGCGCTTGCTTTGGCGCACATGTAAGCATTTAACTTCAATTTTGCTAAGTTTTGTAATAACTGCATTTTTTTACTGGAAGTTTTCAGTAAAATAGTAGTTTATTATCATTTGAATTTTACCTGCTTAATGCTAAGTTTACTATCTTCATTTCAGACTTACTAGATGTTCGCTTTTTATGATATTCTTTATGCTTCTTAGAAATTCAACAAAACCATGTTGCATTTTTCCTGGGAACTATCAAAAGATTAAATCGAGACATTTGTAAAACTTTATTTGGATGATACTATACTACAATAAGTTCCTTGTGTATAATTTGACATTCTAAGTTGCAATGTGCATAATTTTGTTCTCCCATGTTACTCGGTCCAGAGTAGCAGTACTTGTTTTCTGTAGTAAAGAGATGAGAACTGAGGATTATATGTGATATTGTATTTGATGAACCTCTTCGAAAGCTGAATTACATTAATTTCCTAAGGACCCCTCAAGCATATTCCTTCTACCAGTATTCTCCCTAGTTTTGAGGGTTGAGTTTATACGTGCAGGCCTTATGCAAGATTTGAACATTCAGTGCTATGGATATGAGATCAGCTTTCCTGTCGTAATATGTACTATATGCAAAGTTACAGATACTACAGTGTATCAATTCTTGCATTGATAAATCCAATCTTTTTCTCCCCTGATGTGCATTTATTTCTTGTTGAGAATGTGTCTGTTGTAGTAAAGTTTAATGGATGTGAATATTCTGCAAATTCTAAACCATTAGGCCAAATGGTTAACGAAGGGCAACCTGCTCAATGAATTATATGCTGTTTGTATAGGTTAGCCCGGTAGACCCTCTGCGTAGAAACTTCTTTCTTTCCTCCATAAAATCCAGTGTGCTTAAGTACGGCCTCGTAATACTTTTCATGTTTATGTACTCAAATAAACACTACCCTTGCACTTCTAACCACACATTATATATAATATTCTGTTGATGTATTTCTCTATGCTTTAAAGTCATTACTTTTGTGATCGTGGTGTGAATTTGTTCCTGAACCTATAGGATGCCTGAGGCTCTAACTGCTTTAGTTACTTGTTTCATTATGAATGAGAGCACAGTGAAATTCACTAAATTGTCTTTTTAAATTAAGTCCCTTTAACCATTAGACCAAAACTCCAAAGTTATAGTGAGGGTCGATGATTACCACGCAGCAGTAACAATTTTTTAAAATCCGCATTAAATTCGTGGCCAGCAAGATTCTAACCTGGGTTGCTGTGATACCATCTTAAATTAAGTCTCTCTAACCATTATACCAAAACTCCGAAGTTATGATGAGGGTTGAGGATTATAATTTTATATTAATTCTAACAGTCTTAATTGAATACTGCCAATTGTTTACCTTGCAGAAAATCATAACTACAGTTGTTTGTAGATGATAGATGCAATTGCAGTCCAGTTGTAGCTATTTGTTTTCCTGCAACAACTTTTTTGCACCGGCAATTGCAAAAATAAGCCACTTGTTGCAAAAATCGATCCAAAGTTGTTTTTGCAGAATGTGGCTGATTTTTGCATTTGCGCTGTAGAAGGACAATTTTGACAAAGTACAAGTGGAACTGCCATTTTGTAGATTGTTACAGTTGAATTTCGTGTGATGTTTGTTTACTTATCATTACTGATCTCTAGAGACCATAGCTACCAGCTTTTGGATTCCTTGCTCAACGTCTCGATTATGAATTTGGGAGTGCATAGGAATGTTATTCTTAGAATCAGCAGCTCATCACAAAATTCCATGTACTGTGCACAGAAGTTGTAAGCCTTAATGATCGTCTGATAAGATTAAGCATTTACCCTCAAACTGAGAGCATTATATAATTGTTTGATGACGCTGAGAAAATGGCGGAAGTTAACAGTTAGCCTTTGATTCATAAATTATGTGACGACTGTCGACTGATAAGTAGGAAAACAATTTGATCCTTTAATTCATGAATCATATGATGATATTTGATAATTACAGAAAATGTAGCTGTAAAGTTCGTATTTTTGCTCTGCCAGTTTTCCTCTTCCTTTGCCTCATCTTCTTTCGTTTCATTGTGTAGTACACTTTACTTTGTAGTGTATTCTTCACACCTCCTCTGTTGTATACTTATTTCGATTACCGTCAAATTGCTTCTGAATTTGCTGTGGTATAATACTCAGTAAACTTCTTTTTCTTCACTCATCCTCTTTTGTATACTTGTATTTTGCATATAAAATGCTATTGTGATTTCTGTGGTATAATACTTATTGAAAGCTACAGTATTCTTCGCACTTTCTCTGTTGTATACTTGTATTTTGCACATATACTTCTGTTTGGCATATCAATTACTATTGTGTGCTTTCTGTAGGATAATACTTTCGGTAAGCAACAATATTCTTCACAACTCTGCTGTCCACTTATATTTGCATATATTGATGGTAATGGTCCTTTCTTCATTTCGTATGTAATTGTGTGCATTTTTTTACTGTAAACTTATCTCTAAACTTCAGCAAGGGATGACCTTGCACGTAGCTCTTTAGTTCCTTCTTTTATATATGCCAAGAAAATTGGTGCATGCAGGAGTTAACTGAGTGGCACTTTCTTTCGTGTGATCAGATCATGATGTGTAAATTGTAATCATGTAATTTGCTAATAAATTTGGTCATGTAATACTTACTGACATTCTTCAGTTCTTTGATGATTGGGTCCGGCAGGATCATAGAACAACCATAAATAAGCAACCACAATGAGTTATAGAGGGTGTTTGGGAAGTCTTATTTTTTTGAAGCTTATAAGTTATGCTAGTTTTTAGTAGCTTTTGTCTTTTATGATAAAAATGCGATAAAAATTGTTTGGATAGAACAATAACTTATTTGGTCAAACCTAGCTTATTTAGGTAAGCTTATAAGTTAGTTTTTCAAAAGTTAAGGTATACCCACTTTTTAAGACGTGACTTATAAGCTAACTTATTTGGTATTTTACCAAATAGTTTGACCAAAAAATAAGCCGCCCCAAACATCATAATAATCATAAACATATAGTTAGACGTGATATTTACATTTAGTGATCACCTCCATCTACGAAACTCTCTTGATGTGAATACAACTCTTTCCCCCTGAAGCTATTATCTCTTGCAGCGGCGGCTTCGGGATTTTGTTCCAGAAGTAAATACAAGTAAAAGCAGGCAATCCGGTAGCATCTTGTGACACCACTTATAATCCTCTTGCATCAGTCAAGAAAAACAAAATCAATATATAGTAACAGAAGCAGTACCCTGTATATTTCTCACAGTAAATTTGGAAATTATATGATCATGTGTTTCTGTTTCTTTTACCTCCTCCACTTCCACGAATATAAGTTTCTTGCCACCCGGACTAAGCCAACGTGTAGCCTGTTTATGTTTCTATTTTCATTTTGAAACTCTTCTCAATTTTCTTGATCAATGGCTGAAAAAAATCAACCTACTAATTAAAATAAGAAGAACAGTAATCATTAAGACACAAACGCATTTTAACCAGGAAATTCTCGCGGGAAAACTTGAGTGGACTGAATGCTGTATCGACCAACTTTTTTAATATGTTGAATTTTCTTTGAGATTCGTATGTAAGGCGTGTGCGTTAAATGTTTATGACACAATCACACGAATCGTTTCTTTTTTTTTTTATTTAAATCGAGTGAGAAAATAGATGGCGGACAGAGTGTTGGTACACTTTAGTTAATTCTAGTTTTTTTCCTATATTTATATATTCTTTGAACGTTGCAAGGTAGTTTCATTAAATAAATTCAGTTAATAATAGATAAAGTGATGAGATCCACTTATTTGATGTGACTAGTAAGGTGAGTCACACTGACCACTTTTTTCGCTTAAATTTGGATATCTGTCCAAGTTTAGTTAAAATTTCTTAGTCAAAACTCAAAAGAATAGAAAATATAGATCATTTTGTTGGCGTGAAGGCTTTGTCCTTTTGGTGTGAAGAGTCATGGCAGAGACCATCTAGTCATTTATAGAAAACTCTGGTCATTAGGTAATAAGATTTTATTTGCACAATATGGCACTAGCTATAGTTGGTTTATTAATGTTTTACATATTATGTCAAATTTTTTTTAAAAGGTTTATGAGATATTGAAGGAAACTACACATATAGTAATAAATTTGTTGGGCCTCACCGATGTTCAGAGTATGGGCATCACTTGATTTAGTTAGAATATTGAGGTGTGAAATAAGTTGTCAATCCCCTCAAAAACGAGCTTTGTTAAATGAATCCTGCTTGGGATATAGATTAAAACTAGCCAAATTTGAAATTGTCCTCGTTTTAACGTACTCAGTTATTGACCAGTGATGATTATTGGGTTCTCTCCTGGACATCTGACAACGAACTCATGAACGATTATTGGGTTCTCTCCTAGACATCTGACAACGAACTCATGAACCTCATCTCAGCGCTAATGACTTAGAGGACTAATGGTGATTATCGCGGGGTTCTCTCATGGACATTCGGTAACAACTACAAGAACCTCAGTTTCGATGCTGACGACCTATGACCGGTGATGATGGCTAGGTCATGGAAGGGGAACAAGGCATTAGTGATCATTCATGTACATTATCATCAAAGCCTCCAAAGGCAGATAATGTCAAAATGATGGTGAATACTACGATTTTTGTTCAAAATTCAAATGACCAGTGTTTTTCTTTATAATATCTGAGTAATTTGCATTCCTTAGGGGGGTAAAAAAATATCCGAGGCTGAGGAAATATTTGTACCCATATTTGTCAGGATACAAATATGGTCACTAAAATCAACAATCGATAGGATATGATTTCGGTTACGGATATGTAGTGAAATATTCGATACATATCCGAAATATTTAAATACATGTAGGCCATAAGGCTAATCTTTAGATTAATGGATTTGAGATTAATTTTAATGACAACTGATCTACTCTTAGCTTTTGAGATATAATGAAAATACTAATGAACTATTTTGTATCATGCGAACTATATTTTTTTTTCAATGTTATCTGGTTTTCTCATATCTATATTATTTATGTACGTATACACTTATATATCTGCAAATATATTCGTATATGTATCCAATTTTGATGTAGGACGCTTAACGAACAATTTCATGGAGGAGCGGGACAATCACGAGCTAAACGCCGACTTATACATATTATTTGCTTCTACAAAAAAACGATCATATCTTTTGATCCGGAAGGCGGATTCTAACATATTACATATGTAAATCGCCTATCTCGACGAGACGGAGCCAACCAGATTGTCAGATTTTTATAATCTCATCAGTAATCCTCAGTTTTGGCTGAAATCCGAAAATAATCAGCCTTTAGTTTAATTTAGTAATAAAGTTAGAGTCAATTTAGATTAGGAAACAAATTCAATTTTGATTTGATTATGACTGATTTGTTTTCTCTATTATAGAAAGTCTTTTAAGGGTAGGATTTTGATACTTTCTATTTCTTTGTAATTCTAGTCTTAGTAGGAGTCTTATTTGTTATTCTATTTAAGAAGAGGCATGTAACCCCAAGAAATATATCTTTTTATCAATAAAAATTCCTCTTTAATATTTTCTTCGTGGATTCGAAGTTCTTTGTGGATTCGGAGATCGTTCTTTGTGGATTCAGAGAACAACCATTGGTGGATTCCGAGGATTATCACTTCCGCGCTGCGTCAAATTTTAGCTGACATGGATATTAATTTTCCTTATTGAGGCATATTTGAACTCGTAACTGTCTCCAAGATTGGTAACCGGATACAAATAACGATACCAATCGTATCCGAACCGTATCCAAACTATGTGCACCCTACTGAAAATGATAGCCATTTGCCGACATTTTGAAAATTTTACATATCCATAACTAACAAAGCAAGAGCTAGGGGGAAAAAAGAAAGGAAAAGGTTTTGGTCCCAAAGGTGGGACGAGATGAGCCTCAGTCGGTTTGGAGAGAGATGAGGGTAGGGGAGAGGAATGATTGAACCTTACGTAAGGGGAGGGAAAAGAGGGGAAGGGAATGTGATGTAGCTAATTGTGTTTGGATAGACAACTAAGAAATCGTAAGGGAGGGAGAGTGATGAAACTAATTTGTGTTTGTTTAGAGTAGAAAATAGAAAGATGATGGAGAAATTTGCTTAAAATCTACCCCTTCCTTCCCAATCCGTCCACTTTAGAAGGGTTAAGAAAGTAAATAAATTTGCTTCATTTTAACCCTCCCAATATTTTCTCTCACTAAAAAGTGTAAATAAACACAATTTTAGGATGATTAGCTTTGTAACCTTCACGACTCTTCCTCTCCACTCTTAAAAAAAGCTATCCAAACCCACAATAAGCAGGGCTATGATCTTGGCTATTCATTGTTTGACATGATCATATATGCTTGAAAGTATTGTCTTGCTGTATTTTGATGTATAATCGAGAAATTTGTAAATTTAATCACGATATATAGGTGAGAGTCACTGTAATTAGTTGTGCTGGATGAATAATTAAACCTATAGCACTTGCGTAAGTGTGTTTATAATCATGAGTATTGGATCATGGGGACTTATTAGACTAATGACTTGTGGCTCTTTCTGTCTCTCTGCTCTAAAGATCTATTTTCAGCCACTATCTCTTCGTGTTTGTATCTTGATTTTCAGCGGATGATTAGTTTGGTTTCCTCTTAGGGCCTGTTTGTTTGCATGGAAATAATTATGAAGTAAGTGAAGTAGATGAAATAGATGCCAATTCTGCTACTTCCAAGAAGAAAAATATGTTTGTTTCTCTGTAAAAGCTACTTCGGTACTTCCTTAGAAGCTGACGTGGCGCCTTCATATCATCTCTACTTCTTGAATCTTTTTCCTCCCCTCAAGACTTGGAAGTACCTCGGAAGTAGATGAAATTGAGTCAATTTAGGAATAAAATCAATTTTGTTATTATATGGATATTCTCATACTCTAAATAAAATCCCGAAAGATCATCTTTCTCTCTTCCTAACAATATTTATAATTGCTACCAAACAAAAAAAGTTAATGAAGTGGAAGAAACATTATTTCCTCTACTTTCAAAAATTTACAAACCAAACAAAAAAAGTAGTACTTCCGCTGCTTCCTACTTTATAATTTCAGAAGTAATAGATTTGATTTATTTCTTACTTCTAATACTTCATATCAACCAAACAGGCCCTTAGATTGAGTTCAAATGGGTTTTCGTGCATTTAATTCTAATTGGGGTTTTATTGTAAATGCTATTAGATTATAGCTCCGATGCTTGCCAGCTGTCTTAAGAGTTTAGGTGATTGCCTTTGATGTTGCCACGTCGCAGTTTTTCCTAACTACCTGAATCCCATCGATGAGACTATGTAAAATGATGTAAAGTGTAAAAATGTGGATCCCAATGTTAGCTTTCCTCCTTTTCAATTGTTTGTTTGTAATTGTAAAAATAGGGTAAAGTGATAGGGTATGCTGATGTGGCTATGTAAAGGCAATTCACCAAAAAAAAATAATAATTAAAAATCAAACGGGCTCGTAGGGTTACCTCTCTCCGTGTTTAATATTGTCCTTTCTTCCATCTTTTTGTCCCTCACGCTTCCGCCATCTGCGCTTCAAGTCAAAGTAGAAAAAAATTTCGCGAAGATCGCTGCTCGAGGAATAGATCTACTTGAGGAAAAGATCTGCTCACAAGGATTTTCATCTTGCTCGAGGTTAAAAATTTCACCTTTCTCTATCATTTCTAGATCCCTTTCAAATTTCTTTCCTTTGTTTGGTTTTTTCTTTCAATTGACTTGATTTTGGTGAGATATTTGATGGTTTCAAGTTTATGCATTGTAGATTTGTGAGATAACAAAGAATTAAGGTAGATTTACAGCGACATCTATGCTTAAAATTTTGATATGTGAAACCAATGATATAACACTATTTTTTCCGCATAAATTGTGATTTTTATTTGGGTAGAACATGAATCCATAAAGAAAGAAAATATTTTTAATGTGTACACCATCCATAAAGAAAGAATAATCAATTTTATAGGAATCCATAAACAAAGAATTACAACAAATTTTTGAAATTGTATCTCTTATTGGTGTTAACCCCTCTCATTCTTTAAAAGTGGAAGTAATAATAATTGACAGTGGTATATTAGACTTATATATGCAAAGTACTCAAAAACTAAAAATGCAAACAAAGGTGGTGTGAGCATACGAACTAATATTAATATGAATTTCAACGACATATTTCAAAATTACATCTCAATTTTGTAACTTGAATTGATAGATCCACCTCTTTATTATTAATTTAGAAATAAATGAATGTTAACTAAAATCTGAGAAATGAATAGGGACAAAGCCAATAGCTCAAGACTGTAGATAGATCAATAATAATAATAATTAGAATTGTAATAAATTCATTAGAAATGATTTATTTCTTTTTTAACAGATTAAGTCTATGCTTGCAATTACTTATCTCACACTTTGAGTCTATACTTGCAATATTTTAATAGCATATTATTATGTTTTAATTATTTTCAAGAAAGCAACAGTGTGATATCTCAAGTATCTATTATTCTAATATTTTGTTGTATAGAATTTTCATTCATTTGCACGTAGTAATACAGAAATTTATATCACCTTATGCAACTGTTCATGCACTATTCTTCTCATATGATCACCTTGTTATGATTCTATTGTTTGAATATATAAAAATTTCTCAAGGATCATGTTATATTTCCTCAAAGCTTGAATGTATATTACTTTCTTAGGATACAGTTTATTACTTTTACAATAGTTCTTGCTTTTAAAACTAATTATTTTCTTACAATCTATCTATATCTATACTTATTATTATTATTATTATTATTATTATTATTATTACTACTACTACTACTACTACTACTACTTATAAAGAGAATACCTATGTCAAAACTTTTAATTTCCTTTTTACCCTCTCAATTTTTATAACTCATAATTATACCATTATTCATGAAACTAATAATCCATAACCTCTCATTAACTATGCACCTCTTCATTTTCTCAAAATATTTGGTCATTCACTAGAATATATTAATAATTTATAATGCTAATAAAATTCATAAATATTTATAATTTACTATAAAGAATTATTAATTGTATAAAGTAGTAAAATTATTTATTTAATAAATTATTGTACATAAATATAAGTATTAATAATAGTATAAATAGAGATTGATTCTTTATGTTGTAAAAATATTACCTTGTTCGATAATTAATATCGTATTAGTAATAAAAAATTAGATGTTATAAATTAAAAATACTTTTATTTATGAATATTCCTTTATATAAAAAGATGGATCCTTGAAATTTATGAGGCATATATATTTCTCTTCATTTTCCCAAAATATTTGGTCATTCACTAGAATATATTAATAATTTATAATGATAATAAAATTCATAAGCATATTATAATTTATTATAAAGAATTATTAATTGTAATAAAATAGTAAAATTATTTATTTAATAAATTATTATACAAAATTATAATTATCAATAATACTTGAAATAAATAAGAAATATTACCTTGTTTGACATTATAATATTGTCTTAGTAATAAAATTAGATGTTATAAATTAAAAATACCTTTATTTAGGAAAATTGCTTTATATAAAATATTGGATCCTTGAAATTTATGAGACATGAACATGTCTCATAAATTTCGAGGATCCAATATTTTGTATAAAGTATTTTCCTAAATAAAAGTATTTTAATTTATAGCATCCAATTTTATTTCTAAGACGATGTTAATTATTGAACAAGGTAATATTCTTTACAACATAAAGTCATATAATATTAAGAATTATTGCCATTGTTTAATTAATGTTGTAATGAAATATCTACATAGCATAAATATTTAATGATATAAATGGTTTAATTATTTCAATAGTGTTACTTAAACTAATGATTACATTATTATTTAATAATTATACTCTTAAATAAATTGTTTAATAATATAATAATAAGCAAATTTAAATAACTATTAAATGGATGTTAATAATAGTATAAGTACTAATAATGGTATAACTTAATTTTTTAATAATAGTGTAATAAAATAACTTGATAAAATATTTATATATAATTTATTAGATAATATAATATTAAATATAAAAGAAATATGTCCACATGTAAAGCACGTGCATTATACTAGTATATAAAAAGATGGATAGAAATGGAGTTGTGCATAGGATGAACAATGCAACTGCTATTGCTACTGTACTAGTCATGATAATGATATTCATATGCCAATATAAACATCATCCACTTAAAAGACATAATGTCACGCCCCGGTTCCAAAATGTAATAATTTGAAACGCGACTCGGTCGGCAATGCGGCCATTCGGCCACATTCACGCCTCTAGATCATCCTGTATACAGATATACAACTAAAACTACACCAGCGAGCATGTAACTAAAAGAACAGAAGAAATATATAGATAAAGAGATCTCCAAAATGACAGAGTTCAACTACAAGTTCAAAATGGAAAAGAGAATAAGGAAACATCATAGTCTAGAAAAGCCACATGCGGCACAAGAAAAGTCTGAATTAAATCACTACCTAAACAACTGAGCAGAAAAAACTGATAGGATAGAAGGTGATCACTGCCGCTGGGCCTGATCCTCAAAGTACTCTCGATCCTGCTAAGAAAGAACAGTTCCCGAGTCTGGGGTATGCAAACCCCAGGGGAGTCAGAAAACTCCCAACAAGTGTGTAAAATGAAGAAAAAGTACACATGAGGGTGTGCGATATATATATACACACATAGCACTTGGGATTAATAATATAAGTTAATCTAAAAATTCCTATTACTACCTGGTAACCTAGTGCAATGCATGCAGGTACTTCAAAATCAAAGAAATTAAACTAAATTCAATTTTCTACAGCTATAGAGTCATTCATTGTCATAATCAAACATGCGTGACATTTTGATTTTATGTTATTTGAATTAGAGGTGGAAACTTTCATATATATATAAGTCGGCTTCCCGTAGGCCCCCGGGAACACGGCAACATGATAAAAGTAATTACGGCACTTGGCCTCCTGAAACATGATTCTGAAATATGAATATCCGGATAACAAGAGTACCGCTTATATACATCAAAGTCTTCACTCTCTAACTCCCCAATATTTAACCCCCTTGATATCACTTTTAAACTTGTGATTGTGCATGAAATGTTTCTACCTTAATCCAAATTGTTTAAATAATTTTCATAAAAAATACCAGGACCATTTTGGCCAATTTAGGCACTTGAATCCCTATGGTACGATCCCACAAAATATGAACTTTAAACATGATCAAGAATATGTATAAATCAGTAGTTATCCACGAAACATATAGTCAGTGTCACCAGGTCATGCTTACCATTCACACCTGAATGAGATACGTATTCATGCACAATCTACTTAGTTGATGTCACTCATTGATCAGCGAGAGTCCTGAAATTTGTATATATGCCATCATAATACAATATCTAACATGATATGATAGTAGTCACACTTTAAATATCTATCTATAACCGGATTCGAGTGCTCGGTTTGGATTCAAGTACATATAGGTTCATATAAGGTAACAGTTTCATACAAGTTATACACTAACTTATTAATACATAAATATAAAGCTTCCAATTTAGCAGACATGAACATCAACTTCTCACCATGCATTTGAAATATAAAATATATATAAAACATATAAAATATGAAAAGAATGAGAGAAACTAGAGTTTGGCTATAAGCTTGGTCATGAGGTGTTACCACTAAATGGATGTTTAGTTAAGGGCGTTCATATAGGTAAGTAACCAAAGAAAAATGATGTAAAGCAATAGTATTTGTAAGAATCTTCAATTTCTTTGAAGCATAGAAAATTTCCTAGTTATAGGAAATAAATTTGACTTTAAAAAAGAAAGTTGTGTTCTAATCCTTTTTGAATAAGTTTAATTGACTTCAATCTAGGATAAACCTTACTATTAAGGAAACTAACCTTTGAAATAAGGATGGTTTTGTAAAATTGGAAAGTTGGATTTGTTATAAATCTCTAGGAAGAATCCCTACAATTTTAGGAAAACTAATTAAGTGTATCAAAGATAAAATAAATATTTTTCTATAAAGGGAATATAAATACATCCCATGTTAAGAAAATAATTTAAAGGAAAATATTTAAATCTTACAATTTTCATGAAACATAGTTTTCAAAACATCCTTGAAAATTGTCAACTAAATTTGAAACTTAAAAAAGGAAATATACAAAACCAAGCATGGATCACGGCAATGGCCATCATGAAATTCTCAACAAATAAAATCACATAGAATCATGGATAATGTCACTAGCTTAGCAATAATGACTTACATTTTATAAATCAAGCCGAGTTTAGAAAAATTTACTATAACGTAATAGTGGATACCCATCTAATAATTTATCTCATGCGGAGATAATAAAAGTGCTTTCACTTGATTGGTGCTTTTGAACAATGATAGAGCCTTCAGGACTTAGCATGGAAATCTAAGGAACTAAATATGGACAGTACTAAGAATAGCTATAAGTAAAAAAATAAATTTGAATCAAGAAACATATACAAACAAACAAGAAAATATTAGAATTATTGATTTACACCTACACATATACAACACACGTATGAACTTGAACTTAATCACGATATTCTAAACAGATACTAGAACAAATCTTGGCCAAGGATCATGAATTATATAGTAGATAATTTGATAGGAACAAGGAAATAAAGAGAATACAAATTGGACATAAACTTCAATTTATTTACGACTCTTGCCATCAAACTTTCATAGAGTGAACAAAATCCTTGGGCTTGTGTATGATTCCGTTTCTCTCTAAAACTAAAGAATCAAAATAAAGATTTAACTACAAAATATAATTATTTATCGTAAGTGTAGTTGTATCATAAAAAGTCTTGGAGGCAATCAAACCGAAATTTCCTTTAGGAATGCGCATGTGATATATTGGAGAATTCATAGATCGATCGTTCATGAATCAAGGAACAAGATACACAATAAATTGTAATTATGAATAATATGATTGGATGAACTTCTAGCAAAAGAATCATGAAGGAATTGAGATAAGAAGAAGTACGAATAAATAAGACCAACGAAAGAAGTGAACACTTGCCTGGATTGCCCAAATCAAAAGATAAAAACCATGATTATTCTCCTCCTTCTCCTCTTGATCGCAGAGACTCCGGTCTCTTTTTTTCTTTTTTTTTTTTGTTCCCGTGAGAAAGTTTTGAGGGAGAGGGATTAGGTTTTTAAGGAGATTTGATTTGTTAAGATTCCCTTAGATGTAGGGATTATGGATTTTGTGGTTAAGATTTAAACATAATGGGTATGTGTTAGTGGATAAGAACCAAAAATCTCAATCATTACATCTTACCCACCTTAGAAAAGAATTTCGTCCTCGAAATTCAAAATAACATGAAAGAATTAAAATTATACCTGTGTCCACCTCACTCGAGGTATTTGCCTGCTTGGCAGTCAAAGAGAAAGCATGTCCTGGACCTTGAATTTGTCCTTGCTGCTGGTGAACTATTTGTGCCCCCTCATACTGGTGGTACTGAAGCTGAGGAGCTCCCCACTGACGTTGTGGTCCCCTTTGTTGTCCTCCAAACCTATTTTGCCCTGCTGGCATTATTGCTCTTGATTCAGCTCCAACTCCTGCTCCTTTACGTGGGCAAGTTTGCAACTGGTGATCAGCCGCTCCACATAATAAGCAAAGACCATTGGCCTTCCTGCATTCCTTCTTCACATGTCCAGGCTTACCACAGTAGAAACACACTTTGTCCTGCTGATGTGATGCTGGCGGAGTAGCTCTTATGACCTGCTGACGCTTAACTGGTGCTCCTTCTTCATTATTCTTCCGCTGCGTAGCTTCAACTCTCGTCGCTTTGCCAGGACCCTTGCTCACATGCCATGTTAATGATCCCATTAGTTGTTCAAATTTTACGGCCGCTTCCAAGACATCAGCATATGTCTCTACTCCTTTCTGGCTGTAAATCTGCTTCTGGATCTCAAAATTGAGACCCTGCATGAATCTTTGTCCCTTATCCACCTCATTAGACACCATGCCTGGAGCAAACCTACTGAGCTTGGCAAATTCAGCTGCATACTCGTCTACAGTACTACCTCTCTGTCTCAGAATGACGAACTGCCTCTGCATCTCAATGCGAGCTGTCTTAGAGAAAAATGTCTCTAAGAAGCTCTCCTGAAATGTCTCCCATGAAATTGGCTTAATAAGCTTCTGCTCCTCTGCATCCCACCATGTCCTAGCTACATTTACGAGCTGCAGCTGTACAATGTCAACCTTATCCTCATTAGGTATTTTTGATGCCCTCAAAAGACGGTCCATGGTCTGTAGCCACATCTCAGCCTCATATCCACCTTCAGTCCCAGCGAAGAGTTGTGGGTTGAGCTTCCGAAAATCGGTCACATTACCCGGCCTTGCAGCCTGCTGCTGCCCATCTCTCTCGCGATTATGAGCTACCAACTCCCTAATCGCTTCTGCAAGATCAGCCTGATTGACCTGTTGTCCCTCAGGCCCAACTATAGTAGTCTGATCGACTTGCTGTCTCTCTGGCCTCGCTGGAGCAGTGGGACGACGTTTTGGGGGCATAGTGATCACCTAAAATGAGATTTGGTCAAGATTTAGACTTTAGAATCAAGGTATTAGGAGTCAAAGGATGTTTTTGAAAAGGAAAGAACCTATCCTATACATGCTCTGTTTTCGGTCTAACCTAAAATTTTACTTGTACACAGGATGAGACCACAAGTACTAAACCTGGTGCTCTGATACCAATAAAACCTTGTCACGCCCCGGTTCCAAAATGTAATAATTTGAAAGCATCTGTCTAAGAATGCGACCATTCGCCACATTCACGCCTCTAGATCATCCCGTATCTGAGATATACAACTAAAACTACACCAGCGAACATGTAACTAAAAGAACAGAAGAAATATATAGATAAAGAGATCTCCAAAATGACAGAGTTCAACTACAAGTTCAAAATGGAAAAGAGAATAAGGAAACATCATAGTCTAGAAAAGCCACATGCGGCACAAGAAAAGTCTGAATTAAATCACTACCTAAACAACTGAGAAGAAAAAACTGATAGGATAGAAGGTGATCACTGGCCTGATCCTCAAAGTACTCTCGATCCCGCTAAGAAAGAACAGTCTCGAAATGCAAACCCTGTGGGAGTCGAAAACTCCCAACAAGTGTGTAAAATGAAGAAAAAGTACACATGAGGGTGTGCGATATATATATACACACATAGCACTTGGGATTAATAATATAAGTTAATCTAAAAATTCCTATTACTACCTGGTAACCTAGTGCAATGCATGCAGGTACTTCAAAATCAAAGAAATTAAACTAAATTCAATTTTCTCTGACTATAGAGTCATTCATTGTCATAATCAAACATCGTGACATTTTGATTTTATGTTATTTGAATTAGAGGTGGAAACTTTCATATATATATAAGTCGGCTTCCCGTAGGCCCCCGGGAACACGGCAACATGATAAAAGTAATTACGGCACTTGGCCTCCTGAAACATGATTCTGAAATATGAATATCCGGATAACAAGAGTACCGCTTATATACATCAAAGTCTTCACTCTCTAACTCCCCAATATTTAACCCCCTTGATATCACTTTTAAACTTGTGATTGTGCATGAAATGTTTCTACCTTAATCCAAATTGTTTAAATAATTTTCATAAAAAATACCAGGACCATTTTTGGCCAATTTAGGCACTTGAATCCCTATGGTACGATCCCACAAATTATGAACTTTAAACATGATCAAGAATATGTATAAATCAGTAGTTATCCACGAAACATATGGTCAGTGTCACCAGGTCATGCTTACAATTCACACCTGAATGAGATGCGTATTCATGCACAATCTACTTAGTTGATGTCACTACGTGATCAAGCGAGAGTCCTGAAATTTGTATATATGCCATCATAATACAATATCTAACATGATATGATAATAGTCACACTTTAAATATCTATCTATAACCGGATTCGGGTGCTCGGTTTGGATTCAAGTACATATAGGTTCATATAAGGTAACAGTTTCATACAAGTTATACACTAACTTATTAATACATAAATATAAAGCTTCCAATTTAGCAGACATGAACATCAACTTCTCACCATGCATTTGAAATATAAAATATGTATAAAAACATATAAAATATGAAAAAGAATGAGAGAAACTAGAGTTTGGCTATAAGCTTGGTCATGAGGTGTTACCAGCTAAATGGATGTTTCGTTAAGGACGTTCATATAGGTAAGTAACCAAAGAAAAATGATGTAAAGCAATAGTATTTGTAAGAATCTTCAATTTCTTTGAAGCATAGAAAATTTCCTAGTTATAGGGAAATAAATTTGACTTTAAAAAAGAAAGTTGTGTTCTAATCCTTTTTGAATAAGTTTAATTGACTTCAATCTAGGATAAACCTTACTATTAAGGAAACTAACCTTTGAAATAAGGATGGTTTTGTAAAATTGGAAAGTTGGATTTGTTATAAATCTCTAGGAAGAATCCCTACAATTTTAGGAAAACTAATTAAGTGTATCAAAGATAAAATAAATATTTTTCTATAAAGGGAATATAAATACATCCCATGTTAAGAAAATAATTTAAAGGAAAATATTTAAATCTTACAATTTTCATGAAACATAGTTTTCAAAACATCCTTGAAAATTGTTAACTAAATTTGAAACTTAAAAAAGGAAATATACAAAACCAAGGCGTGACTGCCTGGCAATGGCCATCATGAAATTCTCAACAAATAAAATCACATAGAATCATGGATAATGTCACTAGCTTAGCAATAATGACTTACATTTTATAAATCAAGCCGAGTTTAGAAAAATTTACTATAACGTAATAGTGGATACCCATCTAATAATTTATCTCATGCACTGGAGATAATAAAAGTGCTTTCACTTGATTGGTGCTTTTGAACAATGATAGAGCCTTCAGGGACTTAGCATGGAAATCTAAGGAACTAAATATGGACAGTACTAAGAATAGCTATAAGTAAAAAAAAATAAATTTGAATCAGTAAACATATACAAACAAACAGGAAAATATTAGAATTATTGATTTACACCTACACATATACAACACACGTATGAACTTGAACTTAATCACAGATATTCTAAACAGATACTAGAACAAATACTGGCCAAGGATCATGAATTATATAGTAGATAATTTGATAGGAACAAGGAAATAAAGAGAATACCAATTGGACATAAACTTCAATTTATTTACAGCTCTTGCCATCAAACTTTCATAGAGTGAACAAAAATCCTTGGGCTTGTGTATGATTCCGTTTCTCTCTAAAACTAAAGAATCAAAATAAAGATTTAACTACAAAATATAATTATTTATCGTAAGTGTAGTTGTATCATAAAAGTCTTGGATGCAATCAAACCGAAATTTCCTTTAGGAATGCATGTGATATATTGGAGAATTCATAGATCGATCGTTCATGAATCAAGGAGCAAGATACACAATAAATTGTAATTATGAATAATATGATTGGATGAACTTCTAGCAAAAGAATCATGAAGGAATTGAGATAAGAAGAAGTACGAATACATAAGACCAACGAAAGAAGTGAACACTTGCTGGATTGCCCAAATCAAAAGATAAAAACCATGATTATTCTCCTCCTTCTCCTCTTGATCGCAGAGACTCGGTCTCTTTTTCTTTTTTTTGTTCCGTGAGAAAGTTTTGAGGGAGAGGGATTAGGTTTTTAAGGAGATTTGATTTGTTAAGATTCCCTTAGATGTAGGGATTATGGATTTAGTGGTTAAGATTTAAACATAATGGGTATGTGTTAGTGGATAAGAACCAAAAATCTCAATCATTACACATAACATCCCTCGCCATCCTTTATATGTAAGAGACTTAGACATGCATTCTCATATGCGTCGCTTATTAGATTGTAGTACATCGAGTTGTTAAGACTATCTCAAGATGTGTATTGGACCTTTTATGAACTTAGCTCAAATAATGAGAGATGGGAGCTTATTGAATGACACAATCCATATTCTTGTAGAAGAACAATTAGGTACATTCTACTATATAATGGGACACAAGTTCAAGAATAGGACTTGCAGAATTGACTTCATACGTTCCAGGGAGACTATTAGCAGATATTTCAATAAAGTTCTACGAGCTATTTTTTTCTTCAAGATAGGTTCATGAAACAAACCCTAAATGAAACTCCAGCAGAAATTATGGAATCTAGTCAATGGTTTTCATTTTCAAGGTAAGTTAACTATGTTAATTATAAACACTTATAGCTATTCTATCGAGATAATATTAATTAGGATCTCGAACGATGTTTTTTTATTTAGGATAGTATTGGTCTAATAGATGGAACACACATAGATGCAACAGTGCCAACTAAAAATACTCCTAGATTTAAAGGACGCAAAGGGATCACACAAAATATTTTGGCTGCAGTAACACCAAACAAACAATTCATATATGTCATGACTGGTTGGGAGGGAACTGTAAATGATTTCACAATTCTCAAGGATGCACAACCCTTGTCCCCTCCAAATAGTTTGAAAGTCTACGACGGTAAGACATAAACAAAATTTCTATTAAAATGATAAATTAGTTAATATATTAGTAGGTTATATGTAATATAATAATGCACTTCATCTATATTGTAGGGAAATATTATTTGTATGATGGCGGGTACCCAACCATGTCAGGATTCATTGCTCCTTATCGTGGTGTACGATACCACCTGAAAGAATATATTGGAAGAGTTCTTAACAATCATCGAGAGTTATTCAGTCTTCGGCATTCATCACTTCATAGTAAGATATAGTGCACATTTGAAATCTTGAAACATCGATTCAAGATTCTTTCTACCAAACCTCATCATCCTTTCCCAAGTCAATTAAACGTCGTAATTGCATGTACTATTTTACACAATTATATTGCTATTACCGATCCGATCAATAAGTTCTTGAACGAGTTTATGCATGTAAATGAGGAGGATGGAGATATGCATACATTATTAATTTTACACAACAAATGACTCAACGAGAACAACTTGATACACGGAAAGATTGAAAGTCACGGAGAGATCAAACTGCATATGAAATGTGGGTTGAATATTGTCATCAACTTCGTAAAGGAGTTATGTACAAGACTCCTTTTTGAGATTTATATGCAATGTTTGTAATGTGCTATGTTAGGTTGCCATGTATGGAATTTAAACTTTTGTAATGATTTGTAGGATTTGAACATTTGAACATATATGCAATGTGGTATGTAGTGTTGATATATGTAGAATTTAAACTTTACTTGTGATATGTAGGATTTAATTATTTAAAAATGTATGCTCAGTGGTATGCATTATTGCTCTATGTAGTTTTTCAATATTTGATCTCACTTGTGTGCAATGGTATTATTTAGAATATATCAGAAAGATGTATGCGTTTTTGCTATTTGTGATACTTGATGATTGAACATATTATGACCATTATTTTCTTTTGATAATGATTTTGCAAGCGATATGGAGAATCAAAATGGTTCATTCCATCCTGGATTTTATATAGATATAGCAGTAGTATATAGAAATAGCTGTAGTATCTGTATCTATTCTAGAATAGATACACATACAGATATAGCAGCTGTATCAGTTGTTGTATATGTATCTATTGCAGAAAAGATGCTGTTGTATCTGTTCACAGTGAACATATGCTATTGTATCTGTTTGCAGTAAACAGATACAGCATTTGTATCTATTCAGAACAGATACAAAATTGATTTAATATGTTCAGAATAGATAAAAAAGCTATTGTATCTATTATGTACTGATACATCGCCACTTCTTAAAGTTGGTAAATATTTTCACCATCAACTTATATGTCCTATTGTTTTGTAGAAAAATCCAAGGCTCAAGGATTACATGAACAAGCCTTTGAAGCACTATGATGATTTGAAGCTAATTATTGGAGATGATTTCATAAACTGAGAGTTCAAAAAGAATGTGTACAACAATTTTAAAGGAGCAGCTAATGAAAGAACTGATATTGATTTACCCGTCGAGGATGCTAGCTCTCTATCCAAGTTAGATCATCCACGGAGCTGGAAGCTTATAACAAGGAGAAAAATGCAAAATCTAAAGTTAGGACGGACAAATCATCATGTGCAAACAAACGTCGGGTTGTACGAAATGAAGATTCGGAGGAGATGACAAGTTTTCTTGAGAAAATGGGAGAAATCGCATGCGCAATTGAAGAGGGCAATCAACATTATAGTGTAAAATTGGCCGAGAGGGTATATTCTCTTCGTGAATTCCAGCAACATGTATTGGATCATGCACTCGATCATCTAGATGACAATGAGAAGCAAGCTAGGCTATTCACAATGAAGCCATGGGAATCTCAAGTGGTTTGGATGAAAGAACATGTCTTGAAGTATGGCTTGGACGGCAATAAGAACGTTGGGGATGATATTGATGGGGGTTCAAAGTAGGGATGAGTTCTTATGGATAGAAGATAGTACCTTTTGTTGAATGATTGGGTGATTTTAGACCTTAATGTAGGCTTTGATTGATTTTTCTTGCTTTTGTTATGGGTTGGATGACTTAACTTAGTTTTTAGTTGTACGTTGTAGTATTTTGCCATGGGAACTTTAGGTGTCTATGCAGTTTGAGCATGTAAGCACTATCTTAGAATGTCTTTTTGGACCAAAACTTTAATGTCTAGTGTTAGTGACATCTTTGCTAGTTATGTTTGAGAATTAAGAAGGTTTATTGTAAGATGAAAATGTTTGTTTATCTTTTATGGTGCAATGATATCTATTATATGTTTATTATATTATGTTTATTTTTATCTAGTAATGGTGAAAATATAGTGGTTGCATGAACATTGTGGTTGCACTATCCTAGGTGAAACCATATTAAATTTCATACTAGCTATGTCATGGTTTGTGAAATTTTATTAAACATGATGGCTTTTTGAAAATCAATAATTTCTTAATTTATTGGATTAAAGAACTTCTTAATAGAATATATTGATCATAACAACTTGTTATTTGCTTTTTATCTTTTTAGAGAGGTAACCTCATCTATATGGGGACTGTTTGATTACAATTGTGAGAATTGAGTATTTTTGACACATTATGAAAAGTGGTCGTCCACATCACCACTCTTCTTTTGTGTATTTCCGTTGTTTGGTTTGAATTACATTTGGAATCATAATATTAAAAACACATCTTGTTTGGATCATATAATACATTCTCAGAAAGTAGTATTAAGTGGGCCCCATTGAAAAAGAGAAACAAGGGAGGAGAAGGGAAAGAGATAACGTTAATTAGTCTAAGTTTTTTTTTATTGTATTTTCCCCAACTATATGTCAGCTTTCCTATGAAAACGGGCTATTGTGAGCAGATTTCAATTTTCATTGACACCTCAGCTCTACAAGTAACACGTCACCTCTTTACTTTGCTTTTAAAGTTACAAACAAATAGCGTAAAGATGGTAAACTTAGGAATGGACCCTACTTTTCTGCCATTTTTTAGCGTTACCTTCAAGAAAAACCGCAACCAAACTGCCCCCGGTAGTATGATCCTTTTGAGTGGGGACCACATAATAATCACTTTCAAAGTTATATTATACAAACCAAACAATCACTTTATGATTCCAATAGAATCCAAAACAAACAAAAAGAAGTGTGAAAATAAAAATGATGAGATGGACATCAACTTTCTAAGTTATGTCATAAATACACAATTTTACAACAACAACCAAACTGCCCCTTACTTCATCATCTGGAACCTTTAAAAAACAATTAGCTTTCTTCTCTTTTCTCTTTTGGATTCTCTGTTTTGTTTGCCAAACTGGAGCTTGATCACTCAAGTTTCGAATTTGATGAGGCGGAGAGGAGAGCGGCGCCTAGGGCAAGGGTTAAGAAAAGCTAGACGATAGGAGATATGAAGAGCGGAGGCAGACATTGGAAGAGAACATGTTCGATGAAATGCCAACGAGGAAGTTGAAGCCAACGAAGATAAAAAATAGAAGTCAAGGATTCCATAGTGAGTTATCTTGATCTTTTCTCTCTCATTTCAAAGCTGTGAGAGCTTATGCATATATATTGCTATTACAAGTATATATGACCGGATGCATGTATTTAGATATACATATCGTTCTTCACGATTTTTTTCCTAAATGTTATAACTCAATCATTAATTTGACACTGGAATTAAAAGTGTTAAATGTTTGTATAAAAAGTTCTACACATTTTTAAGTTTCGGGTTCGCTTGGAGACATGATCGTAACCTGTTTTCTAATCAATTGGTTTACGTGATTGTGAGGAGAAAAAAAAGTATAATGTCCAGTTCACCACTATTTTATGCAAAATGAGACGTGCATTAGTCTGCAACTCGATCATGTTGGGACAAACCCGAGGCCCACTAGAGCAGGGTCACAGCGAAAGTAATGTGGAAATAGTAAAGTTGAACACACATATTTATGTGGAAAACCCCCTAAATGAATTTGGGTAAAAACTACGGGCAAGAATAGAAGAATCCACTATGAGAAAAATTTAGGAGTTACAATCTCTCTTCACAAAGAGAAACTCTCTCTATTTTTCTCTCACTTTTTCTCTCTCCCTTTTATTTTCTCTCTTAATTGGAGATACTGGAATTTTAGGATGATCTCAACTTACGGCTAAGCTGAGCTATTTATAGGCGTTTTGGTGGTATGCAAACATTTTTGCTACAGTGTTTGTACAATAACGGTAGGTGGGTCAGCGGATATGATTACTGTAGCTGGTAGGTGTGCACTGTAGATTTGGTGGCTGGCTTAACTTTTTAACAATCTCCCACTTGAAGATTTGATTGAAATCAATCATATCTTCATACCATTCTTTCTATCTTGCCATCTTCATATTGCTTACGTCTCCATCAGGCCACAAGAGGATCTACACCAAATAAATTTGTCAGTATTAACTGTCTTTGTCAAAAAATCTGCTAGGTTGTCTTTAGTGTGAATTTTCTGCATATCCACTGTTCCTTCTTTCACTTTCTCACGAACGAAGTGGTACTGAACTCGTATGTATTTGATCTTTGAATGAAAGATGGATTTCTTGCTAAATGCAAAGCACTTTGATTGTCATAAAACAGAAAAATCTTCTTTTGTTCATGACCGAGTTCTTCCAGCACCATCTTCAATCATATCGCCTCTTTACTAGCTTGTGTAGCTGCTACATATTCTGTTTCTGTTGTTGAAGTAGCCACAACTGACTGCAGTTTTAAAACCCAGCTTACAGCTCCGCCAGCAAGGGCAAACATATAGCCTGTGGTGGATTTGCTATTATCACGATCACCTGCATAATCAGAATCAACATATCCACTGACAATAAAATCAGATCCCCCATAACATAATGTAACATCTGAGGTTCCCTTAATGTATCTTAGGACCCTCTTTACAGCATTCCAATGCTCTTTACCAGGATTCGCCATGTATCGACTAACTACTCCCACTGCTTGTGTAATGTCTGGTCTTGTACAAATTATAGCGAACATTAGACTTCCCACTGCTGATGCATACGGCACTCGAGACATCTCCATCCTCTCTTCTTCACTGCTAGGACTCATACTGGAGGATAACTTGAAATTAACAGGAAGTGGGGTAAAAATTGACTTACAATCTTGCATGTTGAAGCGCCGCAAGATTTTCTTCAAATAATTCTTCTGAGAAAGCCAAATCTTCCTATTAATTCTGTCTCGGTAAATTTGCATCCCTAGAATCTTTTTTACGGATCCTAAATCCTTCATTTTAAATTCCCTAGCCAATTGAGCCTTCAATTCTTTAATACGATCTTTGTTGGGGCCTGCAACCAACATGTCGTCAACATACAATAATAAAATAACAAAGTTATTTTCGTCAAACCTTTTGAAATATGCACAAGGGTCTGAGTTGAGTCGGTTGTATCCAAGGCTCATGATGAATGAATCAAATCTCTTGTACCAACAACTCGGTGCCTGTTTTAGACAGTACAGAGATTTGTTTAACCTGCAAACCAAGTTCTCTTTTCTTTTTTTTCAAAACCTTCTGGTTGGAGCATATAAATTTCTTCTTTAAGATCTCCATGAAGAAATGTTATTTTCACATCTAACTGTTCTAGATGTAAATCAAATATAGTGCTCATAGTCAGGACTATTCGGACTGTTGTAAGTCGAACTACAGGAGAAAATATTTTATTAAAGTCAATACCTTCTTTCTGAGCATATCCTTTTACCACCAATCTAGCATGATATCGCTCCACCTGATTATCACTATTTCGCTTGATCTTATAGACCCATTTATTTCCAATGGTTATTCTTCCTTGTGGTAGTGACACAAGTTCCCAAGTCTTATTTTTATGAAGAGCTTCAATTTCTTCCTGCATTGCTGCCATCCACAGAGATACATCTGCGCTGTTTAAAGCTTCATGAAAAGTTGGTGGCTCTCCATCCTCTGTTAGAAGACAATATGCAACATTACTCTTCGTAATATACTCCGAGTGCCAAGTCGGTGGTCTTCTCTCACGAGTTGACTTTCAAACTTTTAGGGCCTCGGGCTCGACAGGTTCTTGTACATCAGGCTCCGGTGCCGCTTCAGAAGAATCTGCATCAATTTCTACCCGAACAGCTATAGTTTCTGAGTCCTTTGTTGAGCTGCTTTCTTTCTCTTCTTTTTGTAGTTAGTTCTCTACAAAGATAACATCTCTGTTGATGATAACCTTGCGGGTAGTGGGATCCCACAAGCGATACCCCTTTACTCCGTCAGCATACCCTAAGAATATACATTTCTTGGATTTTGAATCCAGCTTTGTAATTTCTTGGGCATTGTACATTACGTACACTGGATTTCAAATATATGGAGATTAGAATAATCAGCTGGCTTGCCAATCCACATCTCCATCGGCGTCTTTAACTGTATCGCGGTTGATGAAGATCGATTCACCACATAACAGGCGGTTTTTACTGCTTCCGTTCAAAAGACTTTATCCAGATTTACAGTTGCCAACATTGCTCTGGTTCTTTCCAACAGAGTTCTGTTCATCCGCTCCACTACTCCATTTTATTGTGGAGTATACACCGTACTGAATTATCTTTTGATGCCTTCTTATTTGCAGAATACAAGAAATTCACTGTCTGTGTATGCTCCTCCATTATCTGACCTCAAACACTTGATCTTCTTTCCAGATTCAAGCTCGATTCGCGCTTTGTAGGCCTTAATGACTGAGAACACATCCGCCTTCTTCTTGATCGGATACACCCAACATCTCCTGGAGTAATCATCGATAAAAGAAACAAAATATTTTGCTCCTCCCAAGGATGTAGCTGGTGCTTGCCATACATCAGAATGAACCAGTTCCAGAATAGCTTTGCTTCTAGAACTCGATGTGTTAAACTTCAGCCGATGCTGCTTGCTTGTAATACCATGCTCATAGAACGGAAGAGCTACTAATTTGAGCTCAGGAAGCAGCTTCTGATCGGAGAGAATCTTCAAGCCTCGTTCTGACATATGGCTTAGTTTACGGTGCCACATCATGATTTGTTCTTCTCCACGGCTGGTTGATGCCACACATGAATCAACTTCCTGCATGATTTCTCCCTTGAGCATGTATAGATTTACAGCTATCTTTTCTCATTTTATCACTACAAGCGCCCCTCTAATAATCGTCATGATACCATTTTCTATATGAGTCTTGCATCCGAGCTCATCCAATTGTCCTAAAGATAATAGATTTTTCTTCAAGCCGTTCACATGTCGTACATCTTGAATGGTGCGTATTGTATCATCAAACATTTTAATTTTGACAGTACCAATATCAGAAATCTCCAAGACATGATCATTACCCATGAATACAAATCCTCCTGAGATAGGTTCATATTTGTGGAACCATTCTCTCCGAGAGGTCATGTGCCAAGAGGCTGCTGAATCTAGAAGCCAGACATCAGCAAACCTCTTTCTGCCTTCATCAACAGTGGTTGCTCCACTGTATAAAATTTCACCATCATCTGATGCGCTGACAACGCATCCTTGAGATGTTGATGGCTCTGAAGATTTTTTATCATCACTCTTCTTATTGTGCCAACACTCCGATTTCACGTGCCCATTTTTATCACAGTTGTAGCATTTGATATTTTTCTTACTTCTTGACTTTGATTTACCACTAGCATGACTCCCACTGGAGCCTGGTTCCATTGATCTTCCTCTCGTCACCGATAAGACCTCCGCTTGTTGCGAACTTGTCTGCGTGTCTTCCTTATTCTTGCGTTAATTTTCTTCCTCCAGAACAGCGGCTGCAACGTCGTCGAAGACTAGCTTTTCCGCAAGGACGTTATTTGTAAGGTTGATGATGAGCTGATCATACGAATCAGGTAGACTTTAAAGTAGAGGCTCTGCACGTTCATTCACACTGATTGCATGCCCCAACATTGTGAGTTGGGAGAATAGTATATTTAGGGTGTTGATGTGATCGGTCATCGATGTAGATTCCGCCATCCTCAGAGTGTAAAGTCTCCTTTTTAAGAAGATTTTATTGTGCAAGGATTTGGCCTCATATAGTTTTGTTAGAGTATCCCAGATCTCCTTTGCCGTCTTCTTCTCTTCTATGCTTGACAGCACCCCATCTGCTAATGCCAGATGAAGATTTGTAATAGCATTCCCGTCTATCTCGTTCCACTTCTTATCATCTGTGATGTCGTCCGGCCTTTCACCGATGGCGGCTAGGCAATTATCTTTTCTCAAGATAGCCTTTATCTTCAACTTCCGCAGCGAGAAATTACTCCCGTTGAATTTCTCGATCTTGAAATTCTCAAACTTCGCCGCCATTGCTTCTACCATGAATAGTAACTCCTTACTATCTCATGTAAACAGTAATTGTATTTATGAACAGTATCCGTATTCGTGAATAGTATTGTACTTGTGAATAGTACTGTATTTGTGAACAGTACCGTACTCGTGAATAGTGCCCAGCGCCTTTTATAGGGTGAACGATAATCTAACTTATTTTTTGATGTGAAGGATCCACCTTTGGTGGCAGCCCACGGGCAAGATAATGATACAGAACACGCATCTGCCGCGCTCACACTTGTTGGGACAAATCCGGGGCCCACTAGAGCAGGGTCACAGCGAAAGTAATGCGAAAATAGTAAAGTTGAACACACAGATTTACGTGAAAAACCCCCTAAATGAATTTGGGGTAAAAACCACGGCAAGAATAGAATAATCCACTATGAGAAAAATTTAGGAGTTACAATCTGTCTTCACAAGGAGAAACTCTCTCTATTTTTCTCTCACTTTCTCTCTCTCCCTTTTATTTTCTCTCTTAATTGGAGACACTGGGATTTTGGGATGATCTTAACTTACGGCTAAGCTGAGCTATTTATAGGCGTTTTGGTGGTAGGTGAACATTTACTAAAGGAGAAACTCTCTCTATTTTTCTCTCACTTTCTCTCTCTCTCTTTTATTCTCTCTCTTAATTGGAGACACTGGGATTTTGGGATGATCTTAACTTACGGCTAAGCTGAGCTATTTATAGGCGTTTTGGTGGTAGGTGAACACTGTTACTAAAGGAGAAACTCTCTCTATTTTTCTCTCACTTTCTCTCTCTCTCTTTTATTCTCTCTCTTAATTGGAGACACTGGGATTTTGGGATGATCTTAACTTACGGCTAAGTGAGCTATATGCTTTTGTGGTGAGAAGAAGTTGTTGCAAAGAATTCAGAGTTGGCCTGATATGATTATGGGTAGGTGTGAGGCATCAGATTTGTGGCTGGCTTAACTTTTCAACAGATCGGACCCCAATTTAAGAACTACATATTCCTGTTTTAATTCCTTTATTTTGCAACCAAAAGTTATTAACATGCTAATTTTGACCATATTGTGGGTGCTTTTTTAATTTTACTTTTCAATTGGTTTCTTTTTTAATATTTTGAAAAAGATAAGAGTCCCAAAGATGGACTCTAGTGTATTGCCTCATAGATAATTTAGTTACAGATACAATTAGGATTTTCGGGAAGATCCGAGAGAAAAGTACACTTGTATCTAAGAGCAAATTGAGCTAAGCTATGCACACAACTATTACCGGATCTCCTAGCATGTTGAACTGAAATAGTTGTGAAATCTTTGAACAATAGCCAACAATCACCCACCAAACGGACCAGAGCATGAGGGATATGCACGACTCCATGGAGCATATTGAAGTTCATTATTCAGGAACTTGAAGAAGAGTTCAGATTGAAAGAAACAAACCTTAAGATGAGAGCTTCGTCGGCTGCTGTTCAGAATGTTGAAGAGAGCTAAAAATAATCGACAAAAAGTAAGTTTATATAGGCTACATATATGGGTTTCATAATCCGAGTAGGGAAATGGATACTCGTGAAAGTCGGAATCCTAGAGGAAGTACGAAGTGGAGGTAACTATAGGATCTGAAGGAAAGAAAGGAGCTAGTCTCTGAAATAGTTGAAATTGCTATTAGATCCCTCATATCGATCGTATGAGTTCTTTAAAGTAGGTTTTTCACTCATTTTGTAATCCTTGTCCAGTTGGGAATTTACATGTCTTTACAATAGTAAGGGTAACTATAATTTTGCTTAATTATTAATCTTTCCATTGATACCTTATATCCATTAAAAATTAATTCTTACTAATGCTACAAAAAAAAAAAAATTCTGAGAAAATAGGTGACTTAATTAGCCCATTTTATTGATTTTAAGAGAAGTGGGCTTTTTGGGTTTTGTGGGGTGTTGAAACTGACGAGAGATGAAGTTACACATTTCTTGACTTTGTAATGAGATCGCCAAAAGCCAACATGTTGTACTGTGTTATAGATGATCTCTGCTGATGAAGAATTCTTATTGTTGATGATATCTGCTGGCGAAGAATTCTTCATATTGCTACAAACATACCAAATCGTCAATAATAATATCAAAACCCAATCAATATTCAACTCCTATGAGCAATCAATTCCAAGTGATGGGAAGAACTGGAGTTGGTAAAGGGCTGGAGTTCTAAGTAGACTAGGAATTGCAAATAGGCGGACTCTTTTAATCCCAGTAAAAAACATGGAAAAACCTTTAAACCCTTGAAAACAAAGGCTAATACCTATTTAATGTGGTATGTTCAATACGAGACCCCAAAATTTTCACTTGTAACAACAACAATCGTCATAATCATCGTGAGATGAAGAGAAGCCGAGAGACAACTAAAGTCCACATCCCGGACGAAATCATGGCCTCTGAGATCCTCTTACGACTCCCCGTACAATCTCTACTACGGTTCAAGTACGTTTCAAAATCATGGCATGCCCTGATCTCCGACCCATCCTTTACCTCACAGCATCTCGACCAGTCAAAGAAACACCCGAAGCTCGCCTTCGTTCGCGAAGAAGGAGACGAGATCAATTTATGCGAAGTATCGCTAGACTCCAGCGATTTCATTCAATTTTTCGGAGGGAAGTTCTCTTATGTGCCCTCTCAGCTGCCGCTCCACTCCAACGGTCTCCTCCTCCTACAATCGGGGAGGATATTGCACGTGTGCAACCCGTTCACGAGAGAAACAGCTCCCTTGCCCGGATTCAAAAGTTACTTTCACAGGGTCGGATTTGGCTTTGTTCCGTGCACCAACGTCTACAAAGTCGCACGATATTTTTACTCATGGTACAGTGTCCTATCGGAAACGTATAGCTTAACCTTCGAGGTCTTTACCCTCGGACTCGACTCTCACTGGAGACCCGTGGCTGAAGGCCCTCCACACCCGATCGATCCTCGTTCCAGGCCAATATCCACAAGCGGGGGCACCCTCTATTTCAAGATCTTTGAGCATCTCAGCAAGTATTCTGACGAATTCATCCTCTCGTTTAGTCTAAAACACGAAAATTTTACAGAGATACCTCTCCCGAGTCCTATCGGGATTATAAGAAGATTGACAGATTTTGAATTGCACGAGTTAGGAGGCAACTTATGCGTGGTCGAAAAATACTGGTACGGAGACGAGTTTGATATTTGGATGTATAAGGGCGAGACCTGGGAACATCTCTACAACATAGAATTTAATGAGCCGAGGACTGATGACGAGCTCTATCTTGTGAGGAATTTGTATCCCCTTCAAGTGAGGTGCGGGAAGCTGTTAATTTGCATAGACGATTATATCAACACAAGGCTTGCGCGTTACGATCCTGAAACCAGACAGATAAGGGATGTGATTGTTATATCTGGGAAGAGGAAGAGAGTAAGCCCTGTATCTAGCGTCCGGGTGTTCAGTTATGTGGAGAGCCTTGTATCCCTACCGGAGTTCGTTTCATGTGAACAGTCCTGAATCCTTAGTTGAAGCAGTCTACTTCAGAATCGAAAAATCTTTTGCGCAGATCGATCATCTTTGAAAAAGTTCCTGAACCCTTGCTCTGTCGCGGTCCAAGCTATATCATGAATCCGATTACTGCAGGAAGAAGTGTTGTCCTAGGAACTATGATTAACCACGTCGAGAGCCTACTACTTGTCAAGATACAGAATGCATAACATAATAGTTCGACGAGCAGGTAGAATGCCAATAATTTCCAAGATCTATGATTAACAGTTGTTTACAGTAATATGTCTAAGATGTAACAGATTGTGTTTTTCTGTTTACAGATTTTATTTCCATTGCTCCCTCCTGAGATGACACGTAAAATTTTTTAGGCAAACAGATAAAATGCAGAATTTTTTTTCTTTTGTATATACTTATGAGCTAACTCTTCGGTTGCAATTTTTCTCGTGATATCGATGTGTCTCAGGAGTGCAAAATTCTTGTAAACTTTGCAATTTTTTGTAGCTAAATGCACCTTTGAGAATTTTTTTTTTTGTTTAACTGATTACAATAAGCTATAGTTGACTCATCTCTTGTCTATACTTGATTGATTACTATGAGCTATAGTTGTTCATCTCTAATCAAGCTATGGGCTATATAAAGACTGGCTTAAATCTTCAGATGAAGCAACATCTGCAAGACTTTCTGCCCTCTTTGCAAGCTACTTATGCAATATTGTTCCTAACATAGTCAATAAACTTCCATAAGCTCTACCACCATTTTCATTTATTAACCAATACTTCACATTGAAATCTTTCTTCTCCTGTTTCATCTCTTTTTCAATGACTACTATGGATGGAAAAATGTAGCTTGCCAGCATATATAGGTGTGTAACCGGAAACCTCATACAAAAAGTTAAAATTGGAGTGAACATTTCCGTCAAATTTAACATCAAATAACAAGGGGGATTAAATTGCAAGAACCAATATGATCTGAGGGGCTGAGTAACAATTGTAGCGAAATGAAGGACTGATCTCAAATTACAGACGATTTAAGGGACCAATATCCAAAAAACCCTAATACTTTATTACCATACATAATAGGATTTTGTGATATTAGTTTCTTAGATCTTTCATATAATAGGATTTTGTGATATTAGTTTCTTAGATCTTTCATATTTTGAACGTAGCCCCTCAAATCATTCGAATTGCTAGTAGGCCCCCAAAGTCTTTTAAGTTTATTCAAAGTAAACGCTCCAGTCAAGATTATAAGTGGCAATTTGAGTGATTAATTTGAAACAACTTATGAGCATTGTGAGATCTAATAACAATTTGAATGATTTAAGGGACCAATGTTGAATAAGCTTAAGAATTTGGGACCTAGTTGCAATTTCAAGGATTGGAGGAACTAATTTCAAAATACTAAAAGATAGATTTAAGGGACAGATATATTTTTTTCTGGTCTGTAAGGGGCTAATGCGAAAAGGCCCTCAGTTTATGCTTTCCCAAATCCCAAAATACTTTGTCTTCAAAAAATATCACATGAAGGGTGTTTTGGTGATTGGGAGACCAAATTGCAAGACCCCTTAGGAATTAAGGAGAATATGCTCCATCTCAAAGATTTGAGCGACTAATATGAAACTATTGAACATCTGAGGGACTAGTATTAAATAACCCAAAAATAAATCATGATGAGTACTTTGGATTTATTAACGATTTTGAATATGAGTGGGTTCAGAAATAAATTAAGGTGAAAATAGGTTGTATTCCCAATTTCTTGATCCTCAAGAATTCGAACGTTCACGAGTATTTATTTTCCTACTCGGATTATGGTAATCCATATGTAGCCTATTTAAGTCGGTTGTGAAACTTATTAATATTTCTTTCATCTCTGAAACCCTAAAAATTTTTATCTCCAAATTCGCAATTTTCGCCTGATTACTCTGATACACCAGTTAGGGCTCTGATCTCTCGCCGTCGAAGCTTCATCGCCGACAAAGCTCTCATCTTCAGGTTTGTTTCCTTCCATCTGAACTCTTCTTCGATTTCCTGCACTATAGATTTCAATATCATGCTAAGAATTTAAAATTGAAACCGGAGGCTAACTTGAGATATCATTAATTGCGATAGACCCCTTGCACTATTCCCAATTGTAGATAGACCCCTGTAGTTCTGATGCTGCAGATAGGGCCCTGAGTGTGAACTTTTTGATACTTCTACCCTCAGAGAGAGAGAGAGAGAATTGTTATTATTATTATTACATACAATTAAATCTTCCAGGAGTAAAAATAAATAAATAAATAAATAAATAAATAAATCACTGAGGTGTTTATCAGCAGTTAGCCGATAGTACAGGGAGTGAGTATCTGCAACTAACCCATTTTACATAAACATGATAATCTGATCATATGAAAGTGAAGATAAATTTACACACACTTACATACAAAATGAAGAAAGGACCATTCACATATTAACATCAATATGTGAAAAAACACAACACAGGCACGAAGAGTATGGTTGCGTAGTGAAACTATTATATTTACAGGAAGCACAATGTCATCTGGTATGCAAAATACAAACATACAACAGGAAATGTGTGCAGAATGCAGTAGCTTACTAAAAGTATGATACCACAGAAAGCATGGTAGCATTTTCCATGCAAAATACATGTATACAACAGAGGAGGTGTGAAAAATACGATAGCTTACCAACATTTTTATACTAACAGAAAGCACAATAATACTTGATATGCAAAATAACAAGTATATACACCAACAGAGATGCAAAAATACAGTAGCCTACTGTAAGTATTATACAACAGGAAGCACATTGGCATGGAAAGAGGGGTTTAGACAGAAGAATACATCTAGAAAAAGAAAAAAATTATTATGCATCCCTCATTTGAAGTCAATCAAGAACAATATTACTTTAGGTTAATAGTTTATTACCAAATTTAATTAAGAATCTGTACACAGGAGGAAATCAAATTAAAATATTAAAACCCACCCGCATGATCAATGAAAATTAACTACACCAGTCACCATTTAATATTAGGGTCTTCAGAAGTCCTTTTGATGCTTGGTTGACTAGCAAAAAAAAAAAAATTATTATGCATCCCTCATTTGAAGTCAATCAAGAACAATATTACTTTAGGTTAATAGTTTATTACCAAATTTAATTAAGAATCTGTACACAGGAGGAAATCAAATTAAAATATTAAAACCCACCCGCATGATCAATGAAAATTAACTACACCAGTCACCATTTAATATTAGGGTCTTCAGAAGTCCTTTTGATGCTTGGTTGACTAGCAAAAAAAAAAAAATTATTATGCATCCCTCATTTGAAGTCAATCAAGAACAATATTACTTTAGGTTAATAGTTTATTACCAAATTTAATTAAGAATCTGTACACAGGAGGAAATCAAATTAAAATATTAAAACCCACCCGCATGATCAATGAAAATTAACTACACCAGTCACCATTTAATATTAGGGTCTTCAGAAGTCCTTTTGATGCTTGGTTGACTAGCAAAAAAAAAAAAATTATTATGCATCCCTCATTTGAAGTCAATCAAGAACAATATTACTTTAGGTTAATAGTTTATTACCAAATTTAATTAAGAATCTGTACACAGGAGGAAATCAAATTAAAATATTAAAACCCACCCGCATGATCAATGAAAATTAACTACACCAGTCACCATTTAATATTAGGGTCTTCAGAAGTCCTTTTGATGCTTGGTTGACTAGCAAAAAAAAAAAAATTAGAAAAGAAAACTTTAGTAGCCCTCAAAATTAAATCAGTCAAATGTCTAGTATTATAAGTTTATGCACTTTCCTTCATCTTCCTCTTTACTCAAATTTCTCTTATAGATCTTTAGCAGGCAAGCAAGAACCATACTACCAATGACCACAAATAATTCAGCACTCCTAGCGACTGCAGCCTCCATTGCAGCCTCGGCTGTTCTCATTCGTACCCTTGCATCTGATCTCCTTCCCTCTTCAGCTCAAGAATACTTCTCAGAAAAAATTGCGTACATGCTTGAGAGCCTGTCCTCAGATCTTATCATCACTATTGAAGAATTTGATGGTGCAATAACCAACCACATGTACAAGGCTGCTGAGTCCTACCTAGCCACTAAGCTCAACAAATCTACACGTCGCATTCGAATTAACAAACAAGAGGAGGACTCTGATAACTTTGAGGTAAAGATTGACCATGGCCAAGAAATCGTTGATCTCTTTGAAGGGATCAAATTCAGGTGGCGATCCGCATCCAAGAATAGCAAACCGAGCGTTCAAACATATAATCATCGCCACATGAAGCCGAATACCATGGAGACCAAAATTTTCGAGCTAAAATTCAACAAGAAGCACAAGGACACTGCGCTCAAATCATACTTGCCTTTTGTACTATCACAAGCTAAAAGCATCAAAGCGGGGATCAAGACCCTCAAACTCTATACAAATGACGAATACTCGTGGGAGTCTGTGAATTTCCATCATCCTTCTACGTTTGAGACGATGGCGTTGGACGTTGAGCTTAAGAAGGAGGTAATGCAGGATTTGGCAAGGTTTGTAAAGAGGAAGGAGTATTATAAAAGAGTGGGAAAAGCTTGGAAGAGAGGCTACTTATTGTATGGGCCACCAGGAACAGGCAAGTCGAGCTTGGTGGCGGCAATGGCAAACTTTTTAAGGTTTGATATTTATGATTTGGAGCTGACAGAGTTGAAGTGTAACTCTGAGCTACGCTCTTTGTTGGCTAAGGTAGCCAACCGGTCAATCTTGGTGGTGGAGGACATTGATTGTTCAGTGAATTTCGAGTCAAGGGAGAACAAGAAACAATCACAGAACCAAGAGGAGTCAGCGACAGAATCTGATGATGGCAAGGTGAGTACTTAGCATGTGAATTATTTTGGGGTTTTCATGTATTGGTCCCTTAAATCTTTGATATTTTGATATTAGCCCCTCAAATCTTTCAAATTGCTATTTACTCCTGTATAGATCACCCTAAATTAGTGCTTCTGTTTATATATCTGTCCAATTGACTAGACATCATTGTTTTAAATACCCCCAATAAAGCCGATATATCAAGCGATATATCCTTTTATAAGGCATGCTGTAAAACGATATGTCTCAATATACTTTGCCGCTTTTTAGTAATTTTTGGGCAATATATTCCCGACATGGCCGACATATTAGCCGATACGTTGGTCAATATGTCCTTTTATATGACTTGTTGTTAAACAATATACCGCTTTTGGCAATTTTTGCTATATGTCATGATTTTCCTAATGTATTGGGCGACATTTCAGCCTCAAACAAATTGTTGGCCAATTTTTTGTATGCTTAGATTTCATTAAGTATGTCTAGATTACATTTAAAGTCACTCACACACACGACATGACACTTCGACATTTACTGCATATCCTTGATAGTTCTCAGATACCTGTAATCCTATGTGAATTTTTGGCCATCCGATATTTCTCCAATATCTGATATTAAAACCTTGCTGGACATAGTTTAGTTTAGTCAGGCAACCAAACCCATCTTCACTCCCACGAGCAGAAAAGGGAAATTTTGGATTCAGTTTTGGGTCTGAGTACAATTCAGAATGTTAAAGGATAGTTTAGGACAGGGATTGGGTCTGGGTACGAGTTTAGGTATGAGATTAATTAATTAAGTTGAGTTAGAAGGGCATAACTGAATTTTCAACTCAAAATGTTAAACTTTTAATGATCAATGACATATTCCCAAAATATGAGACCACAGTTGAAGTTGCTATTTGGTGCCTCAATTTCCCAAAATAGCAACTACACTACACTCATACACTACATTTTACACTACACTCACACAAGGATGGGGTCATAATGACTCATCACTACAACTTTCAAGGTGGTGAGTCATCATGACCCCACTCTTTGTGAGTGTAGTGCAAAGTGTAGTGCAAGGGGGTGTAGTGTAGTTACCATTTTCCAAACTTATAACCCTCAATCCTCGCCAAGTTTTGGTATGACAAGGTCCTTTGACATGATAGCAACCCAGGTTCAAATATCACTAGCCACGAATTTAATCTGGATTTTAAAGAGATTGATGTTGTTGTGTGAGTCCAAAGTTTCGGTTCATAAAAAAGACGCTCAACATGCGGGGGTATGTTAAAGTATGAAGTTGTAACTCTCAATCCTAGCCACAACTTCGGAGTTCTGGTGTAGTGGCGGGGTCCTTTGATATCAACCATTCGTAGGACTAATATCCAGACAATAAAGATTTAAAGGACCGATAATACCCAGTAATCTCCTGTATGTGTGTCATGAAAAATTGCTTATGTTGTTAGACATATAGGTGACACTCTCAGGACTGCTCAACTTTGTTGATGGCCTATGGTCGAGCTGTGGCGATGAGCGAATAATTGTTTTCACGACAAACTACAAGGACAAGCTTGATCCAGCATTGTTGAGACCTGGACGGATGGACATGCACATTCACATGAGTTTCTGCACTCCAACTGGATTTCGAGTTCTAGTCTCAAATTACCATGCCCTTGATGATCATCAGCTATTTGGAGAAATCGAAGGGTTAATAAAGGAGGTGGATATTACGCCTGCTGAGGTGGCAGAAGAGATGATGAAGACAGATGATGCTGATGTGGCGTTGACGGGGCTCCTCAAAGTTCTTAAGGAGAGGAAGAACAAGACGGCGGATGAACCCAAAGGAGACAAAACAAAGGAAGAGGAAAACAAGAATCACTGAAACAATGAAAGAGGAACAGGTGGTCAGAGTTAGAGAGAGTCCTGACCATTTTGGTTTTTTTGAATTTTCTCCCTTTGTATGACCTAGTGTACTGAAATGTTTTGAGATTAGTTCCAATATTTTTTTTTTCTTGAAAGGACTAAAGTCTACTATTTTTTCGCTGTCCATTTAAATGGAGATTGATTTATTTGTAATTGAAGATAATCCTCTTGCAAGCTTTTCTCAAATTGCTAGATTGAAGAAGAGAAGTTTCAAAACATCAGAAAGGTCCTTCTTATAATCTCTTTTTTTCCTCATCATTTTATTTCTAAAAATGTATATTAAAAGGAAGACAAACATCAATAGGTCTTTCTGATAGTCGACATGTATTTTCATTATTTTGTTTCTATAAGATGTATATTGATAGGAAGACAAAAACTTGCTCATGTACTTGTGCATGACTGTATGCCACGGAATATAATTTTTGAGAATATTTTCTTTTGAAACTTAATACCACCTCATGATAATACAATTCTGGCGAACTTTGCAGCCATGTGATGTATGTTTCAAATGGAAGACAGGCTAGGAAACCTGAGAACATGTATAAGGTTCATCATTAATGTTGATCAATCTATTGTTTTCTGTAGTCTTTTGACATTTCTTATTAAGAATCCTCCTACGTAGTACTTCAATTCTTCTTGATACACGCGACCATTAATTCATCATTAATTTCATTTTAAAACTTCACTAATTGATATCTAAAATTCTTGGGTGTAGGTTAATGGGAGCATTTTCACAAGAAGTCGGATAATTGTTTAGGTGGAGCAATTTTTGAAAGTCTGAATTGGGATCGATGTTTTAAGTGGGATATTTTGATAAAATGATGTGTGTGTTGGGGGTAGTACTTTGTGTTAATCAAGAAGTATATTATATGCATTTTGATGATATAACTATTTTTATAGGTTAAACTTATTATTATTGATTATTAATTGTTTACTATTTTGTTAATTATAGTTGGTTAGACTACAAGATATTCTTAATTATCATAATAATAGTTTGTAACTTTCCTGATTTTTGAATTATTATTATTATAGTACATGTCTAAAATGATTAAAGTTTTTCTCATTTATTCTCTTTTTGCTCCTCAAATTCTCTTTTTCTCATCTCTCAATTTCAAGTAGTTTTTTTCATAAAATTATGGATATTTTATTTTTTACTTTAAATTAATTACACAAATCTAATATTCAGCAAAACGAAAATATCATATAAAAGAGGAGTAAGAGGAGAGTCTCACTACAATAAAGATTGTAAATTATGAAACCTTTTTGGCTCTCTGACACATTTTGTGTCGCACAAATAGAACATGACACAACATAAGTGTGGTTAGAGCATGTGTGGAGAGCGTCTTTCTACACTTGTGCGAATGTGTCACAAAGTCACAACACATATATATGTCGAGCATGGTGACACATACAAATGTCACGAAGCTCATGACACATATATGTGTCAAGAGTGGTGACACATAGTTGTAGAATACCATTAAAAATATAAAGAGTATCATCATTCAACACTATAACTTTTCAAAGGTAGGTCACCCATCTTAGGATTACTCTCACCAAAGCACAATTAACAATGGAGCTTTTAGCTTATACACTATCATAAATGTTTAATCATCATTATAATTAAAATCTAAGATTTATTATTTATACCCATTAATAGATCTTCTCACAATCCATGTTGGACTATTAGCCTATTTTAATTATATTTAATTGTATATCTAATGACACAAATATGTGTCGTGATTTGCCACACTTTTATTTGTGACACTATTGTTTAATCTTTTGCAAATAAAATGACACTTTTATATGTGTCATAAAATAAGTGTGGATAAATACAACTTTTGTTGTAGTGTCTGTCCAATCTAACCATGTAGTTCGACGGCAGCGGTGACCTTTGGAATAAGAGAGGAGGTAGAAAAGAAAAAAAATGAAAAATAAAAATAAGAAAAGAAATAGGAGAGTTCTAGTTTTTTACCTACCTAATTCTAGGCTAAAACTTGGAATAACTTGAGAGACTAGAACTATCATTTTTGTATCCTAATTCTAGTTCGATTGACTAACACCATAAAGTTTAATTCCACAAATTATTGCAGTTTTAATTTTGAGTTTTACTTGAGTCTTGACTAATCTCCTAAACCTTGCAAAATTTTCATGTATTCAAATCTTAGTTCTACCTTACTTCCTTAACTTTAAACTAGTTTTGGAAAATGTTGCAAGTTAAATGGGTTTTCTGAGAACCCCAAAACTTAAGAAGGGGTTTGTGACATTTTGTAAGTGAAGATAATCCTCTTGCAAGTTTTTCTCAAATCACTAGATTGAAGAAGAGAAGTTTCAAAACATCAGAAAGGTCCTTCTTATAATCTCTTTTTTTCCTCATCATTTTATTTCTAAAAATGTATATTAAAAGGAAGACAAACATCAATAGGTCTTTCTGATAGTCGACATGTATTTTCATTATTTTGTTTCTATAAGATGTATATTGATAGGAAGACAAAAACTTGCTCATGTACTTGTGCATGACTGTATGCCGCGGAATATAATTTTTGAGAATATTTTCTTTTGAAACTTAATACGGCCTCATGAGAATACAATTCTTGCGAACTTTGCAGCCATGTGATGTATGTTTCAAATGGAAGACAGGCTAGGAAACCTGAGAACATGTATAAGGTTCATCATTAATGTTGATCAATCTATTGTTTTTTGTAGTCTTTTGACATTTCTTAGTAAGAATCCTCCTACGTAGTACTTCAATTCTTCTTGATACACGCGACCATTAATTCATCATTAATTTCATTTTAAAACTTCACTAATTGATATCCAAAATTCTTGGGTGTCGGTTAATGGGAGCATTTTCACAAGAAGTCGGATAATTGTTTAGGTGGAGCAATTTTTGAAAGTCTGAATTGGGATCGATGTTTTAAGTGGGATATTTTGATAAAATGATGGGGGTAGTACTTTGTGTTAATCAAGAAGTATATTATATGCATTTTGATGATATAACTATTTTTATAGGTTAAACTTATTATTATTGATTATTAATTGTTTACTATTTTGTTAATTATAGTTGGTTAGACTACAAGATATTCTTAATTATCACAATAATAGTTTGTAACTTTCCTGATTTTTGAATTATTATTATTATAGTACATGTCTAAAATGATTAAAGTTTTTCTCATTTATTCTCTTTTTGCTCCTCAAATTCTCTTTTTCTCATCTCTCAATTTCAAGTAGTTTTTTTCATAAAATTATGGATATTTTATTTTTATTTTAAATTAATTACACAAATCTAATATTCAGCAAAACGAAAATATCATATAAAAGGGGAGTAAGAGGAGAGTCTCACTACAATAAAGATTGTAAATTATGAAACCTTTTTTGGCTCTACGTGACACATTTTTGTGTCGCACAAATAGAACATGACACAACAAAAGTGTGGTTAGAGCATGTGTGGAGAGCGTCTTTCTACACATGTGCGAATGTGTCACAAAGTCGCAACACATATATATGTCGAGCATGGTGACACATACAAATGTCACGAAGCTCATGACACATATATGTGTCAAGAGTGGTGACACATAGTTGTAGAATACCATTAAAAATATAAAGAGTATCATCATTCAACACTATAACTTTTCAAAAGGTAGGTCACCCATCTTAGGATTACTCTCACCAAAGCACAATTAACAATGGAGCTTTTTAGCTTATACACTATCATAAATGTTTAATCATCATTATAATTAAAATCTAAGATTTATTATTTATACCCATTAATAGATCTTCTCACAATCCATGTTGGACTATTAGCCTATTTTAATTATATTTAATTGTATATCTAATGACACAAATATGTGTCGTGATTTACCACACTTTTTATTTGTGACATTATTGTTTAATCTTTTGCAAATAAAATGACACTTTTATATGTGTCATAAAATAAGTGTGGATAAATACAACTTTTGTTGTAGTGTCTGTCCAATCTAACCATGTAGTTCGACGGCAACGGTGACCTTTGGAATAAGAGAGGAGGTAGAAAAGAAAAAAAAATGAAAAATAAAAATAAGAAAAGAAATAGGAGAGTTCTAGTTTTTTTACCTACCTAATTCTAGGCTAAAACTTAGAATAACTTGAGAGACTAGAACTATCATTTTGTATCCTAATTCTAGTTCTGATCGACTAACACCATAAAGTTTAATTCCACAAATTATTGCAGTTTTAATTTTGAGTTTTACTTGAGTCTTGACTAATCTCCCTAGACCTTGCAAAATTTTCATGTATTCAAATCTTAGTTCTACCTTACTTCCTTAACTTTAAACTAGTTTTGGAAAATGTTGTAAGTTAAATGGGTTTTCTGAGAACCCCAAAACTTAAGAAGGGGTTTGTGACATTTTGTAAGTGAAGGAGGTTTGGCCCAAAAAGTTCCAAACTGAAGGGGTTGCTGAAATTTACCCGATTATAAAAACCCATGCGTATCCTCAATCGAGTCGATCGTTAAACTTTTTAACTTTTCCTCAACTTTTCTTTCATTTTGAAACCCAATAAAGTTTTCATTCCCAATTTTGCAATCTCTTGCCGTGAAGCTTCAACGCCGAGGACTTCTGACTTCTCAGTTCTCATCTTAGAGGTTTGTTTCTACCCATCTGCACTCTTCTTCAATTTCCTGCACAATGAATTTCATTAAAACTAACACTAAAATACTTACCTAATCAAAATTAGTACTTTGATTATTCATTGTGTAGACAAAGTATATTAGTATTTTCCCTCCAATCTATAGATATGTTAATTATTCATTGTCAAGTATAGGGTTGGAAACGAGCCAATTCGATTTGTATTCATTTAATTTTTTGAATCTGAATACGATAACATTATTCTCTGAATTTCTTGGATTCTACTTCAAATACAAATACTTTTGGATTATTTCCGAATATTTATCAAATATAATGATATATTTATTTGATTAATAATTTATACTTTATGAATATTAAACTATGTAATTAAAAGATCCTTTTACTTGATTAAAGAAATTTGGTTGAACGTAAGGCTGTTTAAGTTTTGTCAATATTAGTATAGAACTCAAATCACAAGATGTAAATGGGTGACAACATAACATAATGCACGCAATAATACAAATTATAAAGGATGAAATATTAAATGAATATTTGATAATCAAAATACTCGAATACATGTCTAGTTAAATTCTATTCGTTTATAAACCGAATATTAAAACTATTTGCTTATTGTTTAATTAATTACCAAAATTGAATAGTTAGACGAACAATTAACAAAGTATTCGTTAATTATTTGGTTGATTTCCGCCCCCCTTGTCAAGTGGTTATGCGGTCAATCACCACAATTACTTAAACCATAGAACATACTAATTAAGTACGTATAAATAATATAATATAATTTATTAATACTAAACCAATTAATCAATGCATACTGCTGAGTTTTTCTTGGAATAGTTCAACTCCTTTGAGCAATCTAACTTCCAACTCTAATTAGCTTGTGCCTCTGATCAGTACTCGGACTATGAATTATCTCACACTGAGAGATTATGCTTTTTTTTTTTTCCTCCTCTCATTTCAGTTGTTGGATAGAAGAGAGTTATAACATGGGTAAAGATCATCAATTCCAATCTTGTCCTCCTCCTCTTTCAAATATTATCGAAGACATCCTCTTCTCCGAAATCCTCACAAGACTTCCTGTTCGATCTCTTCTACGATTCAAGTTCTTGTGCAAGTCATGGCGTGCGATAATCTCTGACCCCGCCTTCATCGCTGCACTCTTTGATCGATCAAACAAAAGCCCGAAGCTCGCTATCTTACCGCAGTTCTGGCTGTCTATACAGGAAATCACTATGTACAATTACGATTTAGATAGTGGCAACAAGTATGCTAGTTTCTTGTTTGGAAAAATATACTCCCAACCATTGAAATTCTAAACATGGGTAATGCTAAACATGGGGAAAGAGTTGATCGTGTGCAATCTGAGCACCAGAGAGTCTGTAGTTTTGCCACAGGGCAGCCACGACATTACTACATGTGATGTGCAGTGAGCCAGGTTCAGATTTGTCCAGTGTTTGAATGTCTACAAAGTCGCACAGTATTTTTACCGGTCACTTGAGTACCGAACAGGAAGTTATAGCACAGGTCTTGAGGCATTCACGATTGGTACTACTACTTCTTCTTCTTCTTGAAGGCCTACTGAGGATCCTCCTTACGCAGTTAACACGACTATATGACCCGATATCCGTAGGTGGAGCCATCTATTTCAAGATCAACAATTCTCTGCACAAATTATCTACATAATTCATACTCTCTTTTGATCTTACAGATGAGAAGTTTACAGTTATAACTGAACCTTGCTCTACCCTGACGAAGATAGATACCTATTTGATCTTTCATGAATTTCTAGGTAAATTATGCCTACCGGCGCGTTATTCTTGGAAATACGATGTATGGATGTATGAGGACTGCCAAAAGCAGACATGGGTTTGTTGTACCTACAGCATCGATTTTCTTCATCGTCCATGGCATGTCACCCTCGTCACAGAGAGGGATAGAAAACTTTTCCTCCACATAGCTGACAGTGTAAGCAAAAGATTGCTGTGTTATGATGTTCGACGCAAATATTTCAGAGCAGTGGTCAACATTTGTGGCGATGAATTTGTTTACTGCAGAGAGAAGTGTCAGTCTAGAAACTATCCTGTTATGAAACAGTTCCTTTTCAATGTCATATTATTTGACAGGATGGTCTGATTTGTTTAAAAGTTGAGACAGCCACTATATCTACAGCAACCACTATATCTGCAGTAACCATCTACCCCCTACAGTAATCGTCAACCAGACCCACCTGTAGCAACACTGTAGCACCAGTGCACGCCTACCACCAAATCACCTATATATAGCCCTCTTAGCCGTAAGTTGTGATCATCCCAAAATCCCAGTGTCTCCAATTAAGAGTGAAAAAAAGGGGGAGAGAGAGAAAGAGAGAAAAATAGAGAGAGTTTCTCCTTGTAAAGAGAGATTGTAACTCCTAAATTTTTCTCACGGTGAATTCTTCTATTCTTGCCCATAATTTTACCCCAAATTCATTAAGGGGTTTTCCACGTAAAAATCTGTGTGTTCAATTTTATTATTTCCGCACTACTTTTGCTGTGATCCTGCTCTATCGGGCCCCGGTTTTCCCAACATGATTTACATCTTAGTTACAGGTGGTGGCTCTAGCTAATCAGAAGCCTCTCAGGATTCCGTCTGTAAGCTACCAAAATTGTGGATTGTTGTTTACCTACCAAATATGGTTATGTGGGAACCTCAGGAACTTATACTATTCGCGTAATTTCTATGTAACTGTTTATCGAGCAGCTTTAGTCGGGTATTATTAGAAGTTGTACCTGTCATCCTTGCTCTGAAATGAATCCTCCTGATTGCTTTTGCCTGCAGGAGAAGCTTAATTTGAGCTCGTATACTTGTTACTTTATTAGCAGTATATTTCCTAGATGTGTATGAAGGCGCTGTGGCCGCCACTTGTCTAGGGCCCCCTTCACAGGCATTGTGCGATATGCACGCTTAGCTTCACAAACAAAAAAGTATATTTCCTTGATATTTATAAGGAAATGAATGAAACTGCACAGACTTGAAGAAAATGCTTGGAAGAAAGATGATAGTGTGAAATGTTAGGGATAATCAAGATTTCTACCAACCACAAATCATGAATAATTTCTTAAGACTCAAATACTACTGCTGAACATTGACTGATTCAACTACTGGTTAGTCAAGTTTTCTTCTCTGTATTGTTTAGTTTTGTTTGCCTACCAAGCAACATAAAGGATTTTTCTGAAGAACCTCGTGTAAAAGGTATCCTGGTCCGATTATTTTTCTATTTATCATGCGGGTTTAATATTTTAATTTGATTCCTTAAACACGTTGAATTATGCATTACTTTGTCTAGAAGCAGTTCGCATATTCTTAATTGTGAGTCCCTTAAAAGTAGGTATTAAACTATTAACATAAAGTGATCTGTTCTTGATTGCTTTGCTTTCCTAACGCATCTAGGATCCCCTACATTCATGCTATTGTGTTTCTGTGGTAATTCATTCTGTAAGCTGTCAAAGAGTGGGGCCCGTCGTGGGGCCCGCTTAAAACAAAACGGTTGCACCGAAGCGAGACGCGGATCGCTACAAGAAAATCATCGTGAGTATTATCAGAAGTAAACAGAAAATTATTATTATATTTTAAATAGTGATTTTCCAAAAGCTATAAATAGGCCTAGAGTTCTTCTTCAGAAACTCATCCCAGAAACAACAACTCCTCTACATATAGAAGTGAGAGAAAATAATAGAGAGAGTATCTCCTTGTAAAAGAGAGATTGTAATCCTCCTAAGTTTTTCCTCATAGTGAATTCTTCTATCTGTGCCCGTGGTTTTTACCCTAATTTCTTGAGGGGTTTTCCAATGAACTGCGGTGTTCTTTATTACTTCTGCAATACTTTAGTTGCGATCCTGCTCTATTGGGCCCTGGGTTTGTCCCAACAAGTGGTATCAGAGCCTGGCTTAGGGTATTTGTATCTACTTATCGTATGCTCTGTGGCTGCCACTAAAGGTGGATCCTTCACATCAGAAAATAAGCTAGATATCATTTACTCTCTGAAAGGTACTGGGCACTATTCACGAGTATGGTACTGTTCACAAATACGGTACTGTTCACAAGTACGGTTACTATTCACAAATACGTACCGCTCATAAATACTCGTGATCGCTTCACGAGATAGTAAGGAGTTACCGTCGCGGGTGCAATGGCGGCAAAGTTCGAGAATTTCAAGATCGAGAAATTCAACGGGAGTAATTTCTCGTTGTGGAAGTTGAAGATAAAGGCTATCTTGAGAAAAGATAATTGCCTAGCGGCCATCGGTGAAAGGCCGACAGACATCACAGATGATAAGAAGTGGAACGAGATGGACGGGAATGCTATAGCAAATCTCCATCTGGCATTAGCAGACGGGGTGCTGTCCAGCATAGAGGAGAAGAAGACAGCAAAGGAGATCTGGGACACTCTAACAAAGCTATATGAGGCGAAATCCCTGCACAATAAAATCTTCTTAAAAAGAAGACTTTACACTCTCCGGATGGCGGAATCTACATCGATGACCGACCATATCAACACCCTAAACACATTGTTCTCCTACAACGTTGGGACATGCAATCCGTGAATGAACGTATGAGCTTCTACTTCAGAGTCTACCCGACCATGATCAACTCATCATCAACCTCACAAATAACGCCCCGGAGAAGCTTAATTTGAGCTCGTATACTTGTTACTTTATTAGCAGTATATTTCCTAGATGTGTATGAAGGCGCTGTGGCCGCCGCTTGTCTGGGGCCCCCTTCACAGGCATTGTGCGATATGCACGCTTAGCTTCACAAACAAAAAAGTATATTTCCTTGAGATATTTATAAGGAAATGAATGAAACTGCATAGACTTAAAGAAAATGCTTGGAAGAAAGATGATAGTGTGAAATGTTAGGGATAATCAAGATTTCTACCAACCACAAATCATGAATGATTTCTTAAGACTCAAATACTACTGAACATTGACTGATTCAACTACTGGTTAGTCAAGTTTTCTTCTCGGTATTGTTTAGTTTTGTTTGCCTACCAAGCAACATAAAGGATTTTTCTGAAGAACCTCGTGTAAAAGGTATCCTGGTCCGATTATTTTTCTATTTATCATGCGGGTTTAATATTTTAATTTGATTCCTTAAACACGTTGAATTATGCATTACTTTGTCTAGAAGCAGTTCGCATATTCTTAATTGTGAGTCCCTTAAAAGTAGGTATTAAACTATTAACATAAAGTGATCTGTTCTTGATTGCTTTGCTTTCCTAACGCATCTAGGATCCCCTACATTCATGCTATTGTGTTTCTGTGGTAATTCATTCTGTAAGCTGTCAAAGAGTGGGGCCCGTCGTGGGGCCCGCCAAAACAAAACGGTTGCACCGAAAGCGAGACGTGACTGCTACAGTAAAATCACTGTAGCAATTACTGTAGCAACAGGAAACTATTATTATTATATTTTAAATAGTGATTTTCCAAAAGCTATAAATAGGCCTAGAGTTCTTCTTCTAAACTCATCCCGAACAACAACTCCTCTACATATAGAAGTGAGAAAATAATAGAGAGTATCTCCTTGTAAAAGAGAGATTGTAATCCTCCTAAGTTTTTCCTCATAGTGAATTCTTCTATATCTGTGCGTGGTTTTACCCTAATTTCTTGAGGGGTTTTCCACGTAAATCATGTGTGTTCTTTATTACTCGCAATACTTTAGTTGCGATCCCGCTCTATTGGGTACGGTTTGTCCCAACAAGTGGTATCGAGCCCGGCTTAGGGTATTTGTATCTACTTATCGTGATGCTCGTATCGCCACTAAAGGTGGATCCTTCACATCGTAAAATAAGCTAGATATCATTTACTCTCGAAGGTCTTGGGCACTATTCACAGTATGGTCTTGTTCACAAATCTGATGCTTTCACAAGTACGATTACTATTCACAAATACGAGTGCTTGTTCATAAATCACGGTCTTGTTCATTGAGATAGTAAGGAGTTACCGTCGTGGTAGAAGCAATGGCGCAAAGTTCGAGAATTTCAAGATCGAGAAATTCAACGGAGTAATTTCTCGTTGTGGAAGTTGAAGATAAAGGCTATCTTGAGAAAAGATAATTGCCTAGCGGCTATCGGTGAAAGTAGGCGGGACATCACGAGATGATAAGAAGTGGAACGAGATGGACGGAAATGCTATAGCAAATCTCCATCCGCATTAGCGCATCGGTGCCGCCCAAAGATAGAGGAGAAGAAGACAAAGAAAGGAGATCCGGGACACTCTAACAAAGCTATATGAGGCTAAATCCTCGCACAATAAAATCTTCTTAAAAGAAGACTTTACACTCTCCGGATGGCGGAATCTACATCGATGACCCACCATATCAACACCCTAAACACATTGTTCTCCCACCACAACGCTGGGACATGCAATCGTGAATGAACGCGGAGCTTCTACTTCAGAGTCTACCGACTGTATGATCAACTCATCATCAACCTCACAAATAACGCCCTTGCGGAGAAGCTAGTTTTCGACGGCGTTGCGGCCGGCTGATACGGAGGAAAAATCGGCGCAAGAACAAAGAAGACAGCCGGCAAGTTCGCGAAGAAGCGGAGGCCTTATCGGTGACGAGAGGAAGATCAACGGAACCGTGCTCCGGTGGGAGTCATGCTCGTGGTAGATCGAAGTCAAGGAGTAAGAAGCATATCAAATGCTACAACCGTGGCAAGAAGGGGCACGCCAAGCTCCGAGTGTTGGCACAATAAGAAGAGTGGTGATAAAAGTCTTGAGCCATCAACATCTCAAGGATGCGTTGTCGACATTATCGACGATGGTGAAATCTTATACAGTGGAGCAAACACTGTTGATGAAGGCAGGAAGAGGTTTGCTGATGTCCGGCTTTTAGATTCGCAGCTTCTTGGCACATGACCTCCTGAGGGAATGGTTCCACAAATATGAACCTATCTCGTGGGGTTCAGATTCATGGGCAATGATCATGCTTTGGAGATCCGTGGTATTGGCATCGTTAAAATTAAAATGTTTGATCGGCATAACACGCACTATTCAAGATGTGCGACATGTGAAGGGCCTGAAGAAGAATCTATTGTCTTTGGGACAATTAGATGAACTGGGATGCAAGACCCATATAGAAAATGGGATTATGAAGATTGTTAGAGGGGCGCTTGTGGTGATCAAAGGAGAAAAGATAGTACAAATGTACATGCTCAAGGGAGAGACTGCGGGAAGGCGATTCATGTGTGGCATCAACCACCGTGGAGAAGAAGAAACCATGATGTGGCACCGTAAACTAGGCCACATGTCGAACGAGGGTTGAAGATTCTCTCCGTCGAACTGCTTCACGGACTCAAATCGGTAGCTCTTCCGCTTTGTGAGCATTGTGTTACAAGCAAGCGGCATGGTGAAGTTCAACATCGAGTTCTAGAAGCAATGCTATTCTGGAACTGGTTCATTCTGATGTATGGCAAGCACCAGTTACATCCATGGGAGGAGCGAAGTATTTCGTGTCCTTTATTGATGATTACTCCCGGAGATGTTGGGTGTATCCTATCAAGAAGAAGGCGGATGTGTTCTCAGTCTTTAAAGCCTACAAAGCGCGAGTCGAGCTTGAATCTGACAAGAAGATCAAGTGCTTGAGGTCAGATAATGGAGGAGAATACACAAACGGTGAATTTCTCGCATTCTGCAAGCAAGAAGGCATCAAAAGACAATTCAGTACGGCGTATACTCCACAACAAAATGGAGTAGTGGAGCGGATGAACAGAACTCTGTTGGAAAGAACCAGAGCGATGTTGACAACTGCAAATCTGGATAAAGTTTTTTGGGCGGAAGCAGTGAAAACCGCCTGTTATGTGGTGAATCGATCTCCATCAACCGCAATACAATTGAAGACGCCGATGGAGATGTGGACTGGCAAGCCAGCTGATTATTCCAACCTCCATATAGTTGGAAGTCCGATTATGCGTAATGTACAACGCCAAGAAATTCCAAAGCTGGATTCAAAATCCAGAAAATGTATATTCTTAGGGTATGCTGATGGAGTGAAGGGGTATCGCCTGTGGGATCCCACTACCCACAAGGTTATCATCAGCAGAGATGTTATCTTTGTAGAGAACCAACTGCAAAGAGAAGAGAAAGGAAGCTGCTCGAGGAATGACTTCGAGCTGTAGATATTGGTGGAAAATGATCAAGATTCTTCAAGCAAAGACCGAGCATGATGTACAAGAACCACCGGCCGAGGATCCGAAGTTCGAAGGTCAACTCGAGAGAAGACCACCGCTTGGCACTCGGAGTATATTAGAGTAGCGTTACATCTTGTCTTCTAACGGAGGATGGAGAGCCATCAACTTTTCATGAAGTCAGAACAACACGCACTCCATCTTTGTGGATGGCGCAATGCAGAAGAAATTGAAGCTCTCCATAAGAATAAAACTTGGGAACTTGTGACGCTACCACAAGGAAGGAAGACCATTGGAAACAAATGGGTCTACAAGATCAAGCGAAATGGCGATGATCAAGTGGAGCGATATCGTGCTAGATTGGTGGTCAAAGGATATGCTCGTAAAGAAGGTATTGATTTTAATGAAATATTTTCTCCGTAGTTCGACTTACAACAGTCAATAGTCCGCGATGAGCGTCAGATTTGACTTACATCTAGAACAGTTAGATGTAAGCAGCATTTCTTCATGGAGATCTTGAAGAAGAAATTTATATGCTCCAACCGTAAGGTTTTGAAGAAAAAGAAAAGAGAACTTGGTTTGCGTGCTAAACAAATCTGCATGCGGTCTAAAACAGCCAAGGTGTTGGTACAAGAGATTTGATTCATTCATCATGAGCCTTGGATACAATGCACTCAATTCGCACTTTGTGCATATTTCAAGAGGTTTGACTAAAATAACTTTGTTATTTTGTTGTTGTATGTTGACGACATGTTGGTTGCGTGCCCCAACAAAGATCGTGATCAAAGAATTGAAGGCTCAATTGGCTAGGAATTTGAAATGAAGGATTTAGGATCCGCAAACAAGATTCTAGGGATGCAAATTCACCGAGACGTAAATAATAGGAAGATATGGTTTTCTCGTAAGAATTATTTGAAGAAAATCTTGCGACGCTTCAACATGCAAGATTGTAAGCCAATTTCTACCCCACTTCCTATTAATTTTAAATTATCCTCCAATATGTGTCCTAGCAGTGAAGAAGAGAGGATGAAGATGTCTCGAAAATCGTATGCATCAACAGTGGGAAGTTTGATGTTCGCGATGATTTGTACAAGACCGCATATTGCACAAGCAAAGGGGAGTGGTTAGTCGATACATGGCTAATCCTCGTAAAGAGCATTGGAATGTCAGAAAGAGGGTCCTAAGATACATTAAGGGCACCTCGATGTTGCATTATGTTATGGGGATCCGATTTTATTGTCGTGGATATGTTGATTCCGATTATGCAGTGATCGGATAATAGCAAATCCACCACGTGCTATGTATTTGCACTTGCCGCTGAGTCAGTAGTCGGGTTTCAAAAGCTAGCTGGCCAGGCTACTTCAACAACGTAAGGTAATATGTAGCAGCCTACACAAGCTAGTAAAGAGGCGATATGGTTGAAGATGGTGCCGAGGAACTCGCCATGAACAAAAGAAGAATTCTCTAGACAGCCGGAGTACTTTGCATTTGGCAAGAAATCCACTTTCATTCAAAGACCAAACACATTCGAAGTTCGGCTCCACTGTCGCGGAGAAAGTGGAGGAAGGAACCGTGGATATGCAGAAAATTCACACCAAAGACAACCTAGCGCATTTTTGACAAAAGCAATCAATAATCGACAAGTTTATTTGGTGTAGATCCTCTTGTGGTCCGACAGTAAACGTAAGCAACATAGAGATGACAAGATAGAAAGATGGTATGAAGATATGATTGATACTCAATCAAATCTTCAAGTGGAGATTGTCAAAGAGTGGGGCCCGCCGGGGCCCGCCAAAACAAAACAAAACGAGGACGGTTGCACCGAAGCGAGACGCGGATCGCTAAAGAAAATCATCAGAGCAATCATCAGAAAGCAACAGGAAACTATTATTATTATATTTTGAATAGTGATTTTCTAAAAGCTATAAATAGGCCTAGAGTTCTTCTTCAAACTCATCCTTAAACAACAACTCCTCTACATATAGAAGTGAGAGAAAATAATAGAGAGAGTATCTCCTTGTAAAAGAGAGATTGTAATCCTCCCAAGTTTTTCCTCATAGTGAATTCTTCTATCTGTGTCTGTGGTTTTTACCCCATTTCTTGAGGGGTTTTCCACGAAATCAGGTGTTCTTTATTACTGCAATACTTTAGCATCCTCGCCTATTGGGCCCTGGGTTTGTCCCAACATAAGCTACCATATTCTTCGCACCTCTGTTGTATACTTTTTTTTTAATAGCCCTTTGTTATATACTTTTATTTGCATATACTGAATGCTATTGTGTTTCTTGTTGTATAATACACTTTGTAAGCTACCGCATTCTTCACACCTCCGCTGTTACACTCTTTCTTTTGCATATCAAATTCTATTGTGCTTTGTATGGTATGCTATTTTTAGTAAGCTACTGTATTCTTCACACTTTCTATATTTGTATTTTCCATATTAAATGGTACTGGTGCTTTCCGTGGTATAGTACTTTTTGTAAGCTACTGTATTCTTCACACCTTCTCTATTGTGTACTTTCATTTCGCATATCAAATGTCACTTTGCTTTAGGTGTGTTAAAATGAATATTAGTACATTAGGAAATATATGTTAGAGATTTGGTGATTTGGTGATTGAGAGACATTAAGAATGTGATTAGGAGAATAATTGTGATTAGGTAATTGTGTTTAGTCCCACGTTGCCTACACACAAAAGTCTTTGCTATTGTAATGGAAGTAGTTGTACCTTTTGATAAATGAATGAGAATATTCGTTATTCTATTGTTTAACAATGTCGATACTGCATTTACTAATCTTCTGTATTCTTCACACCTTCCTTTGTTGTATACTTGTATTTTGCATGTCAAATGGTACTGTGCATACTGTTGTATAACTTTCGATAAGCTACCATATTCTTCCGTTATTCTGTATTGTTTTAATATCTTATTTTTCTCAATAAGTCAAGTGGTGCATTCAGGGGAGTTGCATGCAATTTACCCTTTATAAGACAATTATGACGTGTTCCAACTATAATTTGCCATCAATATTCCATGTAAACTTCATTCATTCTCAATTTTTTTACAGAAGTCAAATCCTAATCATTCATTAAATAGTAAATGATTGTCATTGAAAAATTCTACTGTTTATCTACTGAAGAGGATCTATATACATTATGGTACGCGGTTGGTGGTCACTTTCTGCGATACAATCATTGTTGTTTTGTAATTTTCTTAAATAGTAGAGATCATTTCTTAATAACCAATTTAAAAATTTTTAAAGTATATTTTTTGTGACATTGTAGTGAACTTTGACTAAAAGTAGTTCACTACTGGATAATTGTACCCTTTAATCCAGCATATATCCATCTAGGTATGTGTACACATACAAATAGTGATTTCATAATTCTTCTATGTATGTGTTGGAATGCGGGGTCAACGCCCGCACACCGCGGAAGCGATATCACCCGAGAGAAGGCTTTGATATTCCCGTTTCACGAAGGAAACAAGAATAGAAAGTAAAATATCCCAACAAAGTGAGATATCTACTCTTCCTCTCAACAGTACTAGGACTGAATCAAGGGAACCTACAAACAATAGCAAAAACACAGCAAAACAGTAAAGACACGAGATTTACGTGGTTCGGCAAAATTGCCTACTTCCACGGAGGGGGTGAGGGAGATTTGACTATAAAGAACACCGACGACTTGTACAATCCACAAGCTCGCCCCAAAGAAAAACTTTGATTTTACCCAAGAGAAATTGACCTCTCTTGTAGAATCTCTCCAAGCTTTTTCTCTCTAGTCACGCCAAAAACCCTAGCTTTTTCTCCCTTTTTCTTCACTTTTCTCCACACCACAAATCCTAGGTTTAACTCCCTATTTAAAGGGAATTAATTGAGAACTTTCCTTCAGTTTTCCGATGTGGGACTAAAAAAAAAGACTTCTTTCCCACGTGTTCACAATTCTCCACCTCGTACATCATTTGATAAACCTCAAATTTTGACTAACACCGAAGAACACCGCAAACATTACTAGAGAGATCTCCATTAGCCAAACCAGGCCAATCCAGCTGCGCCACTATACCGCGGCTGCCTACGTACCCTTCACCGGGATCAAGCTAACCGTAGTTCTGTAATTGTTCTCCATATAATTAAGTCTCCACTCACCCACCACCGCCAAGGGCCATGCCCTCTTGGGCATCAACACGGTTGATATGAAGCAAGTCCAAGCAATGCTTAAACTTGCTACCTGTGACCACCTTGGTTAACATGTTCATGGATTCTCATTCCTGTACCTTCATGAGAGAAATATCGCCTTCCTCTATGACATCCCGCACAAAATAATACGACATCGATATGCTTGGTAATGAGCATGATGAACTTGATTCTTCGCCAAGTGGATTGCACTCGACCGCCGCACCACAAGTTCACGCTTCCCGCCAATCCCCAAATCATCTAGAAGACCCCACAACCACAATGCTTCCTTCACTCCTCCGCCATGACCATGTACTCTACCGTAGTAGAAAGTGCCATCAGAGCTCGCAACATCGACGCCAACTAACCGAGCCCCATGTATCCCGAATACATAACCAAGAGTAGATCGCCTATCTAGATCGCCTCGCATAATTAGAGTCCACAAACCCATCAATCGACATATTTCACCACCAAAACACAGACTCAGATCAACGGTACCTTTAAGTACCTCGGGACCCACTTCTTTGCTTCGGTCGCCTTTCCGGATTCGCCATGAATCCATCGACCACAATGACCGCCAGGAAATATCCGCGTGTACACACCATTGCGCATATTAAGCCGCTAACCGCACTAGCATAGGGACCACGCTCCATATCGCCTTCTCTTGTAGTGGGAGATTATTTACCGAAGCCTAAAGTGTGGAGCCAATGGAGTCACTCGACTTAGCACTTTGCATCCCGAACCTCGCGATCACCGCTCTATGTAGCCCTTTCCGACTCAAGAACAATCGCCGGTTCGCTCTTCTAATCTCCATACCCGTATTTTCCTAGCGGCCCATGTCCTTCATCTCAAACTCTTCACCAAGTTGAGATTTCACCTATCTATCTCCACCACCTTTTAGAAGCAATAAGCATGTCATCCACATATAAAAGGAGATAGATATAATTACCTCCACGAAGCTTCGAATGTAAACGCAACAATCATAGTCGCCGGAAAACCCATGCTTCAAAGATGAAGGAGTCAAATTGCTTGTACCACTGTCGGGAGATTGCTTCAATCCATACAGGACTTCTTCAAACGACACACATGATCCTCCTTGTCCTCAACCTTGTAGCCCTCGGGTTGATGCATGTAGATCTCTTCATCCAAGTCTCCGTGCAAGAAGGCCGTTTTAACATCGAGTTGTTCGACTCAAGATCACCGTGAACAATAATACTCAATAGCACTAATAGAAGTGTGTTTCATCACCGAGAAAATATCTCATTGTAATCCACACCCTCTTTGTGCAAAACCTTTAGCCACTAGCCTCGCCTTGTACCTTGTCCGTGAGCTGGAAAGATCTTCCTTTCTTTTATACACCCACTTACAACCAATAGCTTTTCTTCCTAAGGGCAATGGGACCACCTCCCATGTTTGGTTCTTCGAAGAGATTCCATCTCTTCCTCCATCGCAGCCCAACCAACTCTCACTATCCTTGTCCCTAATAGCTTCCTTGAAGGAGACCGCTTCGTCCTCCTCCACCGAGAGTCGTGTATGTAAGTAAAAATTCGAAGGCGGCCAATATCCGAAACACTATCAATGAAGGTTCTGGTGACGACTTACACACAACAAAGGAGAATCGGTTAATGTTCCGAGTACAAGGATTACAAGTTGACAATCCTTGTGAAAAGAGATCACAATCGCGATCTCTTCAAAGCAAAGCGGAGCACATGGCCCGCGTTTCAATTCAAAATGCGGAGCACATGGCCCGCGTTTCAATTCAAAATGCGAGCACATGGCCCGCGTTTCAATTCAAAATGCGGAGCACATGGCCCGCGTTTCAATTCAAAATGCGGAGCACATGGCCCGCGTTTCAATTCAAAATGCGGAGCACATGGCCCGCGTTTCAATTCAAAATGCGGAGCACATGGCCCGCGTTTCAATTCAAAATGCGGAGCACATGGCCCGCGTTTCAATTCAAAATGCGGAGCACATGGCCCGCGTTTCAATTCAAAATGCGGAGCACATGGCCCGCGTTTCAATTCAAAATGCGGAGCACATGGCCCGCGTTTCAATTCAAAATGCGGAGCACATGGCCCGCGTTTCAATTCAAAATGCGGAGCACATGGCCCGCGTTTCAATTCAAAATGCGGAGCACATGGCCCGCGTTGAAACTCAAGCGGGGCTTCCAACCCGTCCTAGTTAAAATGTAGGCGGAGGTCTATCGTGTTCTGCACTAAATGCGACGCCGGGCTTGCTCGACGCGAACTTCGCGTTTTGACTCATTCAAACATGAGTTGAACGGTTCCTCAACCGTTTGAGCAATTTAAGGGGGGGTGGTTACACCCCACTAAACCCCCATTATGGAGAATTTTAAGGGGGCGGTTACACCCCTTTAACCCCTATAAATGGGGGGTTTTCACAGCCAAATGGGGGAGGTTGGAAAGGTTTTTGGCCGGAGAACTAACAAAGGGGAGAGAACCAGTTTCCTCTGCGCAGCTGTGATCGGCGTGACGATCGGACCTTCATCCGTGGTCTGATCGGAGTGAAACTTGGAGGACAGCCTCAACACTCATCGTTCCTAATTCTGAACGGTGGAGATTGATTTCTACCGGTTGGATGTGGAGATATTGAGGTTTTACCGAAGCCAATTGTGCAGAGAACGGTTTCTTCTGTGCAGCTGTGATCGGCATGACGATCGGACCTTCATCCGTGGTCTGATCGGAGTGAAACTTGGAGGACAGCCTCAACACTCATCGTTCTTAATTCTGAACGGTGGAGATTGATTTCTACCGGTTATATTTGGAGATATTGAGGTTTTACCGAAGATCTCCTTTGCTGGCATCAACTCTCCTAGAGAGTTCAACTCGATTACAGTTTTCAAACTTGCACGGCAAGTTCTTCTCCGCCATTCTTGGATAAAATGATTACTAATCCTTTTCTAAAATCAACTCTATCAAAGAGTTCTTAACTTCGGCGAGTTCTAAACTTGCTCTGCGAGTTATTTTTCGACCTCGTCCCATGAGTCAAGACGGTCGGATCGTCAGCGGGATACAAGATTCAAGCTCCCATGCACTGAAGAACCAGATTAAATAAAGGGAAGGGTCTCCGTTGATCCTTCTCTCTTTTGTAAATCGGGCAACCGATCGAGGAATTTGTAATTTCTTTTTATCTAAGTCAGTTAGAGAGAGAGATTGCATTCGAGAGATTGTATTCATTATTCTTCAAATAGAATAGATCAATTTTATAATTTTCCTCGCGAACAAAAGATGGCGACTCTGCTGGGGACTAGCTTCACAGATGAAGAAGTGGTGGCGCAATCCGACGTCAAGCTCATTGGGACGACTGTTGAAACTCTGACCGTAGAGTTCGATCAAGCCAAGTTCGAGGAGGCACTCTCCTCCGGATCCCTTAGCCCCAAGGCTATCGCGAGATCCACAAAGCCTCTAAGGAGACCAAAGTCCTTCGGTTGCCGTGGCTAACCTAATCGTAAAGATGGTGATGTCGCCAAAAGCCTCAAATCGGTGAAAAGGCATGAGAACAGCCAAAGATGGCCAATCGACCAACCAACCCAAACTTTGCGTTTGTGAGCCAAAGCGATCTTGAGCTTCGCGTTCCTTTCTGAGAATGCAAGCCTGGCTTATGTGCCACGAACGAGCTTAGCAAAGCCGGTGAACGCCAACCCTCAATGGCGTTTCGGTCAAAGCGCGGTCACAACCCGCGTTCAATTGCTCAAGCGAAACTTCGCGTTCGGTGAGGTTACCGCAGCGATCCTCGCGTCCCCACTATGAAAGCGGGTCACAACCCGCGTTCAATTGCTCAAGCGAAACTTCGCGTTCAGCGGGGGTTGCCGCATCGTCTCGTCCCCACTATGAAAGCGGGTCACAACCCGCGTTCAAATGTTCAAACACGGACCTCGCGTTGGCAAGGGGTTACCGCAGCGATCCTCGCGTCCCCACTATGAAAGCGGGTCACAACCCGCGTTCAATTGCTCAAACGCGATCTTCGTTCAAGTGCCAAATCATCGGCATATGGTATTTGCTCATATGCGGCCAAGCCGTCGGTGTTTGAGCGATTGACAAATGTTATTTGGTCCACGAGCGGCGGCATTTTCACGGGAATGAGACTTGAGGTCGAATACCACGGAGTCACTTCCAACATGATCGGTATAGAGACCATCAATCTCTAAAGAGTCGAGGCAAATCGGTCCCCGACTTGAAAGAGGCTTTGAAAGACTCCGTGAGTTCTGGAAACATACAGGACTCGAGCAGGGTCATACCCTTGTCAACTACCAAAACTTGGCTAAAGGAATTGAGTCCGATGATGAGCATTCACCATCGCAGAATCTCAACCCTCTAGTTCTTTCTTGGAGCACGTGGTATTTGTCTACATGACGGAGAATCTTGAAGATTTCAAGAAGAGGCTCAAGAGTATCGTGCTATGATGCAAGAAGCCTGCGATCACAACAAGAGTCCATTGATCAACTTCGAGAAATGGTAGCCCAACTTGTTGCGGATAGGGCTCAAGTTCACATGTTGACTCAACACCTCAACCGAGAATCATCCGCGAAGGAGGGTCGATCCTCAAAGCGGAAAGAAAAGTGAATGAAGCGTCCGATCAAGAAGCTTATCACGCAGTAATCTTCATTTGAAGAAGAGAAGAGGGCCAAAATGAGCAGAGTCCTCAATCGGCAAAATGCGAGAACCGAAGCCCGCCAATGCCATGGCTAATAGGTGCAGCTCCAAGATCGAGGGTTGTCGGGCCGTATCTGCGGGATGGGATACGGTTCCTTATCCTCAAAATGCAAAATCCCGGCCTTCTACAAGCTTTTGACGGGATCACCGAACCAACACATCTATCATTTTAGGTCACGGTGGAAATGTGATGGCAAACGATGCCATAGCATTTCGTCGTTCATTGGCACCCTCAAGGGGTTGCCTTTGAATGGTTCATGAAACTGCGAGGATGTATCCAGTGGGCGATTTAGAGACTCTTCTGTCATGATTCTTTGAAGATGACACGGAGATCCTTGTCACTTCTCTCCTTGCCATTAAGCAAAAGGAGGAGAGCCTATCAAAGTCTTCGTCGAGCGGTTCAAGCATGGCTCTTCGATGCTCGGCAGGTATGACACGATCCTTTCGATTGACACTGTCGGCACAATTTACAAACCAATCTCCTAGCTCGAATGGGGTTGCAAAATGTCGCTCCCGAAACAACTAGTCTCCGAGTGACAGTGAATCAATTATTGCTAGGATTGGTGAAGAGAGGCTGACTCCAAAGACGGCTATTGATGACCCGCTCTAAATCGCGAGGTCAAGACTGTTAGTATCAACCTAGATAATTACAGACGTCGATTTTGTCAAAAGACGTCATGTATCCCAAAGACTGGGGGTTGATTTTTTGTTATTTTCCCAGTAGAATAATAAATTCCAAATATTGTCAAGTTAACAAAATACTTTTGACAATGAAGCACTTTAACGTGCAGCAGCACCACCAAAACCAACTTATCAATCCTCCCCAATAGGATGATAAGTCCACAAAGTTGCTCCAATCGCAACGTATCCTTGTCATGTTAACCTCACACCTCTGACAATCAACTTATCAATCCTCTCCAATAGGATGATAAGCCCACAAAGTTGCTCACATCGCAACGCAATCCCCACAAAGTTAAGATTAGCTCGTCTTGTTATTAGCAAGGCGACCTCTTCTGACAATCAACTTATCGACTCTCTTCAATAGAGCGATAAGTCTTCAAAGTTGCTCCGATCGCAATGTATCCTTGTCATGTTAACCCAACACCTCTGACAATCAACTTATCGACTCTCTTCAATAGAGCGATAAGTTCTCAAGGTTGTTATTAATAACACCACAATCCACGCCTCACACGTGTGGGGAATTTTATCCCGAATCCTAAGTAGGGGTAAGTCAGCGCCTAACTGCGTTCGGTTTAGTCTTCTACCGATCGAAGAAGACACCGTAATTTAAATCGGGAATTTTATCTCGAAACCTAAGCGAGATAAGCGCATCTAATACATGCACGTAGTCTATTCCCGTGAGAAAGACGAAGCCCACGATTCAACATCGTAGCATTAAGCCTAAAAGAGTTTTATTCTTTTAGCACAGCGTCACATGCGAGCGGTTTAGATAATCGCATGCTAGCCCGATTCAAGCGGTGTCGGTAAAGGCTCATCAAGCGTTGATGGTAGGGGTTGGCCAATAACCCTAAAGTCAACGCCTAACACGCTACCGGTTAGTCTCTTGCCCGTAAAGACGACAAAGTCTACGATCCAACATCGTAGCACAATGTCGTCGTGGCGAACTCCTCTAACATCAACTTATCGATAAGAGCGATAAGTCCTCAAAGTTGTTCAAATCACAACTAAATCACGACAAACAACTTATCAATCCTCATCAATAGGATGATAAGTCCTCAAATTTGCTTAAATCGTAATCAACTTATCAATCCTCCTCAATAGGATGATAAGTCCTCAAAGTTGCTCCAATCGCAACGCATCTTCATCAAGTCAACATTATACCTCGATGATATAATCAACTTATCAATCCTCCCCAATAGGATGATAAGTCCTCAAAGTTGTTCAAATCACAACTAAATCACGACAAACAACTTATCAATCCTCTCCAATAGGATGATAAGTCCTCAAAGTTGTTCAAATTACAACACAATCCTATCAAAATCGTACACATCCTCGTGAGTTTGATAACCAACTTATCAATCCTCCTCAATAGGATGATAAGTCCACAAAGTTGCTCACATTGCGACACAATCTTGTCATGTTAATCTCACACCTCTGACAGTCAACTTATCAATCCTCCTCAATAGGATGATAAGCCCCAAAGCCTTGTTAACACCACAAGCCCCAAAAGCCTTGTTCAAACCACAAACCCAAAGCCTTGTTCACACCACAAGCCATGTAAGCTTTGTTCACATCACAAGTTTTAAACCTTGTTCAAATCACAAGTTTCATATTTTGTCCCCCGACAAAACCTAAAACTTATCGACTCTCATCAATAGAACGATAGGTCCTCAAAACCTTGTTCAAACCACAAGTACCCAATTTTATCAAGTTAACTCCCCACCTCTGATAAAATCAACTTATCGACTCTCTTCAATAGAGCGATAGGTCCTCAAAATCTTGTTCAAACCATAAGTACCCAACTTTATCAAGTTAACTCCACACCTCTGATAAAATCAGCTTATCGACTCTCTTCAATAGAGCGATAAGTCCTCAAAAATCATCATCAAGTTAAAAATTCCACCTCTGATGATAAAACCAATTTATCAACTCTTTGCAATAGAGTGATAAGTCCCCAAAAGCTTGTTTAAACAACAAGTATGAAAGGCATGCCAAGTTAACACTATACTTTTGGCACCTTAAAGAAAAGTCTAAAAGACTTAGTTGGAAATGTGGGGTTCATCTCCGCGTTTTACTCATAAAACGCGAAGGACCACCCTCGCGTTTCAACACAAAACGCGAGGGTCGCGCCCGCGTTTTAAACACACAACGCGATGGCCAGCTCCGCGTTTCAACCTCAAATCGCGAGGATCAGTCCCACGTAGCAAAGTTCAAGACGCTACGGTCACTCCTGTATTTCAAAAAAGCAAAAATGCCGGAGTTCACCCATGCAAAACGAATGACTAGCGTGGACAAAAAGCGAGCATAACTTTTGAAGGCGAGCGAGGAGCAATACCTTCGAGTCAAATAAAGAAGATATCAAAGTATTCAGCTCGTCCCGTCAACGCGACCTTCGAAAACTTTGGAGATTCTAATGGTCGTAAAAATTAACGGCGGCCCGATATCCGCGAAACACTATCAATGAAGGTTACAGGCGGCGACTTACGACAACAAAGGAGAATCGAAGCTAATGTCTCCAGTACAAGGATTACAAGTTGACAATCCTTGTGAAAAGAGATCATAAGTATTGATCTCTTCAAAGCAAAAGCGAGCACCCCGGCGTTTCAATTCAAAGCGTGGGACTCTTCCGGCGTTTCAATTCAAAATCGCGGAGCACATGGCCGCGTTGAAGTCAAAGCAGCGGAGCACATGGCCAGCGTTTCAATTCAAAGCAGCGGAGCACATGGCGCGTTGAAGTCAAAGCAGCGGAGCACATGGCCGCGTGAAGCCCAAAGCGGAGTACATGGCCCGCGTTTCAATTCAAAATCGCGGAGCACATGGCCCGCGTTTCAATTCAAAATCGCGGAGCACATGGCCCGCTTCAATTCAAAATCGCGGAGCACATGGCCGCGCTTCAATTCAAAATGCGAGCACATGGCCCGCTTCAATTCAAAATCGCGGAGCACATGGCCAGCGTTTCAATTCAAAATGCGAGCACATGGCCCGCGTTTCAATTCAAAATCGCGGAGCACATGGCCAGCGTTGAAACTCAAAGCGGGCTTCCAACCCGCGTCCTAGTTAAAATGTAGACGGAGGTCTATCCCGTTCTGCACTAAATGCGGAGCGAGGCTTGCTCTAGAGCGAACTTGGCGTTTTGACTCATTCAAACATGAGTTGAGCGGTTCCTCAACCGTTTGAGCAATTTAAGGGGGTGGTTACACCCCACTAAACCCCATTATGGAGAATTTTAAGGGGCGGTTACACCCCTTTAACCCTATAAATGGGGGTTTTCACAGCCAAATGGGGAGGTTGGAAGGTTTTGGCCGGAGAACTAACAAAGGGGAAGAACCAGTTTCCTCTGCGCAGCTGTGATCGGCGTGACGATCGGACCTTCATCCGTGGTCTGATCGGAGTGAAACTTGGAGGACAGCCTCAACACTCATCGTTCCTAATTCTGAACGGTGGAGATTGATTTCTACCGGTTTGATGTGGAGATATTGAGGTTTTACCGAAGCCAATTGTGCAGAGAACGGTTTCTTCTGTGCAGCTGTGATCGGCGTGACGATCGGACCTTCATCCGTGGTCTGATCGGAGTGAAACTTGGAGGGCAGCCTCAACACTCATCGTTCTTAATTCTGAACGGTGGAGATTGATTTCTACCGGTTATATTTGGAGATATTGAGGTTTTACCGAAGATCTCCTTTGCTGGCATCAACTCTCCTAGAGAGTTCAACTCGATTCAGATTTTCAAACTTGCGGCAAGTTCTTCTCCGCCATTCTTGGATAAAAGGATTACTAATCCTTTTCTAAAATCAACTCTATCAAAGAGTTCTTAACTCGGCCAGAGTTCTAAACTTGCTCCTGCGAGTTATTTTTCGACCTCGTCCCACGAGTCAAGACGGTCGGATCGTCAACGGGATACAAGATTCAAGCTCCCACCGCCACCGTGAAGAACCCAGATTAAATAAAGGGAAGAGTCTCCGTTGATCCTTCTCTCTTTTGTAAATCGGGCAACCGATCGAGGAATTTGTAATTTCTTTTTATCTAAGTCAGTTAGAGAGAGAGATTGCATTCGAGATTGTATTCATTATTCTTCAAATAGAATAGATCAATTTTATAATTTTCCTCATGAGCAGTATTCAACCAAATTAACTTGCCCATAGTGCTTGAGGGGTTGATCAGACTTACGTGCACACCGTATGCTGCGCTTGGCCTAGTGGAAGCCAAACTATCCTCGGTACTTTGTTGTTGTAGTGCTGTGTATTCTCTGTGAACCTCCTCTGCTCAAGCTCATCATCTACGACTTCCCACTTGAACACGACTAGAACACGGTTGGTCTTTGGGTTCTATTTCAATAACACGAGACTTAGAAGCCTCATCGGTCCTAACACCATCATCCTTGGGCCCTAGCAATCATGGATTTCTCATCAAAGGTAACATCCTGCGATCACAAACTTGAATCTTCCGTACACCAAAGGCGGTAGCCTTTTCGCCCTTCGCATATCCCAAGAATATTGCTTTCTTGGCCCTCGCGTCAAGCTTTCCCTAGTTGGCGTGATAGTAGGCGTACATCCGAAAATTACGAGCCTATCATAATCGCATGCTCCTGACCACACCTATAGGGTGTATCACCATCTAATATCGAATGTGGTGAGCGGTTCACAATGTAACAAGTCAGAGCCACCGCCGCTTCACCATTCATTGCCCAATCCGGTATGATCGCATACTCATTGCTTTCTCCGCAATATTAGGTTCGATCTCTGCGACCCCATTCTGGCGTGGTGTTGACGACTATCGATTGTCGAACAATTCCCTCGATCCGCGAACTCCTTGAAAGCACCATCGTATACTGCATACGTTATCGGATCTCCGTGTCTTCAATTTCTTTCCGTCTGTTCTCAACCATTATTTTTCACTTCTTGAATGTCTCGAACCCTCATTCTTATGCTTGAGAAAATAAATCCAAACATACCTCGAATAGTCATCTATGAGCGAGACATAATATCTGGAACCACCCTTAGAAGTGGTCCGAGCGGACCCCAAACATCCGTGTGCACATAATCTAGTATCCTCTGCTCTTAGACTTGCTTCTCGAATCAACCATGTGTGACTTTCCATACACACAATCCTAGCAAAATCCATGCTAGGTTCCTTGATTCTTTAGCGGACCCTCTTTACCAAGCGAACTAGACCCTTCTCGACATATGCCCAAGCCGCCTATGCCATAACCGTGTGTGCTCACATGGGTCTCCACCACTTCCTTCGGGCCTAGCCAGATCTCACACCGGGCTGCATTCGAGAGAATATAAATTACCGTGGCGAACACCCTTCATCACTACAAGGGAACCCCGAACAACCTTCTTCACTCCGTTCTTCGTAATAATTTTACAACCGCCGGAGTCCAATGCACCAACTGAAATAAGATTCTTCCACAAGTCGGGAACATGCCTCACATCCGTCAAGGTTCGAACCACTCCATCATGCATCTTGATTTTGATATTACCTAGCCCCACCGTTTTACAAGCATGGTTGTTCCCCATCAATACGGTCCCACCATCAATGCCTCTGTAGGTAGTAAACCACTTCCTATTTGGACACATGTGGTAAGAGCAACCAGAATCAAGTATCCACTTCCCAGAGATATCCTCGCCACCCGTGACGACATAGCACTCCTTATCGCTCCCTTCCTCTAAAACGTAGCTCGCCTCTTCCTTGCCCTCTCTTCTCTCAATCTTGTTGTTGTTCTTCTTCTTTCCACCTACTCTCTTATTTGGGCAGTCGACCTTGAAATGCCCGACTTCACCGCATTTGAAACACGATTTTCCCGCAAGAGGTCTTGATTTAGATCTAGACTTTCCTCCCTTGCCTTTTCCTCGCTCATTGCTCCTTCCTCTAGCAAACAATCAATGTGCTTGTTCTTTGTTACCACCAGTAGTCATGTCACTGGTTGTAATCTTCCGAAGGTCATCCGCTAGAAGCGCCGTTCTAGTCTCATCCATCTTCAAATTGTCTCCTACAAGCATCAGTGTTTGCACCAGATTCTCATAAGACTTCGGCAGAGATAGAAGTAGTAGAAGCGCCTGATCCTCATCTACAACTTTCACATCTATGTCTTTCAAGTCTGATATGATCCTATCAAACTTGTTGATGTATTCCCGGATTGATGAGCCCTCCTCCATCTTGCAAGTATACAATTTGGATTTTAAATAGATCCGGTTCGTTAGACTCTTCGTCATGAAGGTACTTTCTAACCGACCACCGCGCTGACCGTTTCCTCTCCATCTACCAAGAAAGCTACATCCCTTTCAAGGCATAGGATAATCGACACCCGTGCTTCCAGATCCAGCTCCTCCCAATCCTCATCAGACATATCCTTGTGCTTCTTCTCTTTTCCAGCCAAAGCCTTGTGCAATTTTTGCGAAATCAGTGAGTTTTTCATCTGCATCCTCCAATAGGAAAAATCATTCTTCCCATTGAACTTTTCAATCTCGAATTTTCCCACTTTGACCAATTTACTGGTAGACGCCATTCTCCGTTTGTATTAATAAACCCGCTTCTCTAAATTACCGAGCACCACCTCGACTTTAAGCCGCACCACTTCCAATCGAATAATGTACGATACCAATTGTTGGGATGCGGGGTCAAGCGCGCCTTGCGGAAGCGATATCACCCGAGAGAAGGCTTTGATATTCCCGTTTCACGAAGGAAACAAGAATAGAAAGTAAAATATCCCAACAAAGTGAGATATCTACTCTTTCTCTCAACAGTACTAGGACTGAATCAAGGGAACCTACAAACAATAGCAAAAACACAGCAAAACAGTAAATACACGAGATTTACGTGGTTCGGCAAAATTGCCTACTTCCACGGGAGGGGGTGAGGGGAGATTTGACTATAAAGAACACCGACGACTTGTACAGTATGTGTATCTCAAATTCCTCCCTTTTTCTGAGTAACATCTTCAGCTCAAATCTTGCGAGTTTGAATTCTAATATCTTCTCAATTTACAAAACGGTTTCAGTGATCTTTGTTTTCCTCTTCCTCTGTCTTGTCTACTTTGATTTCTTTCAGTTCCTTGTTCTTCCTCTCCTTAAGAACTTTTAGGAGCGCCTGCAGCGCAACTTCAGCATCATCGGTCTTCATCATCTCTTCTGCCACCTCGGCAGGAGTAATATCCACCTCCTTGATTAACCCTTCAATATCTCCAAATAGCTGATGATCATCAAGGGAATGGTAATTGGACGCCAAAGCTCGAAATCCAGTGGGAGTGCAGTAGTTCATGTGGACGTGCATATCCATCCTCCCAGGTCTCAGCAATGCTGGATCAAGCTTGTCCTTGTAGTTTGTTGTGAAAACGATGATTCGTTCATCCCCACAGCTCGACCACAGGCCATCGACAAAGTTGAGCAGTCCCGAGAGTGTCACCTATAGGTTCAACAACATAAGTGCCAGAAAATACTAACCAAACATTTAAACAGGACAAGTTTTCAGTCTTAATTATAGAAAACAACCATGTGAACATGTATTTAAAAGAAGAGACAAATTTTTCTTCATGTAGTTGCTCGCTTTGCCACTTAGTGTTTGACATGGCAAAATTTTGCTCTCTTTTTATAAAAAATGGTAAATTGTAGAGAACTCCCCTCATCTATACCTTTAGTAGCAGTTATCACTATTCCACTATTTTAGTAGCACTTATCACCTAGGGATTTTCATTTTGAGAAGGATAAATAGCGTAAAACCCCCTCTACCTTAACAATTCAGGAGGGGTGATAAGTCCTAATAAATGAGTTGGGGTTGATAAATGCTAATGAAGGTATAGAGCAGGGGAGTTGCATGCAATTTACCCTGCAAATAAATGTGCACAAGATTTTTTTTAATAATTCAATTTAAGAACATGTTTTGTTTTTTTGGGGAAAACGAATATTCCTGCTGAAAATTACTCACGCGCTTAGTACTGACCTTGCTATCCAATGAATTCTCTTGGTTCTGTGATTGTTTCTTTCTATCCCTTGACTCAAAATTCACTGCGCAATCAATGTCCTCCACGACCAAGATTGATCGGTTGGCTACTCGGGCAAGCAACGACCGTAGTTGAGAATTGTCCCTCACGTCTGTCAACTCCAAATCATATATATCAAACCTTAAAAGGTTTGCCATTGCTGCCACCAAACTCGACTTGCCTGTTCCTGGTGGCCCATAAAATAGGTAGCCCCTCTTCCAAGCTTTCCCCACCCTCTTGTAGTACTCCTTCCTCTTTAAAAATCTTGCCAGGTCCTCCATTACCTCCCTCTTGAGCTCAGCATCCAATGCTATCGTCTCAAATGTAGAAGGATGGTGAAGGTTCACAGAATCCCATTCATATTCGTCATTTGTATAGAGTTTGAGGGTCTTGACTTCCTCTTTGATGGCCTTAGCTTGTGATAGTACAAAAGGCAAGTAGGATTTAAGCGCAGTGTCCTTGTGCTTCTTGTGGAATTTCAGCTCGAAGAATTTGCTCTCCATGGTGGTTGGTTCCATGTAATGGCCTCTGTACGTGTTGACTGTTGGTTTCGTATCCTTAGATGAGGACTGCCACCTGAATCTGATTCCTTCAAAGAGATCAATAATTTCTTGGCCACGATCTATCATTACTTCGAAGATATCAGTGTCCTCTTCTTGCTTAGAAACACGAATGCGACGTGTAGATGGGTTGAGCTTGGTGGCTAGGTAGGACTCAACGGCCTTGTACATATGGTTGGTTGCTGCACCATCGAATTCGTCAATAGTGATGGTAAGATCTGAGGACAGGCTCTCGATTATGTAAGCAAACTTCTCTGAGAAGTATTCTTGAATTGAGGAGGGGAGGAGATCAGATGTGAGGGTCCGAATGAGGACAGCTGAGCCTGCGATGGAGGCTGCAGTTGCTAGGAGTGCTGTCTTATTTGTCGCCATTGGTAGTCTTAATTTCAGGATTTGAGGCTTGTTGTGGTTCTTGTTTGCTTACTAGAGATTTATAAGGGAGATGAGGAGGATAAAGGTGAAGGAAACTGCATGCATAGACTTATAGATTTGACTGGTTGAATCTTGATGGCTGGTAAAGTTTCTTTTTTACAACTTTTTCTTTTGCTTGTCAACCAAGCATCATAATGGATGTTTCTAAAGGAACCCTTATATTGAACATTGACTTAACCAATTAAATTTTCAATTATCATGTCGGTAAGCTTAACATTTTAAATCTGATTAGTTAAACTATGGATCACTTTGTGAAGAAGCTATACTTGCTTTCTAATACTTTAAACACAGGTTCATGAAGCCCTTGAAATTTGGTATTAAGTTCTTATTTTCTTGGTCTAGAGAAAAGGGTCTCAATTATCAAATTTCTCATGGTAAACAACTGCCACAGACTTGATTGTATTTTGCATATCAAATGCTGTTGTGCTTCTGAAGTATAATACTTTTAGTAAACTATTTCAGATTCTTAATTTTGAAGCCCTTAAAATTTGGTATTGAACTATTAGCCTCAATTGATCTATGCTTGTTGCTTTTAAATGAGGGATGCTAATGCCTTGCCTTTACCATGTGTATTCTTTCATATACAGCCCCATATCCCCTGTTGTATACTTGTGTTTTGCATATCAATGTTATAATACTTTCAGTAAGCAATTGTATTGTATGCTTGTATTTTGCATTCCAAGTGCCACTATGTTTCCTGTTGTATAATAATATACTTTGTTAGCTACCGCAGTATTCACACCTCCGCAGTTGTATATTTATAGTATCTTTCACATCAAATGCTACTTTGCTGCCAGCTATATATTAATATGTTGTGTACTTGTATTATGCATTTCACGTGCTACATTGGTTTGGTAAGTTGCTCATATATTGAGGTTACTGGTCCTTCATTCTGAATGTAAATGTGTGTGCATTTGTTACTGTCATTTCTTATTGTCAATTTATATCCAAGACCCCTGCAAAGGATTTCTTTGTCTGTAGATTATTACTTGCTTCTTTTGTTCAATATCTTAAAGAGAGCTGCTGCATTCAGGATTCAACTAAATTTGGGTCAATTGCTTCTTTTGCTCAATTTTTTAAGAGAGCTGTTGTATTCTAAATTTGGGATAAAGGACAATAGAGGAAGCATTTTTTGAAGTAGTTGTTGGTGACATTTTATACATATTAAGTATTTGTACATATAGATTGTAATTTGTAGATTCTTCAACCTGTACGCTGGCAACTTTGAGTTTTGGGATATTTATCTATTAACTAAAGTTATTGGGGCCAGCACCGTAGCTAGTGTCATTTCATAGCTACAGTGCACCTCAATAGCTTTATAGATAGAAAATTGGCTAAATATCATAAAACCCCCCTTAGCTTTGGATGATTATCAAAAAACCCTCCTTAACTTTGAAAATATTAGAAAACCCCCTTAAGCTTAGGGCTTATCATATTAGGGGGGTTTTCTGATAAATTCTCAAAGTTAAAGGGGGTTTTCTGATAAAATCTAAAAGTTAAAGGGGGATTTTGTGATAATCCCAATACTTAAGGGGGGTTTTCTGATATTTTAAAGGTTAAGGGGGGTTTTCCGATAGTTGTCTAAAGTTAAGGGAGTTTTCTGATATTTAGCCATAGAAAATGTATATGACAAACGGTATATAATAAAAGGTTTTTGCACATATATCCAAAAATATAAACCAATTTATGCTTAAGCCCGTCAACTTCCAAACTTACTCTATGCCGAAATTTATCATCAACGTGAAATTTCACACAAAATCACAACTATAAACTAATTTACTTTTAAAATCATCAACTCGACTTCAGACCAAAATGCTTAAAATTTGCACGTAAATCCAAAATTAAAAATAAATTTACTTTTAAGCTCATCAACTTCTAAACCTATAAATCCAAAGTCTTATCAATGATTTAGTTTGACTCACTGTTTCCAAAATCTAAAGTACTCTAGTGAATTATGTTTAAACTTACTTTGTATTTAAAGAGTTTGGTGTCACGATTTAATCTATGGTATTCTACTTTAACTTGTTATATTTCTTTTCTAAGCGGTTAAGTATATAATGTAGTTTTTGAAATAAATACTTGAACCATTATTTTTGCTTTTTTCACACAAATGTCAAGATCTAAAAGTAGATTACTTTTGCCTTTAAAACCAAGTTTTACCCATATTTATTATTAAGCTTGCACACTTTAAAATCATTCTTTGACCTAATGCGCATCCAAAATTTTAATGCTACTTCCAAAAAGATTTTTGCCTATAAAATCAAACTTTCCTCTATTTATTTGTGAACTCACCCACTTCCAAATTCACTCTTAGAAACAAACTACTCCTTCAAATTATGTTTAAATCCACTACAGGCATATTTGGATTGAGTACTTGTATATACTAAAGTTATTGGGTCCACAACTGTAGAAAGTCTTTTCAAGCTACTGGTAAACTTTTTAATATATAAACCGAGACAGGTTAGAATATTGAAACAAGAGCCAAGTTGGTTAGTTCTCCCCTATAAACTCATACCAATTATAAGTGGCCAGCGTTAGTTTCCCTCAAACTTTCCATTTTTTTAAAACCTTTACTTAAAATTTCTTTTCATTATGAGTCTTTAAATCTTTCATATTTTGAAATTAAATCCTTCAAATCATGAAAATTGTTATTAAGTTCTACAATTCTGAAGTTAATTAGAAATTGATCTCTCAAATCATTAAAATTAATATTAGGTTCCTTAATACTTAAAAAATTATTTTGAAATTACTCCATTCAATAAAATATAGAATCAATAACTAAAGAGATTAATTTAAAAAGATTAGAGAATTAGAGGACCTAAAAACATTGCTATTAACTTGAGGGACTAATTTCAAAATAATTTGGAATATGGGAACACAATAGCAATTTCAATGATTTTGAAGCTTATCTAATTAAAAAAGTTTAATTTTTTATTTTAAGTTCTGAGACTCAAAGTTTACCCCATTTTATTCTGAAAACCATGTACTTCAGCTTTTTATTCCAATATTAATGTCTTACAACTCTCATATTTTGAAACAAATACCTTAAATCATGAAAAGTGCTATCATGCCCTTCGATTCTTAACTCATTTGAGTTGACCCTCAAATTATTAAAATTACTATTAAATCCTTCAGTTCTTAAATTATTTTGAAATGTCCCTCTAATAAAGAATAGAAGTAATAATTGGAGTCATTAACTTGAAATGATTACGATAATCGTGAGACATGATGACAAATTCAATGAGTTGAGGGGTTTATTTGAAAATAAGTAATATATGCATATTACAGCTCCAAAAGATATTTTAATCCACAAATTAAAAAAGAATTTTCTAAACAAATTGCTTAACAATTATTTTTTGACTTGTTCACACAAATCTGTGACAGTAGCGAGTCAATTTTGCTCAGATATCTAAACGTTTGAGAACGATTAGCATTGATATAAGAGGAGTTTTTTAGTATTTGAAACTTTAGGAAAGAACATTTCTTTATGAATTTACAACATTTTTGTGCCATCCATGAAACAATATTTTTTGCATACTTTCTAACAAAAAGAAATTCAGTTGATTGATGGAAAGAACAATTTCACTTGCACATGATAATTATGATCCACAACAATTTGAAACGAAAAGAGCAAAAATTACTCTCACTGTGTAACTACAATCCATAACATTCTGCTGATATTTTTTGAACAAGAAGGTTTTTGTAGGGAAGCATAATGAGCGGCATTGTGATCATTTAGGGGACCAAATTGCAAGACCTTATGAATTTGAGGGACTTAATGGACAATTTCAAAGATGTGAGGGACGAATGTGGAGTTATCCCATTCATGCGGACTTCTCACTTTCTTCTTAAACCTTTACTCTATTTCCACTCAAACCGATTCGAAATCAACCAGACTATAATCTCCCGATAAATCCAAGTTTCTACTAAAGAATTCAGCAATTAATCAAGCAACAAAACAAAGGTGACACTAACCTCTCTCTTCTAGGGTTTGAGGCGAAGGCAGCGCTGCTCAAATGGATCCGAGCCTGGATTTGGGGATCAGGGCTTGAGCTGCTGAACTTTGGGGCATGCATTTCGGATCTAGATCTTGTTTCTTCCAGGCTCAATTGGCATGTGGCTCCGTTTTAGGTTTTTGGGCTGCGATGAAACCCTAATTTTTCAATTTCAACCCTTGACTCGTAGTGCTCCATAGGGAGGCCTCCCACTTCAACTTTGTATGCTATTCGTTCACGAGTATTGAGCTGGAGAGCGCCTGGATTTGGGGATTAGGGCTACGATGTAAGGGCTTGAGCTGCTGAATTTTGGGGCATTTCAAATCTAGAATTTTTGAATTTCAGTTCGCGTTCTTGTTTCTTCCAGGCTTAATTGGCATGTGGCTCCGTTTTAGGTTTTCGGGCTGCGATGAAAACCCTAATTTCAGTTCGGGCAGAGAAGAGGTGAAATAGCATGACGACGAAACGGTGGATGGAGAACAAATACTTTTTTGCAAGTGTCGCCCATGGTCGGAGTCTCGCAGGCAAAAGCTCTTGCAGCAGAAAGGAAGGCTAAGCCGCTAGGTTAGAGCACTGTACTTCTCAACATCAACCCTTGACTTGAGTGGTGATTCCATAGGGAGGCCTCCTACAATTTCAACTTTGTATGCTATTCGCTCATGAGTATTGCAAGGTAATTTGCTGCTTTGGTGGTCAAGGTGAAAGAAGAAGTCCTCTATGCAATCTTCGGCGGTGTAGACAGGTTCTTAACTCGTTTCACCCAAGCCTTTGCTGCCTCATCATATGGTTGTCAAGAATCTCCCACCAGATTCTTGACAAACATGTGATGAGGCAGCCTAGGTTGGGATGAAACGAGCTAAGAACCTAGTCTACACCGCTGAGCATTACATAGAAGATTTCTTCATTCATTTTGACCTCCAAATCAGCAGCAATAGTTGTTGTCTAATCTACCTTGTAGTACTTGTTCCACGTATTCCAGTCACTGGGTGCACATGCCCGCATTGCATCCAAAATACATAGCCTAAAATCAGCGTTGAAGTTGCGGGAGCAGAAGGTCTCTTTATGGAATTACCACTGCGAGTCAAGGGTCAAGGGAAAAGAAGTACAATGCTCTAACATCTATCCTGTCGTTGAGATATCACGATGGGTGGCAGTGGATCTGGATGGGGAGGAGCTTGTAGAATGATTGTTTGATGAGTCTGAGCACCATAGAGCATAACCGCTGTGTTTGGTGGGGACTGGGAGAGCAATCAGGCAATGTTACTCTTTCCAGGAAAGTCTGTGAGAGCCCAAGTACTAGACACTTCACCACCGTGACACGGATCACTATTTCGGACATGTATGCTATTGAGGAGATTCTAAGAGCGGTGGTCACCCATGTATTCTCCCTTCATCTCGAAGATCTTTACATGGTGGGAAAGACAGACCTTGTCGGCAAGCTCAAGGACCATCTGAAGGAGAAGAGGTATATGATTGTTTTGATGACATACCTGGACCCAAAAGGCAGCGAGAGGAGTTTGTGTAAGGCTCTCGAATGGATAAGTTATCTGTTCGTTCTCTATCGATCGAATATGTGAACGATTTGGATTTTATCAATGATTTATCTATAGCTCCTTGTCAACTGAAAGCCTTAAACTACATTGTAGACTTACAAGATTACCTAGCTGCTATGTCTCGTTCTCTTTTTTATCAAACTAGAGCTTGCTGGAAGTTATCTAGGGATGATGTCAAGTGAAGCTTCCTTCTATGTATTGTTTACTTTTTCTCATCAACCAAGCATCATAAAGTTATAATGGTCCAATTAATTTTTCATTGCTCATGTAGGAGGGCTTAATATTTTAATTTGATTCCTTAACACCGTTGAAATATGTATTTCTTTGTGCTGAAGTTGTATATGCTTTTTAATACCTTAAAAAATACAGTTGCTTAGTTGTGAAGCCGTCAAAATTTGCTAACAAACTTTTAATCTAAAGTGATCTGTGCTTGCTTGCTTTAAAATGAACGATGCATGGTGTTTCACGCTTTCCAAATGTATTCTTCTATAAAAATCCCTCTGTTCATGATAATGTGCTTTCTGTGGTATGATACCTCTTGTAAGCTACTGTATTCTTCACACCTTCTCTATCATGTACAGATATACTTGTATTTTGCATATCAAATACTCTGCCCTTTCTGTGATTTTTAAGTAAAGCTACTATATCTTCACACCTCTTTTTATACTTGTACTTTGCATATCAAGTGCTATTGTGATTCTGTTGTATAATATGTTTAATAAGCTACTGTATCCTTCACACTTCTTCTTTCTGTATACTTGTATTTGGTGTATCTCATTCTACTATGCTTTGTGTTGTTCAATATTTTCAGTTAGGCTACCATATTCTTCACACCTCCGCTGTATACTCACATCTCACATTTGTTGATGTTAATGGTCTTTCTTCATTTTATATGTAAATATATAAGTGTGTATTTTGACTCAATTTATTTTCAAAACTCCAGCATAAGATGCCTTTATCTGTAACTCCTAATCTTTTATTGAGTTTTTACTCAATATGTCAAGTGAAATTGTGCATCCAGGAGTTAACTAAATCCCATTTACTCGGTAAATAATAACAATGATGAGTTTATGATGTATAATTATGTTGCACATTGACGGATTGAAAATCTCTATTGGTTATTATGCTTTCATTTTATTATGAAACAACCATTATTGTTTGCAATTTCTTAACTAGCGTCTATCATTCTTGATACCAATCGAAAAATTTGAAGAAATGATTGGTGACATTATGCACGTAATAGTGAACTTCGTCTAGAGGTTCACTCCTGGCTAACTGTATCCTCTCATTCACTTTGTATCCGTCAAGGTGTATACACAATACACATAAGAAGTAAATTCTTCTATGTGCACGCATCACAAATCTTGTTTATTTTTGGAGTCACATCAACTGGGTTTGAATTTTAATAGGAGCAACTAACTTTCTTCCGTTTGCTCCGACGGTTTCAATGGTCATTGTTTTCTTCTTCCTTTGTCTCTTCTCCTTTGGTTTCATCGGCTTCCTTGTTCTTCCTCCCCTTAAGAACTTTAAGGAGCCCCTGCAGCACCATGTCAGCATCATCAGTCTTCATCTCTTCCGTCTCAGCAGGAGTAATCAGCCCTACGATATCTCCAAATAGTTCATGATCATCGAGGGAATGGTAAATGGAGACTAGAACATGAAATCCAGTAGGAGTGCCGTAGTTCATGTGGACGTGCATATCCATCCTGCCCGGTCTTAGCAATTCTGGATTGAGCTTTTCCTTGTAGTTTTTTGTGAAAACGATGAATTTTTTCATCCCCACAGGCCGACCACAGGCTGTCGACAAAGTTGAGCAGTGCTGAGATTGTCACCTATAGGTTCAACAACATAAGCACACTTTCTGGAATATACGAAACAAAAAACTGAAAAGGACACTTTTTTCAGTCTTAATTATGAAAAACAACCATATTCACATTTATTTACAAAAAGAGACAAATTTCCTTCCTTTAATTGCATTTTGCCACTTAGTGTTTGGCATGGCAAAATTTGATCTCTTTTTATAAAAATGGTAAATTGCAGATGACCCCTAGTAGTTATCACTATTCAACTATTTGAGAAGGATAAATTGCTTATAACCCCCCTCTTTCTTATCAGTTTAGTGATTAGTGCTATTGAAGATTAGATGAGGAGAGTTGTATGCAATTTACTTTATAAATAAATGCTCAGAAGGTTGTTCTTTTATAAGGGTTAATTGCGGGTAGACCCCCTTAGTATCGCCCAATTGTGAATAGACCTCTATAGTTCTAATGTGCGGATAGACCTCCTGAGTGATTTTTTTTTACTCCTAAAAAGGTCAAAAAATGATTTATAGAGGGAGATAGATCCCCTGTAGTTATATTGATGCGGATAAACTCTCAATTGCTAATTTTTTTACTCTTTAAAAGAGTCAAAAAGTTTCACCAAGGGAGTCTATTTGCACTTGGGCAAATGATACAGGGGATCTATCCATACCAATATAACTACAGCAATTTTATCCGCAATTGGTATGTTATGATCTTCGATGCAAATTTTTCAGAACATTGGCCAGCATCTGTGGTTATGAATTCGCCTACTGCAGGGACAAGTGTCGTCCTAGGCACTACAATGTGCTTTCGTGTTTCCAGTTATTTTACTACATTGGGAGCCTACTACGTCAAGCTACAGAACGCATATAATAGAATTAATTTGATGAGCAGGGAGAATGTCAATTTCTAAAATTATCAGTAATCTCTGATAAATCAGAGAACAAAATTTAATAGATGGTTTTTTGTTTCATTACTGTTATCATTATCATTATTATTATCTACTGGAGCTTGTCATGCTTCATGACCTTTGAATTTATTCTGCAGCACCTGAGCTGTTTACAGCAGATCCAGCAATATCAAAAGGTTTGGAGGCTTCTCAAATTTATTATTATGAAGTAAATGAAGCTTTCTCTGTATATTTCTTTCTGTCGGTTTGTCATGTTAGTTATGAAACAGTTCCTTTTCAATGTCATATTATTTGGCAGGATGGTCTGATTTACATCTTGGTTACAGGTGGTGGCTCTAGCTAATTAGAAGCTTCTCAGGATTCCCTCTGTAAGCTACCAAAATTGTGGATTGTTTTTTACCTAACAAATATGGTTACTTGGGAACCTAAGGAACTTATATTATTCACTTAATTTTTATGCTACTGCTTATGGATCGAGCAGCTTTAAGTTTATGCCAGTCAATTTTGCTCTGCAGTGAATCCTCCTAGTTTCTTTCACCTGCAGGAGAAGCTTAATGTGCAATGAATCCTCTTGGTTGCAGCCATTGCTTTTAACAAGTTTTTGCTAGGTTCCTTTTTATATACGTTGTCAATATCAATTTCATCTTATATTTATAATTGATTTAAAGTATTTTGTTATTTTTTTAATAAAAGGAAGCACTTGATCTTTGAAACTAGGAAAGGAAAACTTATTTCCCTAGTCCAAACCGTCAAATTTAGCGTACATAATTTCTTATAGTTTGGAATTTGCAGGTTCTTAAACACAGAAATGGCGAATATGGCATTGCTGCAGTTTGTAAAATGGCGGACTAGGTGCTTCTGCACTTGGTTTGGGACTCATGTAAGCATGTGAATTCAATTGTGTTACGAATTTGTGTAATCATTGCTCGTTTCTTTTTCCTGGAAGTTTTCAGTGAAATAGCAGTTCATTGTCATTTGAAGTTACTTGCTTAATGCTAACTCTGCTTTCTTCATTTCAGACTTACTCGATATTCTCTTTTCATGATATTCTTTTGAATGCAATGGAACCATCTTGCATGTTTACCCTGGGAACCCTGTAAGATTTAAATTGTGACATTTGTGCAACGTTATGTAGATGATACCACAAGAACTTTCATTAACCAGTTGTTATTAAACTTTACCAGTGTTTGGTACTAATCACATAGTCTATTTACCTTTGGACCTCTATTTACTATACAGGTGAATACTGTTGTACTTCCGGTCGGTTAATTTGTTCCTATACTTATGGGGTTCCTTGGGCTCTAACTGCTCTAGTTACTTGTTTCTTTAAGGATAAATCTTGTTTATAAAACAATTTGGATCCTCTCCACTACAAAATAGTAGTGGAGAGACCACTACTTTTAATCTCAACTATTAATTATCTAGTGGGTGGTTGTGGTACATTCTACATCTAACACTCACCATATCCCCGTGTATTGCACTCATTCCTATTTCGCACTCAAATAAAAAATCATAACCACCCACTAGATAATCAATGGTTATGATTAAGTAATGGTCCCTCCACTACTTTTTTGGTAGTTGAGAGGATCCGAATCGTTTATAGAATAATGCCAATGATAGGATTATAAGGGCTGTTTAGGCTTGCAAAAAATTATGATTACAGTTTCTTGTAAAAGAATAGATGCAATTGCAGTTGAGCCATAGCTAATTGTCTTGTTGCAACTGCAACTTTTTTGCAGCTGCATTTGCAACAAAAGACCACTTTTTGCAAAAAGCAACATGCAGTTAATTTGATCAAGTTGTGTTTGCACAAAGTGGCTCAATTTTGCACTTGCAGCTGCAGAATAATTCCAACAAAAGTGGCTCAATTTTGCACAAACTTGGAACTGCCATTTTGTAGATTGCAATTGGAACTGCCATTTTTTAGATTGCAATTGCAATTTAAACTTTCGTGTCAAGGTATTTTAATTACCATTACTCAGTGTTGGGACATGTCGGATGGGAAATTTTCATATTGAATGGCAAATATTGCAGATATATTCGAGATATTTAATAAATATTGGGGTGTCATATTGGATGATGTGTATCATAGAAGTTCATACTTGACTTTCCAAGAAATGGACTAGGGAGAAAGGTGGTTATCTTTTGCAAAGCTTTGTGAAACAATTTGGTCTCATCTGAGCCATAATTTTTCTTGGGGTTATTTACTCAAATAGATATTTGTTTGGGTTTAGACCTCAATTAGACAATAAATCCAAACTAACCTTTTAAAACAAATAAAAGTTCAAATCTACATTGCAACATTTTGGCTAACCTTTTGAGGTCGAAATATCACCTAATATGTCGGGAAATCATGATATGTCACCCAAAAATTGCCAAAAGCAGTAAAAGATATTGAGATTATATCATTTTGATAGAAGCCTTACAAAAGCACATGTTGGCCGACATGTTGACCATGCCAGGGATGTTTAAATAAAGCATTGCTGATCTTTTATGATGGTGGCTAGCCTCTAGTGCATTCCTTGCGCAATGTCTCGATCATGAATTTTGCAGTGGGTTGTTGTTATTCTTAGATTGATAGCTGATCACAAAATTCCTTGTAGTGTGAACCGAAGTTGCAAGAGGGATTTGATGATCGTGAGATAAGATAAATGTATTTAGAATTAAACTGAAAGCATTATAATTCTTGGTGACACTAACAAAGTGATTGAAAAGAGTTTTTCATCACTATCGCCTTTAGTTCAAAAATCGTAGGATGACTAATAAGTATAAAAAGAACTGTAGCCGTTAAGTTCTTGTTTTTTGTCTGACAGTTTCATTGATCCTTGTTTTCTTCTTCCTTTATTTCGTCTCCTTTGGTTTCATCGGCGTCCTTGTTCTTCCTCTCCTTAAGAACTATGAGGAGCCCCTTCAGCGCCACATCAGCATCATCAGTCTTCATCATCTCTTCTGCAACCTCAGCGGGAGTAATGTCCACTTCCCTGAGAAGCCCTTCGATTTCCCCAAATAGGTGGTGATCATCGAGCAAATGGTAATTGGAGACCAGAACCCGAAATCCAGTAGGAGTGCAGTAGTTCATGTGAACGTGCATATCCATCCTGCCAGGTCTCAGCAATGCTGGATCGAGCTTGTCCTTGTAGTTTGTTGTGAAAACAATGATCCTTTCATCTCCACAGCTCGACCACAGACCGTCAACAAAGTTGAGCAGTCCTGAGAGTGTCACCTACAGGTTCAAAAACACAAGTGCACTTTCTGGAAAATCCCATACAACAGAAGGAAAAGGACAATTTAAAAACAATAATTCAATTTTCAGATTTAATTATAGAAAGAGGTTTTCTCATGTTAGACCCTAAATTCAATCTTACTTTCATATTAGTGCCCCAAATCTACATATTTGTTGTTTATAGTTTATACCCTTATAACCGATTAATTTGTTTTAAATGACAGCCCTATATTTGTAATTTTCACCCCTACATCCGTTAAGTTGTTTCAAATGACACCCACATAACCTACAAATATGAAGATTTAGGGGCCTAATATAAAAATATGATAGCGTTTAGGATGTAATATAAGATAAAAGAAAACCCTTATAAAAAACAAACATGTTCACATTTATTGGCGTGGCCGCTTAGCAGATGACAAGGTAAAAACTTGGTCTCCTTTTATAAATATATATATATGTGAGCAAGGTTGCTTTTATAATTAAAAATTTATTTATTTATTATTTTGAAGTTTGGAAAATTTGTCTTTCTGGAAATTATTCACACACTAACTACTCACCTTGCTATCCTCAGAGTCTGAGAATGAATCCTCCTGATTTCGCGATTCTTTCTTGTTCTCCCTTGACTCAAAATTCACTGCACAATCAATGTCCTCCACTACCAATATTGAGCGGTTGGCTACCCGGGCCAGCAAAGACCGTAGTTGAGAATTGTTCCTCACCTCTGTCAACTCCAAATCATAAACATCAAACTTTAAAAAGTTTGCCATTGCTGCCACCAAGCTTGACTTTCCGGTTCCTGGTGGCCCATACAATAAGTAGCCTCTCTTCCAAGCTTTCCCCACCCTCTTATAGTACTCCTTCCTCTTTACAAATCTTGCCAAGTCCTCCATTACCTCCCTCTTGAGCTCAGAATCCAATGCCATCGTCTCAAACGTAGAAGGATGACGAAGGTTCACAGAATCCCATTCATATTCGCCATTTGTATAGAGTTTGAGGGTCTTGACTTCCTCTTTGATGGCCTTAGCTTGTGTCAGAACAAATGGCAAGTATGATTTAAGTGCAGTGTCCTTGTGCTTCTTGTGGAATTTCAGCTCGAAGAATTTGCTCTCCATGGTAGTTGGTTCCATGTAATGGCCTCTGTACGTGTTGACTGTTGGTTTCGTATCCTTAGATGAGGACTGCCACCTGAATCTGATTCCTTCAAAGAGATCAATAATTTCTTGGCCACGATCTATCATTACGTCGAAGATATCAGTGTCCTCTTCTTGCTTAGAAACACGAATGCGACGTGTAGATGGGTTGAGCTTGGTGGCTAGGTAGGACTCAACGGCCTTGTACATATGGTTGGTTGCTGCACCATCAAATTCGTCAATAGTGATGGTAAGATCTGAGGACAGGCTATCGAGCATGTAAGTGAATGTTTCTGAGAGGTATTCTTGAACTGAAGAAGGAAGCAGATCAGATGCGAGGGTGCGAATGAGGATGGCTGAGCCTGCGACGGAGGCCAAGGTGCCGATTAGTGCTGATTTGTTTGTGGCCATTGATCGATAGTGTTGGTTTCAGGATTTGAGGCTTGTTGGCTCTTGTTTGCCCTCTAGTGGTTTATAAGAGAATTGACTGATGAGTAAGAGGAAGATGAAGGAAACTGCTTGGAAGGAGGATAGTGTGAATTGTGAAACGGTAGTCAAGAAACTGCTTGGAAGGAGGATAGTGTGAATTGTGAAAGGGTAGTCAAGATCTCTACCGGCCACATGTCGTAAATAATTTGTTAAGATCCATACTCTATTAAACATTGACTTGTTTCAATTTTGAGGGTAAGTAAAGTTTTCTTCTCGGTATTGTTTACTTTTGTTTGCCAACCAAGGTAACATAAAGGATGCTTATGAAGATGCTCGGGTAAAAGGTATACTGATCGAGTTAATATTTTGTTCATCATGTGGGCTTAATTTTTTAATTTGATCCCTTTGCACGTGGATATGTGTTACCTTGTCTAGAAGCTGTTTGCATATTCTTAATTGTGAATCCCTTAAGGGGCTGTTTGGTTCAAAAAAAAAAAAAAATAGGAATAGGATTAGGATTAGGAATTTATTTTATGGATTCTAAATCTATAAAGTTGAGACCCAAATCCGAGTTGATATCTTCGATTTCGAAATCCAGAAAATACACCTCCAAAAGCCCCTTTATAGATAATCAAATCTATAAATTTTGGTGATCCAAACACTGTATTAGGATTTAGTTAGATTTCGTTATTTATGATTCTACCCCTGTCAGAGCCAAATCCTAATCCTAATCTATAAAATTGACCAACCAAACAGCCCCTAAAAGTCGGTATTAAACTATTACCTCAAAGTGATCTGAGCTTGCTTGCTTTGCTTTCCTAATGTATTCTTTTTGCGTAAACCCCTCCGTTCATGATACCGTATTTTCTGTGGTGTAATACATTTTGATAAGCTACCATATTCTTCACGCCTCTGTTGTATACTTGGATTTTGCATAGAAAAATGCTCTTGTGCTTCCTGTTGTATAATACACGTTGTAAGCTACCGCATTCTTCACAGATTCATTGTCGTATACATTTATTTTGCATATCAAATTCTAGTGTGTTTCCTATGGTATACTGCTTTTGGTAATCTACAGTATTCTTTGCACTTTCTCTGTTTGTATTTTGCACATCAAGTGCTATTGGGCTTCTCTGGTATTGTACTTTTGAGTAAGCTACTGTATTCTTCACAATCACACCCGAGAAACAAAATGGTGATTAAAGAATTCGCAAAAAAAAAAAACAAAACAAAACAAAATATGGAGCTTTTATGTTATTTTGTTGGGGTGCTTGGGTAGGAAATTGAAACTGGTTGTGGATATTATGTGATTAATTGAATTGAGTTTGAAATGTTTAGATTATTGGATATCGGTGTGAAGAGGCCCTTTTAAACCCCTAACTAGCTCACAACCCTATCTAGTTATTATTAGTTGTTTATATTATTATTATTTTTAATTCCAAGGGTTGCCATGGCCACCACCAGACCCTCTGTGTCCATCATCAATGCTAGTTGACATAACTTTACACATGATAATTATGATCTACAACAATTTGAATTGAAAAAGTAAACAATATTCTTGACATGTAAATTAAAAGATAATACCTTGATGTGCAACATATGTATATAAAGTAATAACTGACAAATGAAGATTCAAGAAAACAATTAACATGAATGAAACTTGCACTTTTTGTTTTTTCAAAACTTTAAAAAAATTCTCCAACGTCTCATACAAAAGTTGCACACACTGTCATCCACCAGTGATGATTGATGACTTACATTAACTTCTATAATATAAAATTTGAAAGAAACATTAGTGATGATTGAAGAATTACATTAACTTCTATAGAATAAAACTTGAAAGAAATATATCAAAGCTTCTTTTACTATGATATTTCGTCTGCAAATTTGTGTCATCAAACTTGAAATGGTGGAGAAAATTGAACTAGCTTCAAGAGATTTTCTCCAATGAATGATATGGTGTATATCCAATATGTTGTAAAAAGAATATGGAGAGTTTGAAAGAGAGTGGGAACTAACGGGTATCAAGATATAAAAATATGTAAAAAGTATAATATGGAGAGTTTGAAAGAGAACCAGAGTATCAATTTTATCAGTTAGAAATTGGGTGGACAAAGCATATTGTCATTTGGTTTAACAATAATAAGAATGAGATATAATTTGAAGAACTATATATACAATGAAGAACTTATAATTTTTGCAAATTTAAAAGAGAAAATTTGTTTCTACACCTCAGATTTTAATCTACATCCGTTTGACTAATCAAGGGTTAAAAAACACGTATATTTTATGCCTTTTAAACTTAGTGTTATTTAGTATTAGTCCCTCAAATATTCAATAATTCCGTAGTAGTCCCTCAAATCTTAGGGTTATTGTGATTTGGCCCCTCAATGACCAAAATACCTTCATCTAATGCTTTTAAGAGTTATTTGCAATTTGGCACTCTAATGTTTGCACATTTTTAAACTTTGATATTCCAAAAATTTCGACACTTTGACTCTCTAAAGTTTATACCTTTTTCTTGTGATACCCCAAAGTTTGGTTCTTAGCATTTTGATATCCCAAAGTATACACATTTTTAACTCTTGTACCCCAAAGATTCCACATTTTTAACTTTGATACCTCAAAGTGTATAGATTTCTTAAGTTTGATACCTAAACTTGGGGTATCAAAGTGTCAAAAAAGCTTTAGAGTATCAAAGTTAAAATAAAAAAAATGGAACCTTTGGGGTTTCAAAGTGTGAAAAACAAAATGTTGAGATATCAGAGTAAAAAAAAAGTATAAACTTTAGGGTGTCAAAGTGTCAAAAAAAAACTTTGGGATATCAAAAAATTAAAAAGGGGTATTTTGGTCATTAAGGGACCAAATTGCAAGACGCCTTAAAACTGACGGAGTAATGAGCAATCACTGAGATTTGAAGTACTAATATGGAATTTTTGAAGATGTGAGGGATTAATATCTAAATAACCCTTAAAATTTATTCAATCTACACCCTATATTTATCTAAATCCTTACTCTCCCTACACGGCCTCTTCTCTTGTCCAACTCCACTGCAGAATTAGATCCCAACCAATGCCCAATCCCTCCACCTCCAAATCGAAAACTTCCTTCCGGCACCATCTTAGTTCATCGTCTCCACCGTCTCTTCTATTTGAAGCTCAACGAACCCGCCGCTGCAGTCCAGATGTTCAGCGAAATGCATCACCAATGCACAACTGGTCCGAGCTCCCTCCAAAGCTCATCATCACCACCTCCATCCCCTAATGCTTCCACTCCGTCTGCTCGTCTTGAATTTCCCTAAAAAAGTTTTTTAACTTGGAATGCCTTTTTTTTAAACTATAAGGGTAAGACTGACATTAATAATAAAAAAAAGTCAAATGACACTAAAATACCACAAAATTTCTCCGTTTTGACACTTATATATAGGAGCGGGTCTACATGTCATAAGGACTACGAGAACCCAACCTCAGAGCAAGCTGGTCACTGGGCTGTGTATTTACAGTAACCTACAAAATATTGCTTGAGTTTGCATAGAAAGGCTATGATTCAATACGCTAAAGACATACAGATGATGATGAAACTGCGATGTCTCAAAATATGAAAAAGGATAAAATTGTTTGGGATGAGAAGTAGAGAGAGAAAGATAAGAAAGATTTACGTGGGCTCATCTCTTACATCTAAACTCTGATCAGATCCAAATGTGTTTTTCATAAAATGAAATCAGAGATACAAAACTTAGAATAAAATGAGGAACAAAATCTATGTTGAAAGGCAGAAGAACAGGGCAAGTTTGGAATATAAAATTGCATGTGACTTGCATGTGCTATTTTTAATGAAACTTAACAGTTTTTTAAACGGTAGGGTGTTTTATAATAAAAAGATAACGGTAAGGGTTTCATAATAAGTGACCAAACTTAAAGGGGGTTTCATAATATTTACCCTTTGACAAATAAACCCACTGAGAGTAGAAGAGTAAAAAAGCTTTAACTTATGGAATCTATCTGTAACAATAGAACTACAAAGATGCACTCGCGATTGGGCAATATTACAAGGTGTCTAACTAAAAAAATTGTGAACACCTCATGCAGAAAGCAGAAGAAATATAATCATAATGTACAAATAGCTGTAGCCACAACATCCTTCCTGAATCAGAACAAGAACACAATTGGAATTAAGATCGTTGGAGAAAACACAATTAGAAGCAAAACTTTTATTCAAACGGACTATTCTGACACAACAGGAATCAAAATTTTGATTGCACTAGAAGAAAACACCAACAAATCATACAACTACATCAAACAAACCTCAGAATTTCTACAAGCAAAACATCACGGAGAAGACATCGTGCATCCTTGCAAAGAATTTGGGTGGTCGAGTTGATATCCAAGAGGACGGCGATGGCTGCTGCTCCTTATTCTTCTTCCTCCTGAGCTGGAAGAACTGCTGCATTACATCAGCGCATTCAGTTGAAAGGATGCCTCGCCTTAATCTGATCTTTGGGTGGAAGGGGTGGACAGGACCTGTGCTCTGATTTGAGGAGTCTAAACTGCTAGTTCCTCCGTCTCCAGGAAATAACCTAAGAAAGACAAAGGCGATTAAAGCATTTCATAAAAGTTAAACCAATATTATAAATATGCTACATAACATGAAACATCGCATTACATAGCATAACATTAGCGCAATCAGATAGCTCAGACGCAATTTAGTGTTGTGCAAGTCCAAGTAGCATGTGCTCTGTTATGCGTCCTCGATGTATAACGTAGCGTGCATTACACAAATTTATTTTACGATAAATTGTGGATTGACCCCCTATACTACCGCCCAATTGCCGCTAGACTCATGTACTTCTACTGTTGCAGATAGACCCCTAGGCAGCCTACGCACCCCACATCTAGAGCCTAGGCACCTATGCCGATTTCTTTTTTTTGTTTAACTGGTTGTGGAGGGGGTATCTTGAAAGACAGAGGAGGTGGAGGAGATGTTCATAGTTAGTGGAGGAGGCCGAAGGAGGTTGGAAGACGTAAAGACTGCAACGGCAGAAATCATGATCAAGACCTAAGTAGTGCAGTCCGCGTAAGCAGTTCACACTCTTCTAGGTGCTCCCAAGACCTAGGCTGGCAGTCTATGCACCATCTAGACGTAGGCAGGCACCTAGCCAGGCTAGCTTTATAGAACATTGATCTTTTTCGATTCTTTTACAGAGGTCTATTTCTCAAAACGAAATTTTATTTTTCTATGAGGGTAAAAGAATCAAAAGTTTCACTCAAGCGGTCTATCTGCAACAATATAACTACAGAGGGTCTATCCGCAATTGGGTGATAGCGCAGGGCGTCTACAGCAATTAACCCTTTATTTCATTAAGCAGGTGTTGGGTTTGGTCTATAAACTTGACACACCCACACCACAAACAGTGCTAACTTCCTCTCCTCGGACCTGATCCCTAATTCTTCTCCCCTGATGATGCTGGATTCCCCTTCCTCTTTCTTCCCTGAGGATAAAAACGTCAACTGACACTGACAAAGGTGTAAACTCCTCTTCCTCCTCTCCCCTTCTGTTGAGCTCCACTTCCATCACCAACTTCCCTTCTGCTTCTCCATTGGCAATGGCACCATCACTGACAAGGGCACCATCACTGAGCAGTTTTGAATTCATGTTCCTAATTATTAAAATTAATGGGGTATTTTTTAATTTCATAAAATAAGGAACATGTGATCTATGCTATGAGTTACCCTGTGCGTGCTTTAAACTATCGGGAGGCTGAGTTATACCATACGTTCTCTTTTTTAACATTCCCTTAAAAACATACAGCACCTCAAAGAAACTAAGCAGGAAGAAAATGAATCAATGTTGGAAACTTCATACTCTTTCTCCTTACCTACCAAAGATTTTATTTCTTCCATAGCAATGTTTTATGGGTTGAGGAGAAAAACATGGACAAATTGAGGTCAGGATTCTACCCGACAGATGCCAGACATAGGTGGATATGTTTTAAGAAGAATAACAAAAGTTGAATCCACATTGTATAAGACCAAAAAAAAGCATGAATAAATAATTTGTCATAATAATGGAGGTGCTAACATATCATACCCAAATAGGAGGTTAGTGATGTGAAAAAAAGTCAAACTTGAGTGTACAACCAGGCCTAGTGACTCCTGAACAACCATGATATGATATAACTTGGATATGACAATATTAACCAGATTTTTACTGAGTCCTTCGGATTTTGTGAGAGAACTATCAATGTTAAGCGTCAAGGCAACCATATACCATCATTCTGGACCAACTTGTCAACAAATGCAATCCAATGAATAGAAAGCACAATCATCAAAGGTAAGAATACCTGGAACGGTCAGGAGCAAGAATGCAATAGGAAAACTTTAGCTGACTCTAGCTAAAGCATGGCATAGAATAAAACCAAAGCCAAATTTTCTCATATATTTACCAATTATGAGTTGAATATAATTCATACGGGTCAGGGCTTGGTTTGAATCAAACAAACCTCTAGAAAAGAAGATCAATTATTGCACATGCTAAACATAGGTCCATCATTTACAGCCCTATGTACACAACACAAGTGCTGTGGATCTAGATTGAAATATTTGTCTCTGAATATCTTAATCAGATAGTTATCAAGTATAAATCAGAGACAAGATTTACCTGACCCAACTGCCATCAGCTCCTAATAGCTTGTTTGGAGCTCCCCATACCACAGTATCAACCCTAGCCTGAAGAATAGCCCCAGCACACATCGCACATGGTTCAAGTGTCACATATAGGGTAGTCTCCTGCGAAAAATTTGCACAAAAAAGGCTTTAATCGAAGAAAGAAAGAAAAATTGCATTCAACCTTATAGTTACCAAGTAGTATGTATGCTACATTTTTCTCAAATGGCATGTGTATCAATGTAAGTGGAACCAAACTGATCACTGCAAGATAAACACATAGAAAAGAGCCATTTACATATGCAGTATACCACTAAAGATAAGATGGTCTACCATCTGGAAAATTTTAATGGTGCAACGTAGACTTATGTGATGGTAATTTCAACAACAACAAGTGAGCATGTCCTTGATGACAAAGATGATAAAAGTCCAAAACTTTTCCCCCGAAATGAGGAGGCACTCATGTGACAAACTGGAAATCTACATGTAAACCATAGTGGAGCAAACAAGATGACGGAAAATTGATGGAAATTTTCTATATATGTTAACAAATTCGAACTAAAAAATTTACGGCAATTGTGGAGATGCGAATCTATTCCTTTGTTTGTTCGGTCTAAAGGTCCATAACATTTCCAATATATATGACAATCCAGATGTGCACAAAGGAGTTATTTAGCCACCTGATGAATGCCTTCTGCATAATCTATATGACAATTCCAGCATGAATCACGTAAACTGTTTTGCAGTTAGCTGCTCTATCTACAGTACATATGTGTAATATTAACATTATCAAACTTTTCTCTAGGTATCTATAGATTGTATCAAGTACCCTATATGCCAACTAGTTCATTTACTCCAACTCATCAGCAGTCAATAGTCAAATTTCACTAGTAGTCCTTTTTTGTGCATGATGCTCCATAACTAATGGATTAATTTGGAGAACTCCAGTGCTTGAATAAATGATCATTTGATTTCATTTGGCTGCTCAGATTATGTTTTTCCAAAATTGCCATCAACATCATCAAAATAGACAGAACATAAAATACAAAAAAGAATGAAAAAAAATTAGAAATGCTACCGCAAGGCGCCACGTCCGAAGAAGATTGGACGCTTCACGTATACAGATCATTTCAGCATGTGCAGTAGAATCTCTCATCTCCTCAACTCTGTACATAAAAAGTATCATACCATACTTAAATATGATGATATAGACTGAAATTTGCAAATGATCAAAAGAAGGTGGTTAGAATAGAACTCACAGATTACAGCCACGAGCAATGATCTTCCCGTTCTGAACCAAAACAGCCCCAACTGGAACCTCCCAAGTATCTGCAGCCTTCTTAGCCTCTAACAGAGCTTCCCTCATAAAGAATTCATCCATCTTTCGCTGTTCACTTTCAAGCTTATATGCTTCTTCCCACTCATCAAACTGTTCTCTTAAGACCTGCTTGTTCCTTTGAAGTTTCCTCCCTCTCAGTTGCCCCTCAGTTCCAGTAACTTCTGGCAGTTTCTCCCCTCAGTGATCTCTTCTAACTTGTGTAATCCACTACCTGCAATTTGAACACTTCCAATTTCAGGTATTGAAGGTGGTGTAACTTTAGCTGTCAACACTGATGATTGGTCAACAGCAGAGACAACACCTTCCTCCCAATCATCAAACTGTCCTCTCAGGACCTTTTTGCCCCTTTGAAGCTTCCTCCTATTTAGTTCCCCCTCAGTTCCACCAATTTCAGTGATCTCTTCTAATTTCTGTAATCCACTGCCTGCATTCTGAATGCTTTCAATTTCAAGTATTGAAGATGGAGTCATTTTAGCTGTCAACATTGATGCCTGGTCCACAGCGGAGACAACACCCAGCCCCTTATCACCTTCATTTGGCTTGAAAACTTCTGCCCTGGAAACTAGGGTTACACCTTTCAACGATGAAGCTCTTCTCATAGTCTCCATTGAGCTTGAGGGACCTAGATTGGATTGTTCAATGGGCGTAATTGTTGGTGATGATTCTTTCAGTGAGTCATTCCTTTTCTTCAGTCCCCTGTAGCTTTCCCCGATTTCAGTGGCTTCAGGTAGCTTTTGCCTACCAAACACCTCTTCAGACTCAGGAGCATTACTTCTCTGCATCTGAAAACTTCCAGATTCACAGAGTGAAGATGAAGCCGTGTTTATTGTAGGAATTAATGACTGCTCGGTAATTGTTTCACTAGAAAGAGTATCTCCTCTTATCTTTCCACTTTCCCGCAACTCTATTTCTTCCCCTGGTGTGCTCTTAAACGATGAAGATGAACCTCTTTTCACTGTGCTTGTTGATGTTGACGCATTCTCTGTAGGCTTTTTTGAGGGCAGTGGTGCTTTTTGTGAGACATCTTTCTCCTTCTCGGTCTCATCATGGGTCTCCTCTGGCTCAAACCAAGCCTCGCTGCTTGTCGACACATTCGATGAACTTCTCCCGATTTCTTGACTGAGCTTTGACTTCCAGCACGGTGAGCCCAACCAATCTTCATTATATCAGCAATATAAGTCCATAAAGATTTGTGAGATCTTCTACTGATGACATTTTCAGCAATACCTGAAGAAGTATTAGAGTCCGCAACTTCTGCAACCAGAGGCTCCTTCTCAGCTTCTTCTTCTTCATTTTCTTCTATTTTGGAAGGTTCTTGAGAAGACATGCCCTTGACTTCCCACATCTCATCAGCTGGCCCTTTCATTGCAGACCTTGATGAAGATTTCCTTCCACTTTCTTCTATATACTTCCCTCTGTGTCTGGTAATATCATCATCCACATCAACGTCTGCAGCAGTCGTTTCTTTATAAGTCTCTCTGCTAGGTTTTCCCATGTTACCTTTAGAACTTTCTAAAGCTAATTTTTCCTGCCTTAGTTTCTCGACAAACTCACCCATGTGAAGTTCAGAACTTTCTAAAGCTAATCTTTCCTGCCACAGTTTATCAACAAACTCACCCAAATACATTGCAGAAGATTCATCGTATCTACTAGCTGAATCCATTGCATCGCCTTTCACTTGCGAAGAACTCTCCTCAATGAGATTACTCCTTTGCCTATTATCCCTCTCGTCTTGAATCATGACTGATGAGGAAGTTTCTCTTTCGTTCTCTGGTCTTATAGTTGCCACCTGTTGCAAATTGGAAACCCTTTCTTCATCCCTCCTTCTAAACTCAGATACACTAGAATTCAATTGAGATTCAACTCTTGAGTCGTCCCTAGCTCCATGAACCAGATTAGAAGTTAAATGCGGTTCACGATCATCGGCTCTAACCCGAAGAGAATTCTTTGAGTTGCTGTCCCTTTCAGTGCTACTCGCATGAATCCTAGAAGAATTAGATCGATTGTCATACTGCTGATTAATATACTGCTGATTAATAGATTGTTGGTTCACATTAGACACTTCATTTCTCCTCATCCGAACTGAGTCCTCAACTGAGGAAGATTTATCCTCCCTATGCTTCACTCTTTCTTCTTCAAAGTGTCTCTGTGAAGTGGATGAGATTTCATCATCCCTCCTGATCTCAAGGTTAGTCTTCGAATTATTGGCCCTTTCAGTATCACTTACACGATACCTAGAATCAGTAGCATTTGTTCTATATTGCTCGCTTATTTCCACCTTATCAACTGCATTTTGATCGTTTTGTATCCTCTCATCCCTCGTCACTTGAGCAAAATTTTTCACTGAACTTAGCCTTTCCTCTCGATCCTTCATCCTTTCTTCATCATAGCGTCCTGCAAGTTAGACAACCTCTCGACATCACTAGCTCGTAATGAACTCTTTCTTGAATCAGCTTGAGCAACTACTCGTTTATCTATCTCACTTTGCCTCTTATCAAAAGATGTAGAGCTCTCTCCTCTATCCACATTTATCCTCCTGGATTCATTCTTGTACTCTGAATATCTCTCTCTATCCAATGATGCAATATTCTCCTCTTTATCTCGAATTTTGCGATCAAATTCATTTCTTCTATTCTCATTTCTCGAAACCCTAACCAAATCTTCATCATTTTTGTACTTCCTAACTTCTTGCCCCACTACCTGTTTATCTATTTCACTCCGCCTCTTATCAAAAGCCCTTGAGCTCTCTCCTCTATCAACATTCCTCCCATATGATTCATTCTTGTACTTAGCATATCTCTCTCTATCTAAAGCTTCTCTATCCTCATAATCATAATCCTTCTCTCTTGCTTCACGATGGTAATCCTTCCACGAAGCTACATTCTCCTCTTCATCTCTCAATCTCCGATCAAAATCCTTCCTTCTCCTCTCATTTCTCGAAACCCTAACCAAATCATCATCATCTTCGTACCTCCTCCTCCTCCTAACCAAATCCCCATCATCATCTTCATACATCCTCCTCCTCTCATTTCCTGAAGCCCTAACCAAATCTTCATCATCTTGGTCATACTTCCTCCTCCTCCCATTTCTCGAAACCCTAACCAAATCATCATCGTCGTCATACTTCCTTCTCATCTCATTTCTCGAAACCCTTCCATAACCATCCTTCCCATGAAACCCCAACTTCCTTCTCGATCCTTCTCTCTCCTCATAACCATACTCCCTCTCTCTTCCTCCATCTCTAATCCTCCGATCAAAACCCTTCCTTCTCCTCGTCTCACTTCTCGAAACCCTAGCCAAATCTTCATCATCTTCATACTCTCGATCATCCAACTCAAATCCCTCTCCTTTACAGAAACACCGGCAGCAGCACCGCCGTCGCTCCGCCAGCAGCCCGATCACCTCGTCGAACCCGCCGCCGTCGCAAACCCTAGCGCACCTCCGAGGGACCAAGAAGGTTCTAGAAGGTTCCAATTGGAACAGCGCGGAGCGCCGCTGGAGGAGGAACCTAGGGTTTACGCGGACGGCGTAGAGAGAGGACTGGGATCCATGACCGTAGCAGTCGTTGTAAAAGGACCATTTTGCCCTCAGGGCGAGGGCAGCGGTGGAGTAGGCGGTGTACATTAAGGGAGGGAGAGGGAGGGGATTCGCTTACCGGCGAGCATTTGGTGGTGAGATTACCACTGGGGTGCGGTCACCGCCCGTAGAGCAAGACAGGAGGAGCTCGTGGATTTGGTCAGGGGACACGAGGTGAGAGAGAAGCTCGGGAATAAGATGGGCCGCCGGAAGTGTTGCTACCTGTGAGTGTGTGGGCCCATTCCTACATTCTCTTGTATGGCCCACCATTTGTCTGAAGTGGAATAGATTTTTTTTTTCTTTTTCTTTTTAAAGATGACATTTTCAAGGGCTAAATGTAAATTTTGTTTATGTACTATTGAACTATAAATCACTCGTATTTCTCAAACTATTTTATTAATACTTACGCTATTAACTCTTCTTGAACTCTAGCTGATATCGTTTTTAAGTTAGATTGAGATATCACTCTGGGATTGGGAATAAAAAGCAGATTAAAAGGTATTAAATAGTAATGCAAGGTTTAGGGATACAAATGACCCAAAAAATCCAATTATAAAACTGAAATTGGAATGAAATTTATATATAATATAAATTACGCTTATGAAAAACATGGGAAATTGATTAGACCACCGAGGAAATACTAGCAATCCAAAAGACCAAAGTCAAATATTGCACTGTCATGGTTACAAATACAAAAATATATCTCTTTACGTAAGTTGCAGATAACAAAAATATATCTCTTTAGATAAGTTGCAGATAACAAAAATATTGCACTGTCACGGTTACAAATACAAAAATATATCTCTTCAGATGAGTTGCAACTAACAATTCAAATGAACTGTTCGTCCCTGGCATCTGCAACTGGAGCTCATGAAACTTCATCATTTAGATTTTAGAAGCAGCTAGATGCGTGCGTATAATCACACAACAAAAGCATAATGTCACCAAAAGTGAATATTTCATCCAGACAAACCACGACGATAAAACTCACCATCAGACATGGATAAATTTTAGGAAAACTTTAAAAAAAACAAGCAATCAAAATCTTATACATATTGCTTTCTTGCTACTGCCTCTAATCAACATCCACTGTAGCAACGACAATCTCACTACATAATTACTGTAATGAAAGCAACAACCACATACAAAATTTATGATATCAATTAATACAAGGGAAGTAAATTAAACCATAGATGGAAGTCTTATATTAATCATAATATGTTCCATTTGTGCTCTAAAGCATTGCATATCCTGCCTAAGCAGCAAGCTGCACTTAGTGGGTAATTAGAAACTGCAACAAAAAGAAAATAGTGAAGGGCATTAGCAAGCAGTTGAATTTATATTCTCTTCATATCAGACAGAAAAAATAGCCAATTTAATTACAAAGTGTACAATGTCAAATTAATATAAGGCGAATAATTTAAGGGTTAACTGCATAGACCTCCCGTAGTATTGTTGTGTTGAACTCACTACCCCTGTAGTTTCGTTTTGACAGAAAGGCCCCCTGGGTGAAATTTTTTGATGTTTTCACCCTCAGATACTCACTAATTTTACCTAGGGGCAGTATTTGTTTCGCCTTAGATAAATAGTCATAAACATTTCACCAAGGGGTCTGTCTGCTAAAATGAAACTATAGGGATTAAGTTCAAAACAAAGATACTACAGGGGGTCTATGTGCAATTAGCCTACAAAATCATGCTAAGAGAAATAGTATGAAATTTGGTACAAGCCAAGAATGGACAGAGAGTATATCAATAAAAGAAAAGGTTGATGACAATGATCGTCTCACTCCACTTATGAGACTGTGTCATTGCTTATGGTACCTGAGGCATGCCATACCCAATCTGTCCAATGGCTACTCGACAGCATTGATCACTTGCATCGAAGAGCTTAAATCTCACTTCAAAGGGCATTTATGTACAAAGTTACATAAAATGTGAAACATTAGTCACTGTACAAGTTTCTTTTATAAACAAGGTGGTATCTGCCACCCCACCTCCCTTAACATAGAGGATTTTCCTCTCAATATTTAAATGGAACATATTCTAAATTTGTGGCCTCCTCGTCAGAAATTACATGCCTTACCAACTCTCCTAATGTTCCTCCTAAGATATAAGAGTACAAGTTAGGTTGCATATTTCATCACACTAATGCTTATGTGCAACTTTGATTAGAAAAATCATGAGTTTTTTGTGTGTACTCGCCTAAAATTAGCCTTTTGCATATGATTAAGTATGACCTAAGAATGGCCAGAAAGTATATCAATTAAAAAGAAAAGGGACTCCAAAAAAATTCCCTTATCCAAACTAATGTATGAAAATGCTCATGTCATTGCTCTTGTCACTGCTCTAACGGAACCTGAGGCATGGTAATTTTACCCGAGCCTAATTAGGTCTCCACTGTAGATTGCCAGGATGTTACTTTACATGTATTTATAAGAACAAGTCGTTTCCTTAATTTTAATCAAGTTTTCCTTTGTCCAAGCAATAAAACCTTCCCCTTCCCTCTGTTGTTTGTGGAGACTAACTTACATGGAGAACACATATCAGCACAACACAAAATTGAATGCATACAGAATTTCACCCCAACTGCCCAGGGACATAGGGACGTCAGCCTCACTGGAACAGAAATTGGATTTATTGTTTGTATGGTGAGGGTATTTACAAGAAACTCCATGATATAAATATGTATCTTCATGCGCTTATCGAAGGGATATTTAAAAGATGGCAAACTATAGATGGAAGGGAGATGAGATTAGGGTTTGAGAGATTGGCTGTAATCCTTGTTGACTATCATTGGAGTCTTGACCAGGTTATACTCCAAGGACATTGATAATCACACTGATTGATGGACCTCATTAAATCCCTGTTTTCGTGGTTGTTTTGCCTGTTTAATTCATTCTTTCTTTCGCCGATCAGCGGTATTATTCCGGTGTATTGCTAACACCCTCCCTCGATCTTGCTTTAAATTACCATTTATGTTCCCTTTACCCCGATCAAGTTTGTGTTACCTACTTAACTGCTTATTAGTAGGTGCTCAATGCCCCAACCCTTATACTAAATCACTTGTTGTATGAACTCAAGTCTTACTTCCAAGGGCAAAGGCACAAAGTTAACTCAATCTGAAATATTAGTGGGTTAATTTTAGAAAAACCCCCCTGAACTATAGGGCTGGTCTCAGAACAATCCCCCCCCCCCAAAAAAAACTATTTTAACTGTATAAAACCCCCCCTTAAGTTTGAGAGTGTTGTAGGTAACCCCCCTCAACTTTCAAAATATGATTTAACCCCCCTCAACTATGAGGCATCTTACAAAACCCCCCTTATCTTTGTTGTTTTGTCATATAGCCCCCCTGACATCGTTAATTTAAAATGTGCAATGACTAATATACCCTTAATCGAAAACAACCACAAGTCAAAAAAAGAAAGAAACAACCCGGTTAAAATATTAACCTAACCGGTAAAAAGACCTCTCTGTCTCCGCTCTCTCCCCCTCTCCATTCAAATATCCCAGCTCTACCTTTCTTTGACGAAATCAGCCCTGAAGAAGTTGAATTCAAAGTCATGTTCATTGCTGGAGAGGTATCTTGCTTGAAGACGAAGTCAATTTTGTCGCCAAAGTGGTCTTCATTGAGCGGTGTTGAAGGGAAAAAGGTAACAGTCCAAAATCCTCTTTTGACTCAATTTTTCTGAGATATTCTCTCTGTAGGGTTCTTTTGGTTTGTATTGTGAAAAGTTATGACTTTAATATAAAAAAGTTAAGGCTTTTAAATTTTGAGTTAAATTCACCAACCCCATGTGATCCAACAATAGGCACACAGGAAATTAGTCATTAGCCTTGCTAATAACGTGATTAGGATTTATTTAATGATTAATTACGCCATAGTGGTTGCAATATCATTGTAAAAAGTCAATTTTATTCTTTTCTTATGCTTTATTTTAAGTTGTTAGTTGTAATTAATTATTGTAAACTATATCCAGAGGTTATTTAAAACTCTCTTCACTTAAGTTGTCCATGTTAGTATGATTTCTTTTCATTTACTTGTAGGTTGAAGTTTAATGTTTATCAAGTGAATTATTCTAGTCATTTTGACCAAGTTGGAAGAAAGAAAAGATATTTAAGAGGGAAAAAGGGCTTTATAAGGGATGTTGACCCGGACAAATTTTCTTTTATTGACTTGAGGAGTTACTTGTTGGTATTTGGGTTTGACAACGATTTCATGATATTTCAGCAACTCCCTAATAAGAGTTTGGAGTAAGGCTAGGTTCCAATAGATACAGACAATGATATTTTGGAGATGTTTAAGCACCTGGACATTGATTGCAATGTGATATTGTACACTGAGCATGGGGTGGGAACATCAAACAATTTGCTGCTTCCAGATTTCTGCAAAAGAGATGTTCCTATGGAGAATGTTTAAACTACAAAAGAGCTCTATCTATGGGTGGATATGAAATCTCCTATGTTCCCATAGTACTACCACTAGAGTCCACACATGGTGAAGTTGAGACCGTAGCTGAGTCAGAAGCTGAGGGTGAAAATGATGAGAGTGAAGGTGATTACAGTCGTGATGACCTTGGGGCTTCAGACTTGGACATTGACACCAGTGCTCAATCTAAAGGTATGTTATTTATGGGTTAGAGATGAAAGTTTACAAGTTAAACACCATTAAGAGTTTAAATTCTTCATTTGCAACTCAATCTAAAGGTATGTTATTTATTGTTGATAGTACTTTATTAATGTTGATTTCAGTTTTGATTTATGGTTCATAGACATTAGCTAATAATATTTTATATTACTTGTGTATTTCAGATAAAGGGAAAAGAGTTGCAAATGAGTGACGTTGAATGGGTCCTAAGAAAAAAGAGTAAAATAACATTTGGTGATGAAGAATAGCGACGATGATCAATGGTTAGTGCATATGGAAGATATAGAGGGCGATGGAGTAGTGACAGAGAAGCAAATAACCAAAAGGGGAAGGCCGGTGAATAGAGAAGAGCCTAAGATTGTAGGCGGTGATGACGCAAATCCTACACAAGATGTTGCATCAGAATGTCCCGCCTCACAATCTTTACATAGTATAAGGAATTCAGATGATGAAGAGGTAAACAGTAGACCTTTGGGTAGAGAATTCCATTACAATAGGAATTTGGAGAGAGGTTTGTTAGAGGAGGGATGATGTTTGAATCCACCGAAAAATTTCGCCAGATTGTGCAACATGCTATACTTCATGGAACTGATTTAGTGTGGCCTAAAAACAATGGAGATCAGGTTGTTGCAAAATGCAAGAACGTCGATTGCAGGTTTAGGGTGTTTGGAGGACAAAGATAAGTCCATCTTCTCTTTGAAGACAATGATCGAGAATCACACTTATAGGAGGACAAGCAAGAACACCCAAGTGACTGCTCCATGGCTAGCAAGGGAATACTTGGAGGATTTCAGGGGTGATCCGAGTTGGAGGCCCAAAATGATGAATCTCAAAATCCAAAGAGAGCGAGGTGTGACTGTTAGTAGAGCAATATTATATAGAGTAAAAAAATTAGCTCTAGAAACTATTGAAGGTGGACATCTTGAGCAGTATTTGTTGCTATGGAACTATGCACACATCTTTAAGGAGAAGAACCCTGGGACTCACGTATTTGTGAAGACAATTCCATCAATTGTTGATGAAAACATGAGAGAATTCTAGGGATTTTTTTTTCATTTCCTCCAATGGTTAAAGGCATGTCAAATGGTTGTAGACCTATTATTGGTTGAGATGGGTGTCATTTAAAGACTATGGTAAGAGGTGTTACTGAGTGCAGTGGCGAGGGACGGAAACAACCAACTGTTTCCAGTTGCTTATGATGTGGTTATGGTAGAGAATAAGGAGACTTGAACATGATTTTTAGAGTCACTTTTAAAGGCTATTGGAGTGGAGAGGTTGCATGGATGGACATTCTTGTCAAATCGACAAAAGGTATTTATTCTCCCTCTAATAAATTTTATGAAATGCTTGTAGTTTTTTATGGCAACAGTAAAAAACTGTAGCTTTTTATTTTCTACAATTGTAGAAAACCTTAAACTGATGCTTGTTTTATGATGCCACTTTTTAGGGGTTGGTGAAAACGTTTAAGACTTTAATTCCAGATGCTCAAATCAGATTTTGTGCGCGCCATCTATATGCAAATTTCAACCAGCAATGGAAGGGTTTGAGGTTGAAGAACCTTATATGGAGTGCTGCTACTTCATACACCATAGGAGGGTACGAAGATGCTATGAAGTTGCTAAAAGACATTTATCTAGATGGTGCAGCAGATTTAAATGAAATCGGTAAGGAGCAATGGACCAGGTCACACTTCATTAACTCCAAGTGTGATCTCCTAAGTAACAACATAGTCCTGGAACAAATACATAATGGAAGCAAGGGACAAGTCGACTATCACTATGCTTGAGATGATTAGGAGACTAGTTATGGAAAGGCTTCAGATGAAGAGAGAGATGATCAAAATGTGGAATTCTCCTATCTGCCCTAAGATTGCTGATAAGTTGAAGGAGCAAGTCTCATCTTCAAACTTTTGTGTTCCTAAGTTTGCTAGAGAAGGCAACTTTAAAGTAATAGAAATAGGAAAGAAATTTTGTGTTGAATTGGAGAAGATTTGTGGTTGTAGGGAATGGCAACTAACAGGATTAACATGTCGACATATCGTAAGTTGTATTCGCTACCTAAGACAACAGCTTGAGGATTATGTAGAGGATTGCTACAAAGTGGATACGTACAAGATAGCCTATGAGGGGATTATATATCCCATTCCAGACTCATCTGAATGGTCCGAGACACAATATGTCAGCATCTTGCCTCCATTATTTATCAAAAAACTTGGGACGCCCTAAAAGTCAAGAAGAAGAGGAAAGGATGAGCCGAGGTCAACAAGAAAGAACAAGATTGAACAGATTATACGGTGCTCTAACTGCAAGAGACCGGGGCACATTGCTCGAGGATGCAAGAACCCTTACGTACCACATCCACGCAAAGTTTCCTCCGGCAATAAAAGTGGAAGGCTAGCAAAGAAGAAAACAATGCCAATCCAACGTGTGCAGCAACCCCTTCAGCAACAACATCAGTCCGTTCATCAGCAGCAGGTATGTTCTCATGTGATATAAAACTAGACTTTGCTTGTATTTTGTAAAATCAAAATAGTATGGTCAATAGTACAATTGACTATTATTGGAGTCCCGCTAATTGTTGTTTTATAAACTTTAGCAACAACATCCAGTGCAACAAACTCAAACCGTGAGTGCTCCAACATGCAGTCTACCTTCCATGCATGCACGGACACGAGTAGCACCGCCAATGAATCCTCCTCCAGCAAAGAGAAGCAAGATAGTGGCTTCTAGGTTTATGGCTGGAGTTACTAAGGCACTTTGATAACCCCCTCTTTGCATTATCACAGTAATAGGCCATGTTTATGTATAACTTGTAAATATTTGAACATTTCAGGAGGGAACACAAAGAGGAGATATCACTAGAAGAGCACCTCCTACAAGAAGAGCTAATTCATCTCAGACTCAAGTAAATCCAGCAATATCCACTCAGCAATTGAAATATGTGAACAACTAGCTTTTTATAAATTTAACATGTTTCTAATCTTTTGTAAACAATTATTACTTGTTTGCAACAAATAGCCAATATGACTTCTTTTCGCAGCTTGTATAAACACTCTTGGGGCATATCTTTTGTAAAGATTTTATGTTATGTTTGTTATGCTTGGAAATTATGTCAAAACTTACAATTAGCCTAGAGTTTATGCTTTAAATGGATGTGTTGTTAGCACTATTGATGGAAATTTCTTTTTGATTTATGTGATTTTTGCACAAGTATCTCATATTTGTTACATGGTTCTGTTCAAATATAGGGAGGTTCTGTTAAATTTTTTTTTTAAATAAGGGTGATTTTATACGATTAAAATAAATCAAACTTTGATGTTTCACTAAAAGAAAAAAAGAAAGAGGGATACAAGAGTAAATTTTCAATATTTTAGGCATACAAGAGTAAATAAGAAAGAGGGATACAAGAGTAAATTTTCAATGTTTTAAACCAGTTGCTTGTCACATTTTTCCGTTAAGACTTAACACTATTAGATTGGGGAGTTAAATGAGAAAAGTTAAGAGGGTTAAATCATATTTTTGAAAGTTGAGGGGGTTATTTACAACACCCTCAAAATTGAGGGAGATTTAATAGAGTTAAAATAGTTGAGGGGGGTTTTCTGAGATAAGCCCCATAGATGAGGGGGATTTTCTAAAATTAACCCAATGTTAATCACTGATTACGGTATTTACGCAAGTCACTGTGTAAGTTACTTTTATATACAAGGTGGTGTCTGCCACCTCCTTCTCTCAATATTTCATTGGGACATTTTCTGAACTTGTGACCTTTGTCAGAAGTCACACACCTTACTGACTATCCTCATGTTCCTCCAAAGAATGAGTACAAATTATGCTCAAAATTTTATAAAACTCATGCATATACGCAACCTTGATGAAAAATTTCATGAGTTTATGCTCTCCTAGAATTAGCATTTTGTGTATTTACTTTCAAAAGTACCGATCACATATGCATCCTTGAAAAAATATTAAATTTGTATCAATATTTCTGATTGTCAACACTCATGCACAGAATTTGGTCAACTTTTGTTATCCAAAGGATAATGTTAACTAATATTATACATTATAATTTAATTATTTAGGAATTCAATTATCTGGTGGAATAAAAACGACGATGCATCAGCTACAAGCATTTCTAATTCTTTTATCGTCTCCATATTTGTATAATCTTTAACAGTCCTTCAAAGGAGTCAACATTTCTGTATTTTGCCTCCACAATGATATCAAGCTTCCATTACCCACAACAATATAAGTTGCACCCTCAAGATTTAAGACATCACTTTCATCATCTATTATCTATGTCATCAAAAAAAAAGTTTAATCGACATTCCACGAGCATGTTAACCATAAATTTCAGACACAGGTTCATACACCAATTATGGTGCAATAGACTAGAGAATGCGATGTGATGACATATAACAGTCATTGCATTGGCATCCAGTGCTCAAGGGCTGCCATGATACGTTGCGCATAATATATTGACTTGGCACAGATAAATGAGAAAGAAGAGCAATGCATAAGTAAGAGAATCATTCTCAGTCAAATGCTTAGTTTGTTCAAAAAATTTAAAATTGTGGAAACACTTAGACATGCTTGATTTTATAACTGCTGAAAACCATAAAGAACTGTAGCTCCATATGCATACTCTACCCTCATAATTATCATCTAAGCATGCACACAGTAATTTCAGAAGGCAGTTGAAGTGCTAAAATGGCTAAAGAATCAAATTCTAATTGAGTATGATTAAGATAAAGAGAACCAAATAAAGCACTAGTAAACTATATTAAACATGAAACAACAACAATTACTTTTGTCTCTACATAGCTCTTTAGACAATGAGAAACTGCATCATGTCATTATGTAGGTTTTAATCATTTGTATTTCTCCAGACAAAACAGTATGGTTGGTATGAAGTTAATTAAATCAACCATTTAATGGCAAGAGAAGCTTACTTGATATAAAGTCGTCTGTATAATCGTTATCAATCTTTCCATGTGCCATAGCACCCACCTGCATAAATGCATAGGAGTGGTTATACCCATACGATGACACTTCGATAATCAACTTAAGATATTAGATATTTTTATACCACAAACACAAGGTTGACATCATCACTAGCAGCAGCCACATAGTCTCTCATTTGAACCATTTTCTGTGAACTATATGATAAGCCTGGATAACCATCCGGCAATTTTAGAAACTATACAACAATGATGAATAAACTAGTCAACAGAAAAGAGAAAAGCACTTACCAATTCTTCGTGAATTGACAGGCAAATGACGTGTTACAGGATTTTTTATGACATTTAGAAGTTTCTCACGTTTTCCGGAGGCAGTAATACTCAAATTTTGAAGTAGCTGGACTGCAAAACCGAAATTCAAAGTGCTATGAGAGACTAAGAGTTTCAAGCAAAGCATAAGTTACGTACAGAATTTTTGCTGCATAATAGATGGCAGTTATCTTATAACTTACGCATAAGACCACAAAATCTCTTGAATGTTCGTGGCATACGAACATGTGGTTTAACTTCAAAAAGTACTCCCTTTTCAGTTCTTACATATAGAGCTTGTAGCCTCCCCGCCTTTGTTAGGGGGCTGTCCAGTATTGCGAGCAGGGCCTAGTATGTTAAACCAAGAACAAGTGATATCAGATAACATGAAAAACAAGACAGAGTTACAATATTCTAAACATCAACAACCAGAAAGTAAGAAAAAATTAAGGCTTTTAACCATTAGTTTTAAATAAAAGGACTACAAAAGCTGAGCCTGTTGTTTGGATGTATTTCATTCTTACAAACAAGGAATGCCCATAAATCCAAGCTATAAAACTGATATAGCACCTCTAAGATTATTTATATTAACAGAGAAAAGGTATCAAACCAGATAAACGACCAAATGGTGAATTTCATTCAGTATTCTCAGCAAAAAGTAGATACGAACAGCAAATATTGGAACTAGACATTTGAAGAACTAACAGACTCGGGAGGCTAAAGAACTACAGAAAGTGAACCATTATGTGTTACTTAAATGCAAGAGCATGTGCACAAAAAGCAATATAACTACTACAACTCCAGCCTAAAAAAAGGACACAGTTGGAAACCCCACCAACCTGGTGTATGATATCAGGCCTGTAATCAGCAGGATTACGATTCTGCTTCTTCAGAAAGTTGGCATGATCATCTGAGTTCAAGATCTGGTAAGTCTGAACACAGACAAAAAGAAGTCCTAAATTATAAAAACAAGAGAAAGATAAAGGGAGAGAAAAAAAAAACATAGTCACATATCACCAACAAAGAAAAAGGTTTATGTACACCTCGCAGAATAATATTTACAATAAACAAGTTGAAATTCTGGCTATCCCAAATGTGTCTTACAGGTTACAGGTCCCATTCGTAGTTTCGTACACAAAATTATAAAACTAGGATTCAACACCACATTATGAATTATGATTTTTACCTCCATATTTCACTTTTGTGCCCAGATAGTAATTCATATGTATGTAAATACCGTGTTGTGCAAAATTTATTTATTAGGATAGACAAGATTCAGGATCTAGAATATATCTAACATAGACCAAAACGAAATCCTAAATCACAAGAACAACAAAAACATAAAGGATAGCAAAATCACATAAAAGTAATTAAAAACAAACAAACATTTGTGTACACTTACCAGAATAACATTTGAAGTGTAATTTCGGTTCCAAAATAATCTTTACTTTTATACACTTAAGAAATATTATATATCTAACATTCAGCACAACCATACAAATTGATTCAGTTTTTGTAAATGATATACATTGTTTCAAATGATATATGGCACTGATAAAACAATTCTCAGCCAAACTATATTACAGGTTATATAATACTTCTGTTAAATAAAGTTGATCTGATGGTTAACTTTAAAAGCCTATTCCACAGAGAACATGCTTTCACCAGGTAAATGAAAACATAATAAGGAAGCAACCACCCTCTGAAATGATCAAAGTCCAAACAGCAGAATCACACTATAGCATACAGATATTTTCAAAGTAACTCATACAGGCTAAATTTTTGCCAGGATAGGTTAAGTAAATGGTCCTGATGGTTCTTTACTTGATTCCACAATTATGACTCAACATCAATTGAGTATTTCTTAATTCCTCTACTAGACACATTAATTACCTTAAGTAACTCATGGTGCAACTTGTACAGTTAAAATTGGCATTGACAAGATACACAGATACACAAAATACTATCAGCATACACACGCTTCATCTTATACAACTTTTGATCACTAGAAAACGTGCAGATGTCAAGAATCATCTTCGCAACATACAAGTTTTGACAGTCAACAATATGCTAATTGAGGCTTTTTTCCTTCCCTTTGCTAACTATATGTGATAAACTCATCAGCATACAAAAATGAACACGGGTTTAACGATCGATTCTCATTCTACTATATAAAATTAGCTGTTAAAACCTTTATTTATGAGGTCAAACGTTAACACTGCTAAGGTTACTAGCCCATGAAATCTGCATATCTCTACTGTCCAAATTTCGTAGATTTGCATCCAATTGATGAATCCAGTGACAGCTAAAACCCTAGAATCAGCAGTGAATTTACTTGAAATGGCAAAAGATGTCAACTTTCTTACCTTTCCAACCTTGGCGAACTCGAGACACGCCCTTTCGAGCACAAAAATCACCCCGGGCTTCTTCTTAGAATCCTGAGCCCTCGGCGCGATCGGGATCCCCGGCATCTCGTCGATAGCCTCCTCGGCTTTTCTCTCGTCCTCCGCCGTCGATTCTTCTTTCTCTTCTTTTTCTAGGGTTTCTTCATTCTCTTGCTCAGAGACCGCCTCATCGTTTTCTTCTCGTTGCTGGTCTTCTTCTTCTTCGACTCTCGGTCGCTTCTTGAGCTTTTTGCGCCCTTTGGCTGCGTGCGGACGCACCATCTCTCTTTCTTTTTTGGGTTCTGAGGTGCGCTGCTGAGGTTAGGATTAGGGTTTTAGAGGGGTTTTGTCATTTTGATGGAATGGGGATTTTATTATGCCTTTTTTCACATATATCCCCAATTAAAGCATATTTACAACTCCGCAATACCCGGCCTCCTCTCATTAGAGGGCGGAAAAAAGTAAAAAATTTTTTTTGATGGAAAGAAAAAAGTAATTTTTGGTGAGAAGAAAAGAAACAAATAAGATCATAACCGGTCTTTACGTATAAAACAATGCAAGTCATGGCAACATGTACACTAATAGCTTACCTAAAAACCTTTTTCAATTCTAATACATCATTTATTTTTTAAAATTCCAATGTTTTTTTCTTTTTTGTAGAAGATAAATTTCAATATTTTTTTAAATTATATTTAATACAATCGGAGTTCATGAGGATGGTCGGATTTGAATATCCCTACGCGTTTTTCTGAGACAAAATTCATGGGTTTTTTTTTCCTTTTTGAAAGGGTTGTGCATGAGAGGTACAAACTTGGGCTCTCCTCTATAGGACTCTCCCAATCAATATTTTTCATTATCGAAAAGAATTATATTCAAACTGAATTAATACTTATCTAACATAATTTTAATTTTATTATTTCAATCTTGAATAACCAGTTTTCTACTTGGACTAATAATTAATCAAAACTATTTAAACTTTTGTTGGATCATTATCTCTTTTAATATTTACTCTTACGCTAAAATGATGATTTACTTTTGCAATAAGAATTATTATGATTGTATAACTTGTAAGTTATTAAATTGATATTTATCTTCTCAATGATCATTTATTAAAATAATATATAGAAAAAATAATATTTTATAGTTTAGATGAATGCAAATTCTAATTGAATTAATCTTAATGTAATAATTATTATTAAAAATTTACTTTCAAATAAGACTAAAGTTGGTATTTTTTAAAACAAACTAGAGGGATTAACTTGCTTAACCCTTCTTTGTTTGCTACATGTGAACAAGCTAACCCTTCATCTTAACTATCTATCCAAATCTAAATGGCATTAAAGTATTTTTAATCCCTCATGATGCATTAATTAAATTAATCCCTGTCATTAACCCTTCTCTCTTAATTTCTTGGTGGGAGGGAAAATTTTAGCTAAACAATCAAGGCGCAATAATTTCCAGATCATTGCATTCAACCATAGTTAGAGAAGAACTTGCTAATAAGAAAAAGATAAAGCCTAAATGGTTTATAGTAGAGTATAACATAAAGATACACTATGTCACTTGCATGCAAAATATACGTTCAATTGCCTTATGTGCTCACAGTTTTTTTTATCATCGCTTATGTTTTCGTCATATTGTTACTAACTATTAGGATTTCTACAATATGTATTCTCAATTTTCTCCATTATCCTAATTTGTTGTAGTGAAATTGCAAATATTGAACACACATTAAATATAACTTAAAGAGAATCAAAATAATAAGAGAGAAATTGGACAATGCATATCATTGCTTCAACCATATTTAGAGAAGAACTTGCTAATAAGAAGGAAAAAATACATATAGCTAAATGGTTTACAGTAGAGTATAACATAAAGATGCATCATGTCATTTACATGCAAAATACATGTTTAATTACCTTATATACTCATAGACGTTTTCTCATCCCATATATTTTTATCATTTTGTTACTAACTATTAGAATTTGGGTATATTCTCAATTTTCTCCAACATCCGAATTTGTTGTAGTAAAATTGTAAGTATTGAATGCATTAAATGTAATTTAAAGAGAATTAAAATTATAAGAGGAAAATTAGGTAATACATATCATTGCATTCAACGAAATTTAGAGAAGAACATGCTTATAAGAAAAAGATATAATCTAAATGGTTTGTAGTAGAGTATAACATAAAGATGTATCATTTCAGTGTCCAAGCATGAAGATGATTGCACTTCTTAACGCAATTGCTTCTTTAGACTTTTCTATTATTGTAATTTATTCTTCATTCATGAATCATGATAATAGCGCAGCGCGGAAGTGAAAATCTCGGAATCCACCAAGGGGTGCTCTTTGAATCCACAAAAAACGATCTCTGAATCCACGAAGAAATATTAAAAGAGGAATTTAATTGATAAAAGATATGCCTCTAGGGCTTACAATACTCTACTTAAATAGAAAATAAACAAGACTCCTAATATGACCCGAACTTTGTCAAAAATAGAAATAACAAAACTCTCCTTAAAAAAACTCCCTATGATTAGGGAAGTAAATCGGTCAAATTTGGAATCAAACCGGATTTACTTCCTAATCAAAACAAACTCCTAAAACATTACCTAAAATAGTAAAAAAAATTGACAAAAACTCTGATATCTCTCAATTCGGAGGGAATTTCGCAAAATAGACGGTGGCAAACCAAACAACGGTAAATTTGGTTGACTTCGTCTCGAAAAAATACGCGATTTACTTATATAATTCGTCCAATTCCGACTTATGGTTTGAGAGATATGACCCGTTCTTCGTTGCAAATTATTTTTCTCCGCTGGGCCCGCATTTGGGCTTTTGACGGTCCCGTTTCTCCATAAATATATCTGCAGTGCGTTCTCCATTAGATAGTATACAAATCATAAAACGAAACTTTCATATTTCTTCCTCATATTTGTTGCTATATATATAAACCAAACTTTGTTGCATGTTTTTTAGCAAGAAATTCTTTGGATTGCAAGGATGTGACTCAACTCGTTTGTCGGGTATGCTTCAAAGACAAGATTCATTTCATGTACACATAGATCATCATGCTATAATATGTGAAGTGATAAGAGAGCAAGTGACATTTTTAGCTTCTCTCTCAAAAAAAATTTAGTTGGTAGTGTTATTTAAATTGGGTTTAAGACAAATGGTTGAGGGTTAATTATTGCTGGGAGCTTAAGTAAATCCTTGTGCACTTTTCTTGTTTGGTTTGGATTTGGAAGAGAAGTCAATCTATTTATCCGATGGACGGATTCGTGGACATGCAATGTTCTAAAATTTGGTAGTTTGGGTTTTATCCGGTTTTCGATCCACTGTAAGCTAATTTATCAGTCAATTAAGGGGCTAATTGTTTAGTCAATATCTAATGAAACTTCTGGTTTGCTTGAAAGTTTGATATAAATATGGATGACTAATTTTGAGCAGTCTGAGACTGTAGTTCTGCTCTCTGAGTTCATCCAATTGCTTGAATTGGTTAATACTCGATCGATCAAGGTCATATTCGGGTCAGGTTTTAAGCTGAGACTAACATAAGTAGATAGCTATGAGATTGGACTGATCAAAGGTCATGGATCCTGCAGATTAAGAACCTTCTGATTTAAAGGAGCTAATATTAATGTATAAATAATTTTGTAAAGTTGTCTTCGTCAAAGAACCCTGCTACTACACCCAAACTCCAAAGTTGTGGATAATGGTTATAAATTTATACTCTGACAAGCCCTCGCGGGTTGACCGCGCTATTTAAGGGTCGAAACTACTCACACAGCGGTATCAATTTTTTAAAATCCACTTTAAATTCGTGGGGCATGAAAGTTGAATCCGAGTTGCTTTGCTACCATGTCAAAGGTCGAAACATATAAATCAATTGTCTTTTGTCTAACTTACTTTTCTGCAAGATTGTTGTGGTTTATGTGTTTTGGGTTTTGCTCTTCTTATGTGTCTCCATTTTGCAAAGGAGATCGAATATTGCCCTCTTTCACATAGTAGATCCGGTAAGGTAGATCCAAAACACCCAAACTCGAAAGTTGTGGTGAGTGGTGAGGGTTTAGAGTTATGTTTTTATACTTAACAGTATTAAGAGCTAGGTAAGCATCACTATGAGAGAGACCTTTGGTAAACTTTATGGGGAGAAAAAGAGATCTAAAAAGAAGGAATATCCCTTGTGTGCTCCTATTCTGAAAGGAACAACTCTCCATGTGAAGGAGGGCAGTGTTGGATTGATTTTGTGTTTTGTTCTTAACTTTTTCTTGCTTGCTGCCTAGTCTCACAACCAGACAAGAAATGGAAGTATGAGTAGAATACCACTCAAATATTTCAGCACTGCGTGAATGAAAATGTATAGTTAAAAAGTGAAAATAGTATATTCTTCAATCCGTACCAAATTTTATGCTCTATACCTTAGTGCTAGTTTTCCAATCTGCATTTCAAATCATTATCGTTTCCTATTCATTTACCAAACTGTGAAGTTTCGAAATTGAGATTGAGATAAGTATTGCTTTCCTTGTCAAGTTATATGTTGGTGAATTTATGATATTGAAGAAGACAATTGTTGATGTTCCACCATAGAGGTCAATGATGTACCCTTAATGGTGTCTTAGTATAGACCGCAACAGGGAATCTAGCTTGTTCAGGTAAGGTTAAGCCAGCCAGCATATATTCATGTACTCTCTTAAAATGTCAATGCTCCTCTAATTGACATGGGATCACTCTCTGTCTATAATATTTTCACAGGGTTTGCTAGCTTTCTGGTATTTTGAAGTTTGCATATTTCTGCCTTACTAAGAAATTCATCGTCTTTGAGCATAGAGAACATAGATATTCATAATATTCTGCCAAAGTTCTTTGTGAAGGCTTTTCATCATGGAATTGCTCTTCATAGGCAAAAATCATTACATCAACAGCCATGAGCTAATTTTCTTGCAAAGTTAGAAGTATCATACTTGTTGGAAAGCCGCAATAGCTACGGTACCACCTACCCGCTACAGTACCCACCAACCGCAGACCCACCTATCGTCATTGTAGCAATACTCCACCTACCGTAAAATCTCCTATATATAGCCCCCCTCAGCGTCAAGTTGAGATCATCCCAGAATCCCAGAGTCTCCAATTAAGAGAGAGAAAAATAAAGGGAGAGAGAGAAAGTGAGAGAAAAATAGAGAGAGTTTCTCCTTGTAAAGAGAGATTGTAACTCCTAAATTTTTCTCATAGTGGATTCTTTTATCCTTGCCCGTGGTTTTTACCCCAAATTCATTTAGGGGGTTTTTCACGTAAATCTGTGTGTTCAACTTTACTATTTCGGCACTATTTTCGCTACGACCCTGCTCTATCGGGCTCGGGTTTATCCCAACAAGTGGTATCAGAGTCTGGCTTAGGGTGCGTGTATCTGCTTATCGTATGCTCTGTGGCTGCCACCAAAGGTGGATCCTTCACATCAGAAAATAAGCTAGATTATCATTTACCCGATAAAAGGCACTTGGCACTATTCACGAGTACGATACGGTTCACAAATACGGCATTGTACAAGTACGGATACTATTCACGAATACTGTTACTGTTCACAAATACTGTACTGTTCACATGAAATAGTAAAGGAGTTACTGTTCGTGGTAGAAGCAATGGCAGCAAAGTTCGAAAATTTTAAGATCGAGAAATTTAACGGGAGTAATTTCTCGCTGTGAAAGTTGAAGATAAAAGCTATCTTAAGAAAAGATAATTGCCTAGCGGCCATCAGTGAAAGGCCGTGACATCCGAGATGATAAGAAGTGGAATGAGATGGACGGGAATGCTATTGCAAACCTCCATCTGGCATTGACAAATGGGGTGCTGTCTAGCATAGAGGAGAAGAAGATAACAAAGGAGATCTGGGATACTCTAACAAAACTATATGAGGCGAAATCCCTGCACAATAAAATCTTCTTAAAAAGGAGACTTTACACTCTGAGGATGGCGGAATCTACATCGATGACCGACCACATCAACACCCTAAATACACTGTTCTCCTAGCTCACAACGTTGGGGCATGCAATCGGTGTGAATGAACGTGCAGAGCTTCTACTTCAAAATCTACCTGATTCGTATGATCAACTCCTCATCAACCTCACAAATAACGTCCTTGCGGAAAAGCTAGTCTTTGACGATGTTGCAGCCGCTGTTCTGGAGGAAGAAAATCGGCGTAAGAATAAGAAAGACAGGCAGACAAGTTCGCAACAAGCGGAGGCCTTATCGGTGACGAGAGGAAGATCAACGGAACCAGGCTCCAGTGGGAGTCATGCTTGTGGTAGATCAAAGTCAATAAGTAAGAAGAATATTAAATGCTACAACTGTGACAAAAAGGGGCACGTCAAATCGGAGTGTTGGCACAACAAGAAGAGTGGTGATAAAAAGTCTTCAGAGCCATCAACATCTCAAGGATGCGTTGTCAGCACATCAGACGATGGTGAAATTTTATACAGTGGAGCAACTACTGTTGATGAAGGCAGAAAGATGCTTGCTGATGTCTGGCTTCTAGATTCAGCAGCCTCCTGGCACATGACCTCCCGGAAAGAATGGTTTCACAAATATGAACCTATCTTAGAGGGATCTGTATTCATAGGTAAAGATCATGCCTTGGAGATTTCTGGTATTGGTACTGTCAAAATTAAAATGTTTGATGGTACAATTGCACCATTCAGGATGTACGACATGTGAAGGGCTTGAAGAAGAATTTATTATCTTTAGGACAATTGGATGAGCTCGGATGCAAAACTCATATAGAAAATGGGATCATGAAGATTGTTAGAGGGGCGCTTGTGGTGATCAAAGGAGAAAAGATAGCTGCAAATCTGTACATACTCAAGGGAGAAACGATGCAGGAAGCTGATTCATGTGTGGCATCGACTAGCCGTGGAGAAGAAGAAACCATGATGTGGTACCGTAAACTAGGCCACATGTCGAGCGAGATTTAAAATTCTCTCCGTCGAACACGCTTCACGGGCTCAAATCGGTAGCTCTTACGTTACGTGAGCATTGTGTTACAAGCAAGCAGCATCGGCTGAAGTTCAACACATCGAGTTCTAGAAGCAACGCTATTCTGGAACTAGTTCATTCTGATATATGACAAGCACCAGTTACATCCATGAGAGGAGCGAAGTATTTCATGTCATTTATTGATGATTACTCCCGGAGATGTTGGGTGTACCCTATCAAGAAGAAGGCCGATGTGTTCTCGGTCTTTAAAGCCTACAAAGCGAGTGAGTTTGAATCGACAAGAAGATCAAGTGCTTGAGGTCGGATAATGGAGGAGAATACACAGACGGTGAATTTCTTGCATTCTGCAAGCAAGAAGGCATCAAAAGACAATTCAGTACGGCGCATACTCCACAACAAAATAGAGTAGCGGAGCGAATGAACGAACTCTATTAGAAAGAACCGAGCAATGTTGGCAACCGCAACTGATAAAGTCTTTTGGACGGAAGCAATAAAACCATCGTTATGTGGTAAATCGATCTCCATCAACCGCAATCTGATTAAAGACGCCGATGGAGATGTGGGTGGCAAGCAGTTGATTATTCCAACCTCCATATATTTGGAAGTCCGATTAATGCGTAATGTACAATGCCCAAGAAATTACAAAGTTTGGATTCAAAATTGAAAATGTATATTCTTAGGGTATCTTGATGGAGTAAAGGGTATCGCTTGTGGGATCCCACTACCCGCAAGGTCATCATCAGCGAGATATTATCTTTGTAGAGAACCAACTACAAAGAGAGGAGAAAGCGATTCGAGGAAGGACACGGTGGCTGTAGATTCGGTGAAAAAGGATTCAAATTTTACGAAGCAACAGGAGCATAATGTACAAGAACCGGTCGAGTCCGAGGCTTGAAGTTCGAAGGTCAACTCGTGAGAGAAAACCACCGGCTTGGCACTCGGGTATATTACGGAGAGTAACGTTGCATCTTGTCTTCTAACGGAGGATGGAGAGCCATCAACTTTTCATGAAGTCGTAAACAGCATGACACATCTTTGTGGACAACAAAGAATGCAGAAGAGATCGAAGCTCTCCATAAGAACAAGACTTGAGAACTTGTGTCACTACCACAAGGAAGGAAGACCATTGGAAATAAATGGGTCTACAAGATCAAGCGAAATGACGATGATCAAGTGGAGCGATATCGTGCTAGATTGGTGGTTAAAGGATATGCTCAGAAAGAAGGTATTGACTTTAATGAAATATTTTCTCTTGTAGTTCGACTTACAACAGTTTGAATAGTCCTGGCTATGAGCGCTATATTTGATTTACATCTAGAACAATTAGATGTGAAAACAGCATTTCTTCATAGAGATCTTGAAGAAAAAAATTTACATGCTCCAACCAGAAGGTTTTGAAGAAAAAGAAAAAGAGAACTTGGTTTGCAGGTTAAACAAATTTCTATACGGTCTAAAACAGGCGCCGAGGTGTTGGTACAAGAAATTTGATCATTCATCATGAGCCTTGGATACAACAGATTTAATTCAGACCCTTGTGCATATTTCAAGAGGTTTGGCGAAAATAACTTTGTTATTTTATTATTGTATATTGACGACATGTTGGTTGCAGGCCCCAACAAAGATCGTATTAAAGAATTGAAGGCTCAATTGGCTAGGAAATTTGAAATGAAGGATTTAGGATCCGCAAACAAGATTTTAGGGATGCAAATTTACCGAGACAGAAATAATAGGAAGATTTGGCTTTCTCAAAAGAATTATTTGAAGAAAATCTTGCGGCGCTTCAACATGCAAGATTGTAAGCCAATTTCTATCCCACTTCCTGTTAATTTTAATTTATCCTCCAATATGTGTCCTAGCAGTGAAGAAGTGAGGATGGAGATGTCTCGAGTACCGTATGCATCATTAGTGGGAAGTCTAATGTTCGCTATGATTTGTACAAGACCAGACATTGCACAAGCAGTGGGAGTGGTTAGTCGATACATGGTGAATCCTGATAAAGAGCATTGGAATGCTGTAAAGAGGGTCTTAAGATACATTAAGGGCACCTCAGATGTTGCATTATGTTATGGGGGATCTGATTTTATTGTCAGTGGATATGTTGATTCTGATTATGCAGGTGATCGTGATAATAGCAAATCCACCACAGGCCATGTGTTTGCGCTTGCTGGCGGAGCTGTAAGCTGGATTTCAAAACTACAGTTAGTTGTGGCTACTTCAACAACAGAAGCAGAATATGTAGCAGCTACACAAGCTAGTAAAGAGGCGATATGATTGAAGATGGTGCTGGAAGAACTAGGCCATGAACAAAAGAAGATTTCTCTCTTTTGTGACAGTCAGAGTGCTTTGCATTTGGCAAGAAATCCAGCCTTTCATTCAAACACCAAACACATTCGAGTTCAGTACCACTTCGTTCGTGAGAAAGTGGAAGAAGGAACAGTGGATATGCAGAAAATTCACACCAAAGACAACCTAGCAGATTTCCTGATGAAAGCAGTCAATACTGACAAGTTTGTTTGGTGTCGATCCTCCTGTGGCCTGATGGAGACGTGAGCAACATGAAGATGACAAGATAGAAAGAATGGTGTGAAGATATGATTGATACTCAATCAAATCTTTAAGTGGGAGATTATTGGAAAGCCGCAATAGCTACAGTACCACCTACCCCGCTATAGTACCCACCAACCGCAGATCCACCTACCGTCACTGTAGCAATACTGTAGTAAACAATATGTATTCTAACTATTAGGATTTCTACAATATGTATTCTCAATTTTCTCCATTATCCTAATTTGTTGTAGTGAAATTGCAAATATTGAACACATTAAATATAACTTAAAGAGAATCAAAATAATAAAGAGAAATTGGACAATGCATATCATTGCTTCAACCATATTTAGAGAAGAACTTGCTAATAAGAAGGAAAAAAATACATATAGCTAAATGGTTTACAGTAGAGTATAACATAAAGATGCATCATGTCATTTACATGCAAAATACATGTTTAATTACCTTATATACTCATAGACTTTTTCTCATCCCTTATATTTTTATCATTTTGTTACTAACTATTAGAATTTGTATATTCTCAATTTTCTCCAACATCCGAATTTGTTGTAGTAAAATTGTAAGTATTGAATGCATTAAATGTAATTTAAAGAGAATTAAAATTATAAAAGGAAAATTAGGTAATACATATCATTGCATTCAACGAAATTTAGAGAAGAACATGCTTATAAGAAAAAGATATAATCTAAATGGTTTATAGTAGAGTATAACATAAAGATGTATCATTTCAGTGTCCAAGCATGAAGATGATTGCACTTCTTAACACAATTGCTTCTTTAGACTTTTATATTATTGTAATTTATTCTTCATTCATGAATCATGATAGTAACGCAGCGCGGAAGTGAAAATCTCGGAATCCACCAAGGGGTGCTCTTTGAATCCATAAAAACGATCTCTGAATCCACGAAGAAATATTAAAAGAGAAATTTAATTGATAAAAGATATGCCTCTAGGGCTTACAATACTCTACTTAAATAGAAAATAAACAAGACTCCTAATATGACCCGAACTTTGCCAAAAATAGAAATAACAAAACTCTCCTTAAAAGACTCCCTATGATTAGGAAAGTAAATCGGTCAAATTTGGAATCAAATCGGATTTGCTTCCTAATCAAAACAAACTCCTAAAACATTACCTAAAATAGTAAAAAAAACTGATAAAAACTCTGATATCTCTCAATTCGGAGGGAATTTCGCAAAACAGACGGTGGCAAACCAAACAACGGTAAGTTTGGTTGACTTCGTCTCGAAAAAATACGCGATTTACGTATATAATTCGTCCAATTACGACGTATGGTTTGAGAGATATGACCCGTTCTTCGTTGCAAATTATTTTTCTCGGCTGGGCCCGCATTTGGGCTTTTGACGGTCCCGTTTCTCTATAAATATATCTGCAGTGCGTTCTACATTAGATAGTATACATATCATAAAAGGAAACTTTCATATTTCTTCCTCATATTTGTTGCTATATATATAAACCAAACTTTGTTGCATGTTTTTTAGCAAGAAATTCTTTGGATTGCAAGGATGTGACTCAACTCGTTTGTCGGGTATGCTTCAAAGACAACATTCATTTCATGTATACATAGATCATCATGCTATAATATGTGAAGTGATAAGAGAGCAAGTGACATTTTTAGCTTCTCTCTCCAAAAAAATTTAGTTGGTAGTGTTATTTAAATTGGGTTTAAGACAAATGGTTGAGGGTTAATTATTGCTGGGAGCTTAAGTAAATCCTTGTGCACTTTTCTTGTTTGGTTTGGATTTGGAAGAGAAGTCAATCTATTTATCCGATCGACGGATTCGTGGACATGCAATGTTCTAAAATTTGGTAGTTTGGGTTTTATCCGGTTTTCGATCCACTGTAAGCTAATTTATCAGTCAATTAAGGGGCTAATTGTTTAGTCAATATCTAATGAAACTTCTGGTTTGCTTGAAAGTTTGATATAAATATGGATGACTAATTTTGAGCAGTCTGAGACTGTAGTTCTGCTCTCTGAGTTCATCCAATTGCTTGAATTGGTTAATACTCGATCGATCAAGGTCATATTCGGGTCAGGTTTTAAGCTGAGACTAACATAAGTAGATAGCTATGAGATTGGACTGATCAAAGGTCATGGATCCTGCAGATTAAGAACCTTCTGATTTAAAGGAGCTAATATTAATGTATAAATAATTTTGTAAAGTTGTCTTCGTCAAAGAACCCTGCTACTACACCCAAACTCCAAAGTTGTGGGTAATGGTTATAAATTTATACTGACATGCCCCGCTGGTTGACCGCTTATTTAAGGTCGAAACTACTCACACAATGCAGATCAATTTTTAAAATCCACTTTAAATTCGTGGGGCATGAAAGTTGAATCCGAGTTGCTTTGCTACCATGTCAAAGGTCGAAACATATAAATCAATTGTCTTTTGTCTAACTTACTTTTCTGCAAGATTGTTGTGGTTTATGTGTTTTGGGTTTTGCTCTTCTTATGTGTTTCCATTTTGCAAAGGAGATCGAATATTGCCCTCTTTCACATAGTAGATCCGGTAAGGTAGATCCAAAACACCCAAACTCGAAAGTTGTGGTGAGTGGTGAGGGTTTAGAGTTATGTTTTTATACTTAACAGTATTAAGAGCTAGGTAAGCATCACTATGAGAGAGACCTTTGGTAAACTTTATGGGGAGAAAAAGAGATCTAAAAAAAGAAGGAATATCCCTTGTGTGCTCCTATTCTGAAAGGAACAACTCTCCATGTGAAGGAGGGCAGTGTTGGATTGATTTTGTGTTTTTGTTCTTAACTTTTTCTTGCTTGCTGCCTAGTCTCACAACCAGACAAGAAATGGAAGTATGAGTAGAATACCACTCAAATATTTCAGCACTGCGTGAATGAAAATGTATAGTTAAAAAGTGAAAATAGTATATTCTTCAATCCGTACCAAATTTTATGCTCTATACCTTAGTGCTAGTTTTCCAATCTGCATTTCAAATCATTATCGTTTCCTATTCATTTACCAAACTGTGAAGTTTCGAAATTGAGATTGAGATAAGTATTGCTTTCCTTGTCAAGTTATATGTTGGTGAATTTATGATATTGAAGAAGACAATTGTTGATGTTCCACCATAGAGGTCAATGATGTACCCTTAATGGTGTCTTAGTATAGACCGCAACAGGGAATCTAGCTTGTTCAGGTAAGGTTAAGCCAGCCAGCATATATTCATGTACTCTCTTAAAATGTCAATGCTCCTCTAATTGACATGGGATCACTCTCTGTCTATAATATTTTCACAGGGTTTGCTAGCTTTCTGGTATTTTGAAGTTTGCATATTTCTGCCTTACTAAGAAATTCATCGTCTTTGAGCATAGAGAACATAGATATTCATAATATTCTGCCAAAGTTCTTTGTGAAGGCTTTTCATCATGGAATTGCTCTTCATAGGCAAAAATCATTACATCAACAGCCATGAGCTAATTTTCTTGCAAAGTTAGAAGTATCATACTTGTTGGAAAGCCGCAATAGCTACGGTACCACCTACCCGCTACAGTACCCACCAACCGCAGACCCACCTATCGTCATTGTAGCAATACTCCACCTACCGTAAAATCTCCTATATATAGCCCCCCTCAGCGTCAAGTTGAGATCATCCCAGAATCCTAGAGTCTCCAATTAAGAGAGAGAAAAATAAAGGGAGAGAGAGAAAGTGAGAGAAAAATAGAGAGAGTTTCTCCTTGTAAAGAGAGATTGTAACTCCTAAATTTTTCTCATAGTGGATTCTTTTATCCTTGCGGTGGTTTTACCCCAAATTCATTTAGGGGTTTTTCACGAAATCGTGTGTTCAACTTTACTATTTCGCACTATTTTCGCCACGACCTCGCCTTATCGGCTCGGGTTTATCCCAACAAGTGGTATCGAGTCCGCTTAGGGTGCATGTATCCGCTTATCGTGATGCTCGTGGTCGCCACCAAAGGTGGATCCTTCACATCAGAAAATAAGCTAGATTATCATTTACCCGATAAAAGGCACTTGGCACTATTCACGAGTACGATACGGTTCACAAATCTGACATTGTACAAGTATGGCTACTATTCACGAATCATCGCTATCGCTCACAAATACCGCATCGCTCACATGAAATAGTAAAGGAGTTCTTGTTCGTGGTAGAAGCAATGACAAAGAAAGTTCGAAAATTTTAAGATCGATAAATTTAACGGAGTAATTTCTTGAAAGTTGAAGATAAAAGCTATCTTAAGAAAAGATAATTGCCTAGCGCCATCGCTGAAAGGCCTACCGACATCACGATGATAAGAAGTGGAATGAGATGGACGGAATGCTATTGCAAACCTCCATCCGCATTGACAAATGGGGTCTTGTCTAGCATAGAGGAGAAGAAGATAACAAAGGAGATCCGAGATACTCTAACAAAACTATATGAGGCTAAATCCCCGCACAATAAAATCTTCTTAAAAGGAGACTTTACACTCGAGGATGGCGGAATCTACATCGATGACCGACCACATCAACACCCTAAATACACTGTTCTCCTAGCTCACAACGTTGGGGCATGCAATCGGTGTGAATGAACGTGCAGAGCTTCTACTTCAAAATCTACCTGATTCGTATGATCAACTCATCATCAACCTCACAAATAACGCCCTTGCGGAAAAGCTAGTCTTTGACGATGTTGTAGCCACGCTCGAGGAAGAAAATCGGCGAAGAATAAGAAAGACAAAGCGCATAAGCGCAACAAGCGGCTTATCGGTGATTTGCGAGGAAGATCAACGGAACCAGCTCCGCGGGGAGTCATGCTTGTGGTAGATCAAAGTCAATAAGTAAGAAGAATATTAAATGCTACAAGCTGTGACAAAAGGGGCACGCCAACCGGATGTTGGCACAACAAGAAGAGTGGTGATAAAAGTCTTGAGCCATCAACATCTCAAGGATGCGCTGTCGCGACATCGACGATGGTGAAATTTTATCTGATGGAGCAACTCATTGATGAAGCGAAAGATGCTTGCGATGTCGGCTTCTAGATTCAGCGACCTCTTGGCACATGACCTCCCGGAAAGAATGGTTTCACAAATATGAACCTATCTTAGAGGGATCTGTATTCATAGGTAAAGATCATGCCTTGGAGATTTCTGGTATTGGTACTGTCAAAATTAAAATGTTTGATGGTACAATTGCACCATTCAGGATGTACGACATGTGAAGGGCTTGAAGAAGAATTTATTATCTTTAGGACAATTGGATGAGCTCGGATGCAAAACTCATATAGAAAATGGGATCATGAAGATTGTTAGAGGGGCGCTTGTGGTGATCAAAGGAGAAAAGATAGCTGCAAATCTGTACATACTCAAGGGAGAAACGATGCAGGAAGCTGATTCATGTGTGGCATCGACTAGCCGTGGAGAAGAAGAAACCATGATGTGGTACCGTAAACTAGGCCACATGTCAGAACGAGATTTAAAAATTCTCTCCGATCAGAACCTGCTTCCTGGGCTCAAATCGGTAGCTCTTCTGTTCTGTGAGCATTGTGTTACAAGCAAGCAGCATCGGCTGAAGTTCAACACATCGAGTTCTAGAAGCAACGCTATTCTGGAACTAGTTCATTCTGATATATGACAAGCACCAGTTACATCCATGAGAGGAGCGAAGTATTTCATGTCATTTATTGATGATTACTCCCGGAGATGTTGGGTGTACCCTATCAAGAAGAAGGCCGATGTGTTCTCAGTCTTTAAAGCCTACAAAGCGCGAGTCGAGTTTGAATCTGACAAGAAGATCAAGTGCTTGAGGTCAGATAATGGAGGAGAATACACAGACGGTGAATTTCTTGCATTCTGCAAGCAAGAAGGCATCAAAAGACAATTCAGTACGGCGCATACTCCACAACAAAATAGAGTAGCGGAGCGAATGAACAGAACTCTATTAGAAAGAACCAGAGCAATGTTGGCAACCGCAAATCTGGATAAAGTCTTTTGGACGGAAGCAATAAAAACCATCTGTTATGTGGTAAATCGATCTCCATCAACCGCAATACAGTTAAAGACGCCGATGGAGATGTGGACTGGCAAGCCAGTTGATTATTCCAACCTCCATATATTTGGAAGTCCGAAGCGTAATGTATGTACAATGCCCAAGAAATTACAAAGCCGGATTCAAAATTGAAAAATGTATATTCTTAGGGTATCTTGATGGAGTAAAGGGTATCGCTTGTGGGATCCCACTACCCGCAAGGTCATCATCGTGAGATATTATCTTTGTAGAGAACCAACTACAAAGAGAGGAGAAAGAAAGCGATTCGAGGAAGGACACGGATCAGAATGTCGTGTGAAAAAGGATTCAAATTTTTCAAGCAACACCGAGCATAATGTACAAGAACCGGTCGAGTCCGAGGCTTCAAGTTCAAGGTCAACTCGTGAGAAAACCACCGGCTTGGCACTCGGGTATATTACGGAGAGTAACGTTGCATCTTGTCTTCTAACGGAGGATGGAGAGCCATCAACTTTTCATGAAGTCGTAAACGCATGCGCACACATCTTTGTGGACAACAAGAATGCAGAAGAGATCAAGCTCTCCATAAGAACAAGACTTGAGAACTTGTGTCACTACCACAAGGAAGGAAGACCATTGGAAATAAATGGGTCTACAAGATCAAGCGAAATGACGATGATCAAGTGGAGCGATATCGTGCTAGATTGGTGGTTAAAGGATATGCTCGAAGAAGGTATTGACTTTAATGAAATATTTTCTCTTGTAGTTCGACTTACAACAGTTTGAATAGTCCCGGCTATGAGCTATATTTGATTTACATCTAGAACAATTAGATGTGAAAACAAAGATTTCTTCATAGAGATCTTGAAGAAAAAATTTACATGCTCCAACCGAAGGTTTTGAAGAAAAGAAAAAGAGAACTTGGTTTGCAGGTTAAACAAATTTCTATACGGTCTAAAACAGGAGCCGAGGTGTTGGTACAAGAGATTTGATCATTCATCATGAGCCTTGGATACAACATTTAATTGAGACCCTTGTGCATATTTCAAGAGGTTTGGCGAAAATAACTTTGTTATTTTATTATTGTATATTGACGACATGTTGGTTGCAGCCCCAACAAAGATCGTATTAAAGAATTGAAGGCTCAATTGGCTAGGAAATTTGAAATGAAGGATTTAGGATCATAAACAAGATTTTAGGGATGCAAATTTACCGAGACGAAATAATAGGAAGATTTGGCTTTCTCAAAAGAATTATTTGAAGAAAATCTTGGCGCTTCAACATGCAAGATTGTAAGCCAATTTCTATCCCACTTCTGTTAATTTTAATTTATCCTCCAATATGTGTCCTAGCGGTGAAGAAGTGAGGATGGAGATGTCTCGAAAATCGTATGCATCATTAGTGGGAAGTCTAATGTTCGCTATGATTTGTACAAGACCAGACATTGCACAAGCAGTGGGAGTGGTTAGTCGATACATGGTGAATCCTGATAAAGAGCATTGGAATGCTGTAAAGAGGGTCTTAAGATACATTAAGGGCACCTCAGATGTTGCATTATGTTATGGGGGATCTGATTTTATTGTCAGTGGATATGTTGATTCTGATTATGCAGGTGATCGTGATAATAGCAAATCCACCACAGGCCATGTGTTTGCGCTTGCTGGCGGAGCTGTAAGCTGGATTTCAAAACTACAGTCAGTTGTGACTACTTCAACAACAGAAGCAGAATATGTAGCAGCTACACAAGCTAGTAAAGAGGCGATATGATTGAAGATGGTGCTGGAAGAACTAGGCCATGAACAAAAGAAGATTTCTCTCTTTTGTGACAGTCAGAGTGCTTTGCATTTGGCAAGAAATCCAGCCTTTCATTCAAACACCAAACACATTCGAGTTCAGTACCACTTCGTTCGTGAGAAAGTGGAAGAAGGAACAGTGGATATGCAGAAAATTCACACCAAAGACAACCTAGCAGATTTCCTGATGAAAGCAGTCAATACTGACAAGTTTGTTTGGTGTCGATCCTCCTGTGGCCTGATGGAGACGTGAGCAACATGAAGATGACAAGATAGAAAGAATGGTGTGAAGATATGATTGATACTCAATCAAATCTTTAAGTGGGAGATTATTGGAAAGCCGCAATAGCTACAGTACTACCTACCCCGCTATAGTACCCACCAACCGCAGATCCACCTACCGTCACTGTAGCAATACTGTAGTAAACACTGTAGCAACAATGTCCACCTACCGTAAAATCTTCTATATATAGACCCCCTCAGCGTCAAGTTGAGATCATCCCAGAATCCCAGAGTCTCCAATTAAGAGAGAGAAAAATAAAGGGAGAGAGAGAAAGTGAGAGAAAAATAGAGAGAGTTTCTCCTTGTAAAGAGAGATTGTAACTCCTAAATTTTTCTCATAGTGGATTCTTTTATCCTTGCCCGTGGTTTTTACCCCAAATTCATTTAGGGGGTTTTTCACGTAAATCTGTGTGTTCAACTTTACTATTTCGGCACTATTTTCGCTACGACCCTGCTCTATCGGGCTCGGGTTTATCCCAACAAGTGGTATCAGAGTCTGGCTTAGGGTGCATGTATCTGCTTATCGTATGCTCTGTGGCTGCCACCAAAGGTGGATCCTTCACATCAGAAAATAAGCTAGATTATCATTTACCCGATAAAAGGCACTTGGCACTATTCACGAGTACGATACGGTTCACAAATACGGCATTGTACAAGTATGGCTACTATTCACGAATACTGTTACTGTTCACAAATACTGTACTGTTCACATGAAATAGTAAAGGAGTTACTGTTCGTGGTAGAAGCAATGGCAGCAAAGTTCGAAAATTTTAAGATCGATAAATTTAACGGGAGTAATTTCTCGCTGTGAAAGTTGAAGATAAAAGCTATCTTAAGAAAAGATAATTGCCTAGCGGCCATCAGTGAAAGGCCGGCCGACATCACAGATGATAAGAAGTGGAATGAGATGGACGGGAATGCTATTGCAAACCTCCATCTGGCATTGACAAATGGGGTGCTGTCTAGCATAGAGGAGAAGAAGATAACAAAGGAGATCTGAGATACTCTAACAAAACTATATGAGGCGAAATCCCTGCACAATAAAATCTTCTTAAAAAGGAGACTTTACACTCTGAGGATGGCGGAATCTACATCGATGACCGACCACATCAACACCCTAAATACACTGTTCTCCTAGCTCACAACGTTGGGGCATGCAATCGGTGTGAATGAACGTGCAGAGCTTCTACTTCAAAATCTACCTGATTCGTATGATCAACTCATCATCAACCTCACAAATAACGTCCTTGCGGAAAAGCTAGTCTTTGACGATGTTGTAGCCGCTGTTCTGGAGGAAGAAAATCGGCGTAAGAATAAGAAAGACAGGCAGACAAGTTCGCAACAAGCGGAGGCCTTATCGGTGACGAGAGGAAGATCAACGGAACCAGGCTCCAGTGGGAGTCATGCTTGTGGTAGATCAAAGTCAATAAGTAAGAAGAATATTAAATGCTACAACTGTGACAAAAAGGGGCACGTCAAATCGGAGTGTTGGCACAACAAGAAGAGTGGTGATAAAAAGTCTTCAGAGCCATCAACATCTCAAGGATGCGTTGTCAGGACATCAGACGATGGTGAAATTTTATCTGATGGAGCAACTACTGTTGATGAAGGCAGAAAGATGCTTGCTGATGTCTGGCTTCTAGATTCAGCAGCCTCTTGGCACATGACCTCCCGGAAAGAATGGTTTCACAAATATGAACCTATCTTAGAGGGATCTGTATTCATAGGTAAAGATCATGCATTGGAGATTTACGGTATTGAATGCTGTCAAAATTAAAATGTTTGATGGTACAATTGCACCATTCGGGATGTACGACATGTGAAGGGCTTGAAGAAGAATTTATTATCTTTAGGACAATTGGATGAGCTCGGATGCAAAACTCATATAGAAAATGGGATCATGAAGATTGTTAGAGGGGCGCTTGTGGTGATCAAAGGAGAAAAGATAGCTGAAAATCTGTACATACTCAAGGGAGAAACGATGCAGAAGTCGATTCATGTGTGGCATCGACTAGCCGTGGAGAAGAAGAAACCATGATGTGGTACCGTAAACTAGGCCACATGTCGAGCGAGATTTAAAATTCTCTCCGTCGTAACACGCTTCACGGGCTCAAATCGGTAGCTCTTCTGTTCTGTGAGCATTGTGTTACAAGCAAGCAGCATCGGCTGAAGTTCAACACATCGAGTTCTAGAAGCAATGCTATTCTGGAACTAGTTCATTCTGATATATGACAAGCACCAGTTACATCCATGAGAGGAGCGAAGTATTTCATGTCATTTATTGATGATTACTCCCGGAGATGTTGGGTGTACCCTATCAAGAAGAAGGTCGATGTGTTCTCAGTCTTTAAAGCCTACAAAGCACGAGTCGAGTTTGAATCTGACAAGAAGATCAAGTGCTTGAGGTCAGATAATGGAGGAGAATACACAGACGGTGAATTTCTTGCATTCTGCAAGCAAGAAGGCATCAAAAGACAATTCAGTACGGCGCATACTCCACAACAAAATAGAGTAGCGGAGCGAATGAACAGAACTCTATTAGAAAGAACCAGAGCAATGTTGGCAACCGCAAATCTGGATAAAGTCTTTTGGACGGAAGCAATAAAAACCATCTGTTATGTGGTAAATCGATCTCCATCAACCGCAATACAGTTAAAGACGCCGATGGAGATGTGGACTGGCAAGCCAGTTGATTATTCCAACCTCCATATATTTGGAAGTCCAGTGTACGTAATGTACAATGCCCAAGAAATTACAAAGCTGGATTCAAAATTCAGAAAATGTATATTCTTAGGGTATGCTGATGGAGTAAAGGGGTATCGCTTGTGGGATCCCACTACCCGCAAGGTCATCATCAGCAGAGATATTATCTTTGTAGAGAACCAACTACAAAGAGAGGAGAAAGAAAGCAGTTCGAGGAAGGACACGGTGACTGTAGCTGTTCAGGTGAAAAAGGATTCAAATTTTTCTGAAGCAACACCGGAGCATAATGTACAAGAACCAGTCGAGTCCGAGGCTTCAGAAGTTCGAAGGTCAACTCATGAGAGAAAACCACCGGCTTGGCACTCGGAGTATATTACGGAGAGTAACGTTGCATACTGTCTTCTAACGGAGGATGGAGAGCCATCAACTTTTCATGAAGCTGTAAACAGTACAGACACATCTTTGTGGACAACAGCAATGCAGGAAGAGATCGAAGCTCTCCATAAGAACAAGACTTGAGAACTTGTGTCACTACCACAAGGAAGGAAGACCATTGGAAATAAATGGGTCTACAAGATCAAGCGAAATGACGATGATCAAGTGGAGCGATATCGTGCTAGATTGGTGGTTAAAGGATATGCTCAGAAAGAAGGTATTGACTTTAATGAAATATTTTCTCTTGTAGTTCGACTTACAACAGTTTGAATAGTCCTGGCTATGAGCGCTATATTTGATTTACATCTAGAACAATTAGATGTGAAAACAGCATTTCTTCATAGAGATCTTGAAGAAAAAAATTTACATGCTCCAACCAGAAGGTTTTGAAGAAAAAGAAAAAGAGAACTTGGTTTGCAGGTTAAACAAATTTCTATACGGTCTAAAACAGACGCCGAGGTGTTGGTACAAGAGATTTGATCATTCATCATGAGCCTTGGATACAATGATTTAATTCGACCCTTGTGCATATTTCAAGAGGTTTGGCGAAAATAACTTTGTTATTTTATTATTGTATATTGATGACATGTTGGTTGCGAGGCCCCAACAAAGATCGTATTAAAGAATTGAAGGCTCAATTGGCTAGGAAATTTGAAATGAAGGATTTAGGATCCATAAACAAGATTTTAGGGATGCAAATTTACCGAGACGAAATAATAGGAAGATTTGGCTTTCAAAAGAATTATTTGAAGAAAATCTTGCGGCTTCAACATGCAAGATTGTAAGCCAATTTCTATCCCACTTCTGTTAATTTTAATTTATCCTCCAATATGTGTCCTAGCGGTGAAGAAGTGAGGATGGAGATGTCTCGAAAATCGTATGCATCATTAGTGGGAAGTCTAATGTTCGCTATGATTTGTACAAGACCAGACATTGCACAAGCAGTGGGAGTGGTTAGTCGATACATGGTGAATCCTGATAAAGAGCATTGGAATGCTGTAAAGAGGGTCTTAAGATACATTAAGGGCACCTCGATGTTGCATTATGTTATGGGGATCGATTTTATTGTCGATGGATATGTTGATTCGATTATGCGGTGATCGTGATAATAGCAAATCCACCACGAGGCCATGTGTTTGCGCTTACCGGGCGAGTCAGTAGTGGATTTCAAAACTACAGTCAGTTGTGACTACTTCAACAACAGAAGCAGAATATGTAGCAGCTACACAAGCTAGTAAAGAGGCGATATGATTGAAGATGGTGCTGGAAGAACTAGGCCATGAACAAAAGAAGATTTCTCTCTTTGTGACGGTCGAGTGCTTTGCATTTGGCAAGAAATCCACCTTTCATTCAAACACCAAACACATTCGAGTTCGATTACCGCCGTTCGTGAGAAAGTGGAAGAAGGAACGATGGATATGCGAAAATTCACACCAAAGACAACCTAGCAGATTTCCTGATGAAAGCAGTCAATACTGACAAGTTTGTTTGGTGTCGATCCTCCTGTGGCCTGATGGAGACGTGAGCAACATGAAGATGACAAGATAGAAAGAATGGTGTGAAGATATGATTGATACTCAATCAAATCTTTAAGTGGGAGATTATTGGAAAGCCGCAATAGCTACAGTACTACCTACCCCGCTATAGTACCCACCAACCGCAGATCCACCTACCACATCAGAGTAATATCAGTAGTAAACATCAGAGCAACAGTGTCCACCTACCGTAAAATCTTCTATATATAGACCCCCTCAGCGTCAAGTTGAGATCATCCCAAAATCCCAGAGTCTCCAATTAAGAGAGAGAAAAATAAAGGGAGAGAGAGAAAGTGAGAGAAAAATAGAGAGAGTTTCTCCTTGTAAAGAGAGATTGTAACTCCTAAATTTTTCTCATAGTGGATTCTTCTATCCTTGCCCGTGGTTTTTACCCCAAATTTATTTAGGGGGTTTTTCACGTAAATCTGTGTGTTCAACTTTACTATTTCGGCACTATTTTCGCTGCGACCCTGCTCTATCGGGCTCGGGTTTGTCCCAACAATACTTGCAATGAATTTTTAAAAGTCTGAATCATTCCATTGTTGATAAAATCAGTAAACCAATGTAGAAGACAGAGAATAGATGCTTTCTTGCGATTATAGCATCATGAATGAATCATCATATACAAGTTCCTACCCTTTTCTAAGCACCATTTGAACTAGAGTATATTTTTTCTGAAGCACCGAACCGTCATAATATGATGAGTTATCTTCTACCAATGCAATTGTCACTCAATCTTCGTATATATTTATTGTGATAATTAATCTTGATCCACTTCATGAAAAGGTAGTGGAACAGTCTTAACCGCCCTGAACTTGCCCGCATTATTTAAATGCTCATTCTCCAACCTGAAATAGCGATAAATTATATATTAGAAGAATAATGGTAAATTATGTAAACCACTTTTCATCTTATTTACACCAGGATAATGGTAAATTAAGAGGAACCTGAAATAGCCATAAATTATATATTAGAAGAATAATGGTAAATTATGTAAACCACTTTTCATCTTATTTACACCAGGATAATGGTAAATTAAGAGGAACTTCTAGTTTGAGACCGAATGTGTAGTTAGAAAATGCATAGATCGAGATTTACCTATAGAAGTTCCAATGTCCACGACGAATCACTTCAAGTGCTGCTAAGAAGAATGAAGTCACCCTATAGTCCAAGCTCTTAAAATTGTAGTGGAGAACGGTTTGTAGCCAAGCCAGCCTTAGAACAAAGTTCAAACCCTGCAAAATAAAAAAAAGAAAAAAGAAAAGAAATTGTCTTATATACAACCCTTAGAATCAATGTAACTTTGCTAGCTCAACAATTTTACTTCAATTTTATATTGGCGCTATCATAACTTTGTTAAGGCAATCACCTAATCATCCGTGCATCGATTATGAGTTTCACATGATGATAATGTGCAAATTTACATTTTAACTGAAATTCAAAATATTTAGACAATTTTGCAAAACAAGAAGAAGTATAATGCACATATGTTCATGAGATATTTTGTAAAAATTAATCTTATAACATTCATGTATAAGTCTGTCAATTCTGATTCTTAACTTGAGTTATACATAATAGTTCTAAGGGGAAAAGTCAAATTGAAAGAGTAATTTAAATTGTACTTATAAAAAAAAATGAGTCCTTATGCTAGCGGAAATAACCATGCTAATATCTACGTGCACATATACTTATATAGTTATATACACATACACACACTTACACACACATACACAGACATTTGCTGGTATATGAATAGATGTGTGTATTTACATATGTATGTAAATGTATATGTGTATGTATGTGTTTATTTATGTACAAATGTATTGGATTTATATCTACATTCCATATACATTTCCATTAATGTCAAGAGGTATATTTACCATAGATAGAAAGTATATGAACTTGCGACGAAGGATCAACTCATTCCTGAGCCATGGGTTTTTTGAATTAGCCTGTAACAAGCCCCAATCCTTGACGAAATCCCAGTACAATTGATAAACTGTTGCGGCGCTTGACATGGCAACAACAAGGGAGAGCCATCCGATGGTCTTGTCCTTCTCATAGGCAACCTTTGCACCAGCTGCAAGCATCGCGGACACGTACTTCCCCAGATTGACTAAGTGACTCGTTTCCCCTTCATCAAACCACCGCCTTGCACACTGAGAAAGAAATGCAATAAATTAAATTGCTAAGGTTTTATTGCAAAATTAGTAGAAGGAAGTATGATTTCTTTTGAGATATTTCTAAGGGCGATTGGAGTATAACCTGCATTGCTCTCCAGTAGTAAGGTAGGAAGGACACAGCATAAGCCAAATCCCTGTAGTGTGCAGTGCTCGAACAAAACCCATAATCTTGGGTTTTATAGCTTCCAGTTATGTAGTAACAAGCGACATACTCTAAACTTCGAAGCATTGGTACCTATTTCATACATGGTGTAGTAGATTATTAATTTGTTTATTAAATCAAAGAGACTAAAGATTAGAGAAATCAAGGGATAAAAGTTGCTAATAATTTGATAGGCTCTTGTTTTACGAACTTCTTTTCATTGATACTGAGTGGAGATATGTGGTGCGTTATGCTTGACAGTTAGTAGAATTTTTTTCTCTCACATTAGTGGGCAGATTCGAGCTAGAATAGTTTAAATTGGAGTCAAGTTTAATAGTACGACAGTCCAACAATTTTAATAGTAGGAGTCAAGTTTCATCGAGTGGAGTCATGTTAATAGTAGGAGCCAGTGTCATCTACCAAATTTAGAGCTCCGGAAAGATAATCACATTCCTTGATTTCTAATTCTTTTCACCAAGTGTTTAGCAAATACATGAATCTGCAAGAGCAGTCGATTACATGTATATTTCAGGTTATTCATACAGAAAATCCATATCCTGATGTTTTGATGTCAAATAAATTAGAACACATCTCAAAATTGAGAATCCTTTGATACTTAATCTCCATGGACCTTAGATGTCATCACTTAAAGAAAAAAAAATATATATATATATATATATATATATATATATATATATATATATATATATATATATATATATATATATATATATATATATATATATATATATTAGAGTATAGTATTTTCAGCATTTTGTTTACACACATATATGCATACAGTGGTAGTTTATTTTACTAAATGAGCTATTAAGAGAGAGACTAGAGATGGCTAGCTGTGAGGCCTACCCTTGCTGGTCATATCAGAGAAAGTGATTTTAACTAGTCCTATTACTTAGTAGCTCATTTTGTAAATTGAGCTTCCAGCTCATACTCAATATCCCTGTCTACATGCACATACATACATATGCTGTATGCATGTATGTATACGGAAAACATGGGTTAATGTATCACTCCAGTCTCTTGTATAGCATGCCTTTGACTTGACGTGCATCCAACCATCTATAGTACACATAATTGATACATTCATATCATAAACGGGGTTGGATGTGCAACATGTCAGAATCACACCACCGTAGGAACTAGAATGACATGGTAGCCCCTGTTCATGTATATGTATTTATACATATATACATTTATGTACATATGTATATATGTATATGTATGAAAGCAAGAGAGATATGTCTATTGGTTTGAATGACCTCATGGAATCTAAATATGAGGTCTGCAACACTTTGGATGGAAGCACTAAATGGAGAAGGGATCAATACCTGGCTGCAAAGCTGATCAGCCATGAAGAAGTCCACCATCACAACCTGCAAGTAGAATAGTATAAGCATTTAGTCCTTCAACTTGTTATCTAGAGAGGAGCTTCTCTAATTAAACCTCAAGTTGCACCACCTTATAAAGAGGGGACAAGATTATATTCCTGATGATCTTGATGAAATGAAAGCGGCTTGATCGGTAGACAATGTTGAAAGGGCATAGGAGCACCAGCAGAAACAGCTGTTAACATCCAAACAGAATCTCATTGTCAGGAGATAATTTAGATTCATTTTAGTTACTTAGACTGATAGAATCTTGAGACTAAGGTGGAAATAAGCTGAAAATTACCAGAAGCAAAAGGCCGGGGATGGCTTGGACTCGAGTCGAAGTGTAGCCCTTTGCAGTGAGGGTCAAGTGGGCAAACATAACTCCCACTACTATAGTCATTGAAGTGGTACATATCAAGAAAACATCCCTATACTTCAATTCTTTCGTAGGGGCAAACTCGAAAATAAAGCTATAGTTTATTCGTGTTTTCCTCCACATGAAGATGTTGCAGCCATAGAGGAAGAGGTGTAAGAATAGGAGGCTAAACATACTGCAACAAAGAAAGAAGTTTTAGTGAGTTAAAATTAATAATGAAATGATTGAGGTTGAGAATAAAATTAGAGAGGAATACTTGCCTAAGAACAGGATATACAGTTTCCATATAGATGGTGTCTGATCTTTGAGTGTACATGCCAGCTATGCGTGCCATGATGCAGTAACCCACAAACAAAGCGATGAAGCATCCCATGAAGAGTCCTATTTTGATAGAATATAATTGAAAAGAAAGATCCATCACTTGTGATTCATTGAAGAAAAATGCATAAAAGTTGTAAGTAGGGTAAATATCACAACCCACCCCCCATAACTTCTCACTTCAGTACCATGCTTGACGATAGTTAGTCTAAGTTTTCACGTCATGGACATGACATGTTTTGGATAATCTTGCCCTTGTGTGTTTTTAATTTTACTAAAAAAGAGTTTTCAAGTTAAGGTATGTAGATAGTGACAATAGTTTCGACTTTTTACCCTTAACAGTAACGTTGCTTATGACAATCTCCAACAGTTCGAGAGGTTTAGTATAGCTTTGAATGATTGGAAGGGGGTTTCTCTGATTTATAAAATTTAGGGGTGGTTTAGATAAAACACCCCTAAATTCAAGGGCGTTTTATGATATTTACGTACCCTTGTTATATATAAACTCAGAATTTGAGTAATTACCAATGAAGAAGGTGATTGCGTGTGATTCTTTATGTTGAAGAGGCTTGAGGTATTTCATGGCCTTCCTCTTATCATCTTCGGCAAAATGTTTAACAAACAGTTCCTCCACCTCATCCATTAATTTAATTGCCTGTTATAAGTGTATTAGTATGTTAAGGATACTGAATTCATCATTATGTTTCTGCAAGAAATTTGAATGAATTAATGAGAGGCATGCCTTATCTGAGCTGTTGAAATACGATCTCTCTACAACTTTGAGGTATATGGACAGGACTTGCTTTCCTGTAACCTGAAATGTAAACAACCAAGGAGAACTCTGATTAGAGTATAGGTAATGGAAGTTGTTAGTCCATATTAACAAATTTGCTTACTTTACACATATACACTGTAAAATTATAACTTTCCAATCAAATCCTATAACACAATAGAACTAACTTATTGAGGAACTAATTTATTCAATGTCAAATCTGAATGGTGCATGGACGATAACTGAATGATATACACATACCTTGTCAAATTTCTTTAGAATCTTCACAAAAGCCAACATGTTCAAATGCCTGAAACACAATATTCATCATAATATTAAATAACAACAAAAATATGTCCATTTTTCAATGTTTTAGAGTTACAAACTCACCTATATGTTCGAAGATAGCCCAACCCTTTAAAGAGCTCAATGTAAGCTCCTCGTATCATTTTCTCAGCATGGTGAAGCTTTGTCTTGTTGACATGAAGCTTGCCGCCCTCTTGGCCAAATTTCTTCGATTGGTTCAAACTATCACCTCGCATTAAGTAAGTGAGGGCAGAGAAAGTTCTTAAGGGTGTAGTAAGGGGTATGTTGATCTTAAGGTTCTTTCGTTCAGAATTGAACTTTTTGCTAGAGAGGCTCCTCAGTCTTCCTTCTTGTTCGTCGCTCTTAGAGTTGATCGCGGTCTCTTGAGGTAAATCGGAGAATTGGACCTCATCTTCACTCTTTTCATACTCACATGATAAACTCTCTTGGAAATTTTCACGGTTAGTCGTGCCCCTGCTAGACTCGTCATCTGTTCAGAAAGAGAGAAGAAGCTTAAGAATATGCAGTAGAGAAATTAGATATGATGCATAAATATAATATATTCTATTGAAAATGTTTAAGAAATGAAGACCATGCATGATGAACTGTAATTCCTTAAGTAGCTTTAAGCTGCCCCCTTGTTTAACTTTGTTACTTTTTTAGGTGTTATATGCACTGATATTTATAAAGAATATGCTTTTTTGTGTGCATTTGCAGTGTATGCCCTGATCTTGAGCTTTCATTTAAATTTATGAACTAAACTTTGAAATGATGTTTAGTAAAAAAAAATTCCTTAGAAATATGTATTCTAATCCGTCATGAAAATTAGCTACTTATGTTTCTCACTCTCTAAGTTTGTGAAACTCTGTATGGATGGTGAAAGAACTATTTTAGCCATTACATATCCTCAAAATTGAAAGCATTTGCAGTCGCGTTGCAGTTTTATTTTTCTTAAAAAAGTAGTCTTTATTATGAAACAGGTGGTGCATTTTCCTTACTGTATCCCCTCCACAAAAAAAATCACATAATTTCAAACTGGACTGTCTATTAGAGTATTGACTTTTAAAAACTTAAATCTTCTATTTCAACCATCAAAAGCATATTCCATTTTTAAGGCAAAAATCCAAATTTCCCATAGTACAAATCAATAAAAATGTTTGCATTGTTTGTAAAAATATTTCAATGTTTCCAGAAAATACTATCCTGCGATCCACATTGCACTTTCTACTTAAAGTTAGTAACTGCAATATTTTGGTTGGAAAACACTAACCACAGGTAATTGAGCATGATACAGAGGGATCATCCTTATAGCCATTCACAGTTGAAGCCTGCACTTGCTTCTGTTTAAGTGCAGCCTTGAGCTCAGTGAGTATATCCATTTGCTTCCTCAAACTCTCTCCTCTCTCCACAAACTCCCTCTCCTTCCCTTTATAGAACTGGTTCACCTTGTTCAGCTGAAGGTCTAGCCTCGAAAAAAACTCCTTCGCTGCTTCAGTGTCAGCAAATTGATCCAGCAACTCTGTCTCATACAAATCCCCCTTGCTCACTGAGCTCGCAAGCTTCTTATGAACCTGAACCAACCAAAAGTAAATATATAATTAAACCTGTCAACCTTCCTACAGAGAAATAGGGTTAACTGCGTATAGACTCCCAGGACTATAACCAAATTGAACTTACTACCCCTATAGTTCTATTCTTGCACGTAGACCCCTGAGTGAAATTCATTTGACCTTTTCAGGGGATCTATCTGCAACAACAGAATTTTCACTCTGGAGTCTGTCTGCAACAATAGAACTACAGAGGATAATAAGTTCGGTTTGGCGATAGTACAGGTTTTCTATCTCCAATTAATATTTTAAAAAAAAATATGAGAGAATGCCTGAATAACTTCATGTTCCTTGTGTCGATAAGAGCCAAAGGGAGGGAGCTTCTTCAATGGAGAAAGAATTCTCTTTGTGAAAGAAGGAGGTTCTGGCTTGTTCAAAGGGATTTGCATCCTCTTAAGGTCCTTTTTAAGTTGCCAGTAATCAACAAAGGCCTCTTTCCACTCAGGAACAAGCTGACCCTCAAACTGCTTTGAAAACTTCACCATCTCTTCACCTCCTCCTCTTCCTCTTCCCTTGATATGTTATTGTGTAGTACTTTGAAGGAAGAGGAATTAAGTAGTATATATAGTGTAAAAGGAGTTAGCATTGGGGAACATTTTTCGCTATCGGGCGACAGCACATTCTGAGATATCCTTGCATGAACATTGTGCTTATATACTGGGCACATTATTCAAGTTGATAGGGGGATAGCATTGTGGCTTAGGATTCTAAACTAGGGGAGGAGAGGGGAGGAGAAGAGAGAAAGGATGGTGAAGTTGTAGTATAGGAGAGTTAAGAGAAGGTGGTGGCATGAGAGAGTGGGTGGGGCCAAAGATGAGGTGAGGGGAGTAGTGGGACCCACTCTGGATTGGTGCTGGGGTGTCATTTCAAATTGGTGCTCAAATGAGAGGGTGGCTTTTGCCACCCTTAAATATTGCATGATCTTATTGCCCTTGCTTTAGGGCCAGGGATGCTCCCTCGTCAGCTGGGATATTTTGGTCTTTCGGTGTAATGACCAGGGTACCTCTTATTTGGATGTGTTTAGTGACTTTACTTCTGTTTCATTCATTAGTATTCTTGAATTTATGAGGGTTTTGATCATTTGAGGAGATAATTATCTAGTTAACCCTATCCATTGAAGTTCTGGTCTTCCAAGAGGAATAGAACCCTTGCATCAACGTAATCATTGCCAAAGCTCCATGTTTTTCATTGATAAGGTAGACTATTTTTTGGACTACAGATGTCAATGGATAGAGTTCACTGGATAGTTTTTCGTATGTCCCTTTTCACTTTTGGATATATTAGTCTATTTTGAATACCAAAATGGCACATAGAAGCTCTTCATAAATGGTTTTTGACAGGCGAATCTTAGATTTGGTTTAGATTCTTTCTTATTCATTCCAGTCATGGAAGTGCGCATTAGTCACATTGATGATGCTGAGTTATGAAAGAGTGTTTATGAAAGATTACTGAAATATGTACATATTTTCCATGTTGAGGATTTGCTTGAACCTTGAAGGTTTTAACTTCCAATATTTTGAAGTTACTGTCCTGAATCTGAGCCTGAGACTCCCCTTTCCCTTGTAACTATGTTCACCTGAAACTCGTAGAAATGTTCCAATTGACCTCAATCTCTGGATCTATCTGTAGGTGCAGTGGACAGGATCAAATTGTAGCTTGCATGAGATATACACAGGTTAGTCTTCACTTACTATTTGCAGTTCTAAGTTTGATCTGGTTAATCTTTACTTACTATTTATATAAGAAAATTTTCAAAATCTTCCTTTTTTTTGGGAAAATTAATTGTGTATAAGAATACGAGATATGCACATCTTTAATATCTAAGAGCCTAACCTTCATCTGAGACTATGATAAATTTGATCCATACATGTTATTTTTAGATGGAAATAGTGATATTTCCAAATAATGACATATGCCGAGTAACTAGTTTCTTTTCATTACTTGACGTAGATATCACAAGTTTCCTCAAAGTGAACCTGTCAAGATGATTAAGAAGCGTTTACTTCTCAATTAGGAATAGGTTCTTAGGTTCTCTTTTATCTGACAAGTTGTTAGCTTCATATCCCTGATTCAGTTCTTGAAAGAGATTTTGAAGAAGAAGAATAACTATTACTTGGTGAAGATTAGCAACATAGGATCTCTTAACTATGAGAAGCTAACAGATAGCCAAAATTTTTGAGTAAGTAGTTGTCATCTTCTAAATAGAGATGGATTTGAGCTCTAAAAGGTTGTTGATATCGGCTAATTGGCAAAGAAAATAGGGTCATTTTGGTCATTAAACAAGAGAGAGTTTTTGCTTTTTGCTGATGCAAGAGGTTCTTAGGCATGGGAATTTTTGAGAGCACAAAAGAATGAGCTCTCTCATTAGATTAGATAAGGTACTTTCAGCTCAATTATTGAAATGATGAACTAATGCCAATTACCCACTCACTAAAGTTGGCTACGTTTACTATAGAATAATACAGCATTTGCCTAATTAAGTGAACATGGTTGCATTGCCTAGTATTATACTTACCAATGCCACGTATTCTAGAATAATATACTTGATGCCTGTAATACAATCACAAAGCTCGAAGAATAATGAAAGTTTCCTGATTCTAATTACCTACCTTTCTAGAAATGTTGATATCACTTACAAAAGTTCTTTGACATAACATCATTCTTTGAGGAATACCAATCAGGATTTGGTCCAGATATTGTTCAATGTTGTACAAAGCGTCGTCGATTATCAAGTTACTTTCTATAGATTGTTGGCATGCTACCTCATAGCTTAAGCTTGTTAGCTTTTGGAGAATACAACACTTGCTCATACAAGAACACTAAAGAGTACAACACTTGCTCATACAAGAACACCTCACCATCACACAACTCTCTTATTTTGGTGGACACTCACTCACACAAGCCTACACTACACGCTCAAGCTCACTTCTTGCTTGCTTTATGGCTTAGTACAAATGTACTCTCTCCATCCCTATTTATAGTGGTGGATGGATGTTAGAATTCTCTAGAACCAAATAGTCTAGAACCTAACTAGAACTTATCTAGAATATCTATTAGGATATTCTTTACCATGACAATAGTAGATTTCTCTAGAAACACTAGAACATATTCTACCATGAAATTAGTAGAATTCTCTAGAAGTTATTGTTGATTTTCAACACTCCTCCTCAACAACAACTTTCCTAATCACATACCAAATTTGACTTTCCACAGCTTGCATTTGGATATTTCGAATTTGGCTTCCTTGTTCTTGTCGATCTCTGAAGTTGCATAGTCGATTCTTCTCTAGTGTCCTCTATCTGGCTTGGCCACTCCTCTTCAATTGTCTCTTGATGAACATTCGTCGTCCATGTCCTTATAGCGGAGCTAGGCTGTGTGAAATCTTCTTGAGAGACTTTTTGCTTCTTGGTTTCTGCATTTGATGATTTGCTATCTTCTTGTCCTTTCTTCTCTAATTTACCCTGCAACTTGATCTCTAAATTTTTAGAATTTAGCGATGTCACCTCTTGCGGCCACCATGATGCTGCCTTATCAAAAATATTATGTAATTGTGCTTGATTAGGACTGAGGTGTGGCACCATTATTGTGTTATCACTATGAATAATTATCAATTTAGAGTTTTTAGCAGTCAGAACTAGTTTTTCTTCTTTATACTCAGACGTTGTCTATAGCTTCTCATTATCACCACATATGTGGTTGGAGAAACCTGAATCAACGATCCAATCATTGTTATGGTAGATGGCTTCTGAGTCTACGATTGCAAGGGCCTTCTCATCTGGCTCGATCATGATGTCTTCCTTGTCAAAATCTTCCTCTTCTTCTATCAACTCAACAAAAAGAGGCTGATGATGCTTGTGCATCCCACTCTTCTTCACTATCAACCACATCTCGGTAGTTTTTTGACTTTACTAGATTTCCTTGTGCTACATTTTCTTCGACCAGCAATCTCGAGTGAAGTGACCCTTCTTTCCACGGTTGAAGCACCCATCACTTTGCCATGCACGTCGATCATCTCTTCCATGACCACGTTGAGCTCCCCCTAAGTTAGAGCTCCCTTGCTGCCTTCGAGACTTCTTTTCTTCATATTTATTGCTATTCGTCTATTTCCTTGGCTCCTTCTTTTACTACTGAAGAGTGCCTCCTCATTGTTATTTTTTAAAGAAACTCCCGCAATTTGTTTTAAGAGAGCTTCTTGGTTTGCCAGTATATTCTCTAATTCATTTAGAGAAGGTTGAACTGGCCAACCTTGTATTGTCATGATAAACCCGGTATATTCCTATTTTAAACCATTGCATATAATTCTTCTCATTCTATCTTCACCAATTTTAGCAGTTGTATCTAATTGCTCTATTTCACAGCACAAGCTTCTAACTTTTTGAAAATAGTCACTAATAGACTGCGTACCTTGTGATGTGTTCATGAGCTCTCTCTCGAGCAGCTGAAGGCGAGCAACATTTTTCTTTGAGAAGAGGACAGCGAGCGCATCCCATGCTTGTTTGGGTGTCTCAGCGTCTTCAATACGTGAAAGCAGACTCTTGTCTATTGTGGTCTGAATCACGTACAAAGCTTTCCCCGCCTTTATATTCCACTTCTTGATTGTCTGTGCATTCTCCATTGGTGGTGAGGTGTCATCGCCATCAACGATATCCCATAAGTCCTGACCTCTGAGATAGGACTTAATACATGTCCACCAATCTCGATAGTTATACTCGTTGAGCTTCTCTATACTGCCAGGAGCATTGATTTGATATGACATCGTGACTTGGTTGTCCTTCAAGTTCTAAGTAAGCTTGGTCCCAGACGCACAAGCTTCACAATCTCGGATTGTGCACGTCAAAGATCACCCTCGAACGTCTCAAATACGGTCCCGACCGACTGGCACACTCTCAACATAGGTCCTAATCGCCTGCTCGATACCAAACTGTTGGTTTTTGGAGAATACAACTCTTTACACAAAGGGAACTTTTATTGATAGAACACTAAAGAGTATAACACTTGCTCTTATAAGAACACCTCACTATCACACAACTCTCTTATTTTGGTAGACACTCACTCACACAAGTCTACACTACACACTCAAGCTCTCAAGCTCACTTCTTGCTTGCTTTATGGCTTAGTACAAATGCACTCTCTCCATCCCTATTTATAGTGATAGATGGATGTTAGAATTCTCTAGAACCAAATAGTCTGCTAGAACCTAACTAGAACTTATCTAGAATATCCATTAGGATATTATTTACCATGACAATAATAGATTTCTCTAGAAACACTAGAACATATTCTACCATGAAATTAGTAGAATTCTCTAGAAGTTATTGTTGATTTTCAACAAAGCTTAGCGTCAGAGATACAGTTAAAGGAAACTGATATCTCAAGAGTTAGTTTCTAATTTTACTGTCATTTTCATGAGCAACGTCAAAACCTCTCGTGGTTGTCAGATTGTAAAAGCACGGGCATTCATTTTCCTATCAACCCTGTCAATCAAATGATTTCAGTTGGAATAGCCATCTCAAATCTTGCAAGTAGCTCGCGACCAGTAAACAGAAGATGGAAGCTTCATCAGCTGATGCAACCGCGGAAATTTGACACTGTTTTTAGAAATCTAATGTGGCCAACGGTACAAATCGCACTCTGTTGGACTCTCTTAGTTATGAAACATCGATCATTTATACGCCGCAATATATTCTTTTTGTCCAATATTAGCTGAAATGACTCCACGTCTGCACATCAACATTTCCTAAATTCTCAGTAAGGGCACTTGCCATGCTATGAATTGTGTTGTACTTGAAAATTTCCAACCCTAAATGGACTAAATCATGCAATATGAGCTGAAACCAACAGAAATCATAGAGACAAAGAGGGTCACACTAGATGATGGAGGCATTGGCTTTGGGAACTTTAAGGGATCACTTGTTTTCCTCAGGTTTCTTTTTCTATTAGCATGAGTGACTAGGACATCTATTTCACATACTTTGGTTGGTCAGATATGAGATTATTGGAAATGCTTTGTGAATACTTGGTTGTGATTGATGGACTTGCGTAGGGGGGACAGTGCTACGGCTTGTTTGCCACTTGTCTTGTGACACATGTCGCTTCTTGATTTGCTGGATCGCACACGTCGAGGAAAAAGTTTCTAATGGACCAAGTTCATTACTTAGGCGGTGGGTCATAAAGAGAAGAACCTTTAGATCAGCATATTTATTCCAAATCAGTCGCATGTTTTATACTGATTCAAGGCCCCTCATCCTTAGAAACACCACGTGTCCAATAGACCCAGTCCCCTACATACTTTCTCCGCGTGACTAGTACTGTTTTGGACAATTTTGTCTTCACATATTTTGTTAATAAGTTTTTTCCTTTCACCTTTTTCTTTTTGGTATGTTTTTTTATTTAGAGAATATTTCTAGATATAGGAGGCCATGCAGATTATCACCAACTTTCTTGAAGGAGATAGAAAAACATTGATATCAAATCGAAAAGAAGAAAGAAAGAAGATGCTCAAACTTGGTCTGAGATTGATAAGCTAGATACGAATGTGATTCTTGTAGCAAAAAATTGTCATCTTTTCGAAGTCATTGGTAGAAGAGGTATACGTGAAATTGTGAACGTATGTATTGCATGACCAGTGAAAAAATGTTTATTTACTTCCCACTCGGTTCTTTAGATTTTACAGAAACCTCTGGTATTTTAACAAACTCTATTTCTAGATTCCTTCTCAAATAAACAATCAGAGTGATTATCCTTAATTCACTTCATTAAACACCCTTCATGGCTAACTCAGTTTGATGGAAAAAGTTTGGTTAATGATGTTTAAAATAAATCTTTCTTCTTCATCCTCCAGTATGTTCTTTTCCTTTTGTGTGAAAGTTTCCCTTAATATGATTTAGTCTCTCAATCATTTGCCTACCCAAAATAAAGTACCTGCAATTAGCAATAAACGACACCGAACTACTTAATTAATGATAAAAGACATATGTACCCATAGGCTACTGTCTAAGACAACAAAATAAACAAAAGGAAACTTGAACTTTTCCTCACATCTTTTTGACCACTTTAGCAATGTTTTCCTGTAATATCATATCTTAATCATATCACCTTTCGTACATTGCATATCTTAATCTTGCTTTTTAGCTTTTAAATGTGGAAGACTAATTATCATTTTGAAAGATGAGCTATGATTAGCATGCAATATATAGATTGGATTTCTCCACTGAGACTTGACAGTGGGAAGATCATTTCTTTAATCATAAAAATCTATCATTTATTAGACAATTATGATTTTTCTTGAATGAAAAATAAACAAAAATGCAATTCACTGAAGGTACAATATTTGATTATATTAGGGATTAATCCCCATCTCTTCGATATATTTTCATTGTTATGAGTTGCCAAGTGGCCTTTTTACTGTCAAAATATGGTTGTGTGTTTGACGACCACTGGAAATGTTTCGGCGAAAATTGGATCAGTACGTACTACTGGCTTGATTTTCCTTAGGCCAAAAAGTAATATTTATACTAGTTCTTTGATGGATCACGCCCTATCAGGTTTACTGCTAACTTGATTAGGACAAAACTGGATCAAGATCAATCATGGCTTGGGTTTTAGGTGGTTGGCAAACCCAGCTTAAGGATCCAAATCAGTTTGGGTGACTCTGAACGAGGACGGATATAGGTTGTGTTGGAGTTTTTTTGTAAAAGTTTTCCAAAAATCTGGGCTAAGTTTCAAACTACATATCTATATTATAGTATGTATTTTAATAACAAAAATATATTGTAGCTCAGTGGTAAAATCTTTTTGAACAAATCAAAGGACACGGGTTCGAGGCTTGCCAAAGTTTAAGCCTCAACTCATTTTAACTAACAATTCTGCCTAAATTTAAACTTCGGACGCGCACCTAGACCTGGACTCGGAAAGGTCGGTCGGGACGAACCGAGTCGGTGAGGCTGACGCAAAGTAGCGTCATAACACTGAGTGGTTGAGTGTGACCTAAAGGCGCCTTTAGACTCAGACTTGGAATTGTTGGAAGAGTTGGCTTAGTAAAACAGCTAGGGGGTGACTGTTGGCCTTCTAACCTGACTATATTAAGTGGTCTGATATGACATTTGGACTTCTGAATTAATATGTTTAATGGCCTCATTAAACAAACTAGTTAATGGTGTAGTGGGTTGAGTGAGTGTAACTGACCTGACCTTTGGGTTGCTCTCATTAATAGGCTGACAACTTTTGGGCTAGATCAAACACCTATATAAAGCCTTATACTCAACATCAAGCCTTCTACTCAACATCAAATGGGTTAGACAGCTCTCTTACCTACCCTCTAGAAAACTGCGATGCCTATTTGAGTCTAACTCTGTGTCAGACCGAGGAGGTCATAGTCCGAATTCAGACCAAGGAGGTCGTCTAGTGCCTAAAGTTGATCAAGTGTCTTGTCTTTTCCCTTTTGTTTTAACAGGTTGAAGGGTCCTCACATGTGCTACCGTTCTTTAGAAATCACCTGCCACTTTAATGGGTGCTCCCATAAATTTTTTATGTGGTGACCCCATATGGAGATTAATTGTGATGTAACTTAGTTGAATTTTATTAGTTTTTGTGATGAAAATAAAAATAATCATGTATTGATATGAAAATAATAATGAAAAGTGTTATGTGTCGAGATCTTTGTGATTATTGTAAAAATAAGTTTTATTATTGATAGAATTTATATTAAATAAGTTATTATTTTATATATTTAATTGTATAAGTGCCTTCATAGAAACAAATTTCTAGATTAGTTCGTGCCCATGAACAAATAATTTTTCCACCTTTTCACTTTTTATTACCAATTTACATGTTCTTTATTAGGATAAGAAATTCCTTGTAAAATATTTTATAAATGTGAACCAAATCTTCAACTGATCATCATGGTGTGACCACTCTTTCACCTACATAGGACTCAAAAGTGAGATACAATGATGCTTTTGAGGGTATCAAAACTCAAATTCCATTCCCCAACCGAACCCTAGAGGTATATACTCTCTCAATAATGATATATTCCTTGCAAGCTTTTAGGGGAATAGGATTCCTTAAGTGTCAAGGATTCCCAACAGTGCCTTGCAATTAGAAAAGAACCATTCCCCATAAACTAAAGAAAAAACCCACATCAAATCTTTTGCATCTTTCAAATTTGGGTATTAGCATAAAATTAAGGATATACTGATATTCTTTGATGAATAATTATGTTTATCGGTATCCAACTATATCTCTTTATCTTTGAAGAATTGAAGTAATGGTAGAGGATAAAATAATTCTCTCTCACTATTGAAGTATAATTCTTCGTTGGAAAAATTATGCTGATTCTATTCTGTGGATATATGTTCATTTGTATGTTATTAGTTTGATGACGAATGATTCTCAAAATGTTAAAGTTCTAGTATCAAGTCATCTTTTTTAATATTATATAATGTACATAAAGTGAATTTGCAGAGTATTTAAGTAACTTCCTAATTTAATTGCCAGAACGAAGTCTTGTAAGCAGTGAGTATATATTTTATTAGTGAATATGGCATTTATTCAACTTAGCTTTAGTCAAAATTTGTAATATCGATCATTTGAATATGTTTAATTCACACTTTGTATTTGGTGTATGCATATTCATGGTATGCAGCTCATTCAGTCAATGGACCCGTGATTTCTCATGTCAAAATTTTCATTGCTATTTTGATGAAGTACTTGAGGTTATATAATACCAAATTGAAGAATAAGATTATCAAATATGGTCCTAAATTATATTTTTATCAACATGGATATAGTAATTTTTGAATTAATTGACCAGATTCTTTATTTTTCAAACAGATTCAACTCATGCTTTCATTATTGATTAATAGTGAATTCATACTAATGGTACCGCTCATGTAACAATCACAGGGTTATTTCTTTAGCCGCATTTGTTTTTCAGAAAGGATATATGTCTTCCCTTACTCCGTCATAATATCTAGGAAATGGCATGTTTTCGTGCTTGGCTTAATTAATTTTACTTATATTAAATGAAAAAAAGGAATAACAGGAGCAAGTATAAGCAAAAGCACTCTTCTTAATAAAAGAGATCACTTCCGACCACTTCCGACTTCTACCGTGTTTCCCATTTTAGTGCAAGTTAAAGATAAAATATTGGAGGAAATTATCAAATATGAAAAATGTAACTTCTACAAATATGAAAATTAGTGGAGGAAAATCATCAGGTATGAAAATTTTAACTTCTACCATTGTTTTACAATTTTATATGCAAGTTAAGATAAAATACGGGAGGAAACTATCAAATATGAAAAATGCAAACGATGTAAGAAAAAGAATCACGATGTGCGCATTTTCTCTGAATTATCAAAAATGCAAAATTATGAATTATCTTCAAGATGTGCGCATTTTGTATGAATTGTCATCAGTGCATTATTTATCAACTTCATTCTCACTTATTATAGAATCTATAATAAGTAGAGTTAACTATATAGGATATCATTCTATATATACTATTCTCATGTTGAAGATTGTAATTATTTTTCCTTCATTTTTATTTCCAAAACCTCATGCTTTAATCTTCTCATCTAAGAGTCAAAGTTCATGTTATAATATCTTGGTTATTAAGACATGTAATTATTTGACAAGATCAGTAAAAGGAAATTTTAAGATAACAGAATGTAATTTGCTTAGACTCATGAAAAGATATCCTTATCTTAAACACGAAAAGCTGTATGTAAGATGTATGAATTTCTAGTATGTGAATCTTTGT